>MUZC01004604.1:785588-805100 GCA_002072015.1 Radix auricularia | reverse complement strand
GCGTTCTCGATTGACTTGGGGCTCTCTGAGCTCTCTGGTGAGCCCGCGAGCGTTCGTTCGATCCCTTCCCTGAATCTGCTCCAGTCGGCTTTGCCGAACAGCCAGTGTCTCCTGGCAAAGCGTGCCTTCACCATTTCGGTATTTATTTGAGTGAGTATTGGTCTATGGTCACTACCAACCTCTGGCAACACTTTCCACTCCGTTTTTGCCTCTAGTTCCGCAGAGACTAGGGTCAAGTCGGGTCGAGATAGGGTACTGTTGCCTGTGTGTAATAGTGTGGGAACACTATTTTTATCCTGTAAAATAATAAAGTTGGTAGTGAGCTCCAACTCCTCTAAATAACGCCCAGATGCGTTTTTGTCGGGGTATCCCAAGGCCTCTGTATGGGCATTGAAATCCCCTGCGATAATATGGTTTTTAAACATCGTTGTGCCATGTGTTGGGAGGCACAACGTGTTTCTAGGTGTGTTATATATATTGGATATGGTAAATGTTTTACCAGCTTTAGTAATGCGTAGTGTCAGGGTATATGTACCTGCAAGTACTTTACATTCGTATCTAATAACGCCTCGTTCTAAAAAAAACAAAACAAAAAAAAAAAAGGAAACCGCTTTTCCCATATCAACGATCAGCTAAGAGTGCGCTTGTTTGTGCCCTCTTAAGTCTGAATCAATGAATCACACTAAGATTTTGGAACCCGTAAACACACACACACACACACAGGGGTACAAATAGCTGCCGCCTCGTTCATGTTTTTTTGGGGGACATAACTCGTCATACCCCACCCCAACCCCACCCCACTTTTCTCACCTGTCCACGCCCAGCCTGCTACTCTAACCCGACCAACCAATATTAACAATACAGCTGTACAACGTCTGTCTGAAGAACACGGAGAATGGACACTGCTTGTGTTACCAGCGCAGTCTTGGAAATGATAATGCAAAGGTTCCCAAGTTTTGATCCCCATTTCCCAGAATTACTTTATACAGGATTCTCTGTCAAATGTATTACACTTACCAAAAATGAGAAAGAAAAAAATGTAATTAATTCCTGTCTTACCCATAAGAATACGCAGTCACATTTTTAATATTAATTTTAATTTACTACAATTATATTAAGATGTGAGAGATATATGTCGAATGATTAAATAACTCTCCCCCCCACACACACACACAATACAACTGCATGAATACGATGTGTATTATACGATGTGTATTATTCGATGTGTATTATATACGATGTGTATTATACGATGTGTATTATATAAGATGTGTATTTTACACGATGTGTATTATACGATGTGTATTATATACGATGTGTATTATAGGGTTTGTATTATATGCGATGTGTATTATACGATGTGTATTATACGATGTGTATTATACGATGTGTATTATACGATGTGTATTATATGCGATGTGTATTATACGATGTGTATTATACGATGTGTATTATATGCGATGTGTATTATACGATGTGTATTATATACGATGTGTATTATATACGATGTGTATTATATACGATGTGTATTATATACGATGTTTATTATATACAATGTGTATTATATACGATGTGTATTATATACGATGTGTATTATATACGATGTGTATTACATACGATGTGTATTATACGATATGTTTTATATACGATGTGTATTATATACGATGTGTATTATATACGATATGTTTTATATACGATGTGTATTATATACGATGTGCTTTGAATGTGTACAGGACACTACGTACTTCAGAAAAGTATTAGAAAATTTGGACAAATTTAGAAAAAAGTGTACACATTTTCTCAATGCTTCAACACCCTATCTACTCAACACCCAGTCTACTCAACACCCAGTCTACTCAACACCCAATCCTCTCTACACCCAATCCACTCAACACCCGATCTACTCAACAACCAGTCTCCTAAACACCCAATCTACTCAACACCCAGCCTTGTCAACACCCATTTTACTCGACACCCAGTCTACTCAACACCCAGTCTACTCAACACCTAATCTACTCAACACCCAAACCTTTCAAGACCCACTCTATTCAACACCCAATCTACTTAACACCCAATCCACTCAACACCCAATCTACTCAACACCCAATCTACTTAACACCCAATCTACTCAACACCCAGTCTACTCAACACCCAATCTGCTTTTGTCATGGTACTCATTTTTTATCCTCGATATGCAATAGGGACTTTTTCTTTTTATTGATTTTCTCCCACCCATTTAATGTCAGGGCACCTGTATTTTATGGAGACGAGATCTACAAGTGACCTCTGTGAGAGGTCTACACGTGACCTCTGTGAGAGGTCTACACGTGACCTCTGTGAGAGGTCTACACGTGACCTCTGTGAGAGGTCTACACGTGACCTCTGCGCCCACCTCAGGACCAAATGCCCGCTTCGTGACCGGGGCATTCACTCAATAGGTTACATTACAGACTGACACACACAGGTGACTTGGTCCGAGGCCCTCTAAGTCTTATCCGTGAGACTGTTTCGAGTTTCCCCAGGTTTCGTCTTTGTCGTTGGTTGTTTTGACCCGTTTCATCTAATCAAAGCTGCCAGATTTTGCAGAGTTCATTCAATGCCTAAATTTGTTTAGATTAAATATGATTAGTCATTGATCGTTTTAATTAATTTTTTTCTGTTTTTAAATTTTTAACTATTAAAAACTTGGGATTGTGTGTGGGAAGGGGGAGGGGGTGGTAAGAAGTTAACTTTCGTACAGACTTTTACAGAGAGTAAAAACTGCTCAAGATAAACAACGTCACGTGCATGGAATGAACATATTTTTCCCATTTAAAGTCGGGAGTTGGAGGGGGGGGGTGAAAAAATAAGCCGAGTATTTTTACAAAATGGTATTTTTAAACGGTTAAGCGGATTGATATAACAAGATTGAATTGAAGATGTGGCCCTCTTTTGTAATCTTTTGTCCTCGAGATATTAGGTTTCGGCGACATAAACGAATAAACAGCTGATGAGAAAACGCTAAGGCAAAGAGAGAATAAGGAGGGTCCCTTACAAAACGTCGACTTAATAGTAATGGCGAGTTAACGAAGTTCCTGAGAGTCTCCATTGGATATGCCTGTTGACATAGTAGTTAAACATCAATAATTACAACAATGGGACCGTGTGTATGTATAGCCATGCTCTCCCCCGAAGAGTTTTAGATAGTAACTGTTGTGTTGTTTTATGTTGTTGTTATTTTTTTTTTTACATGAACTGGTGGGGAGGGAGGGAGGTAAACTTCAGAAAGGACTCCACGACTTCCTTGCCTAAGTTTGAATAATTAATTTGACGGCTCTGTCAGGTTAATTTTTTATCAGCTCAATACTCAATACAACCTTCAGTGGAGAGGTGTTTTTTCCCGCAGAGGCGGACGGGAGGGGGATGTGTGGGGGCGGAGCGGTGGGCTAGATTAGTCACAGTTAAAGATAGAGCACGTCGTCAACACAGCAGACGTCGTCAACACAGCACGTCTGTTTACAAGGATTAATGTGTTTTAAAGATTTAATCTTATCAGAAATAAGGACCTGGCTGATTCACAACACATGGGATCAACTGCAGACTTCCACTAAAACAAATCTCACACAAACCAAATAGCAATTGAGCCCAGCATGGTATCGTATTGTTATCTCCACCCACACAATCCCCCCCTGTCTTATTACAAACATTTTCTGACCTGGAAAAGGAATAAGATAGCATGTAAAGAAAAACCTTGCAAAAAAATATTCAGCCGTATTTCATAGCAGGAGAACCAGAATTCTTCCTAAGCAGTGGGTAGTTAATGAGTGTAGACTAAAGAATGCATTTAATACAGAGACGAGACTCTTATTCCTCTGTACTTTAAAAAAAAAATCAGAATAATGAAATACAAATACAATTAGGCAGCAAGAGTCAATGGTACATAGAATACTACTAGCAAATACTGAATATCTTCACTTGGCCCAGGAAACTGCATCTGTCATAAAAAATACGGTCCATGCAGGAGAAGACCAGAGACGGAATAACCATATTAGCAAAACTTGGACAGAAGCGTCCATCCTGTACTAACTCTCAAAATCCTTTTTGTTCCACAAAAATGACCCACGCTCTCATATTTAGATAAACCTAGGGATAAAAACACTTTTCTTTTTCCATATACAAGAACAAACACACAAAAATGGCATGCACCCTCGTATTTAGATAGACCTATGTATAAAAACACTTTTCTTGTTCCATGTACAAGAACAAACACACAAAAATGACCTACACCCTCGTATTTAGATAGACCTATGGATAAAAAAAGCTTTTCTTGTTCCATATACAAGAACAAACACACACAAATGACCTACACCCTCGTACTTAGATAGGCCTAGGGATAAAAACACTTTTCTTGTTCCACTGTAATAAAAATTCAAGACTTAAAATAAACCACGGGTTGGCGTAGGTTGCAATAATCTTATTTTAAAAAAAAGAAGCTTCTGAAATATTTAAGATTAAGGTTTATATGTGCTTTTCCACTATGGAATTGTTTCAGAGTGCGTCACTCACAAAGATCACACCCGACTCCCCCATCCCCAAAACCTCACACCTGACAAGACCACGCCCGAGCGGGGCCGCAGAGTGACGGAATTTGGGTCTTAGGATAAAGATTGACAGTGACCGGAAGAAAAATGTTAAGTGCTGTAAGATGTGATCAGAGACCATCGGATGTCAAAGGTCATTTATAGGGACCTGGGTAAGGTAGTCAATGGCTTCAACTTTTATTTCTGGCAGTAGGAGTGCCAGATCAAGTCTCACCAAACCCGTTAAATCAGTGCTGTCCAACCTTTTTGACCCCGCGGGCCAAATTTTTTTCCCATATGAGGCCGGGGGCCGCAATTAACGTGTAAAGAAAATTATTTAATGTATATATACTACCTACCTTATGAATTTTTTCTCCTCGTCAATACGAAATTTTTAAAAATAAAAACTGTTACACATCTCTAATGTGATATTTTGCTTTGAACTGTAATTGCTATTTTCCTAATTTGGGGTTCGTATTCTGTAACTGCTGCTCTTATTAAGTTTTCCAAATGCTCATCAGTCAAAGCGTTTCGTTTTTTAGGTTTTATATTATTCATGATGGAGAATCCAGCTTCACAGACGTATGTACTCCCAAACATGGTTAATATTTTTCTACAACTTTTTGATACTTGTGGAAATTCGTCTGCAGAAACATAAGTCATCCAGAATTCAGTTGGTGACGAATTCTTATGTTTATCACGAAGAGGCATGTTATGCTGAAATTCAATGATTTCAAGCTGCACTGCACCTTCATCTGCTCCTAATAATGTCATTTTCGAAGCTACATTAGAAACATCACTGGTAAAAGTATTTTCTACAAAAAGAAAAACAGGTGTAAGATTTCGAATATCTTTAAATCGATCTTTGAAATCCAGCTTCAAATTTTCTAATTAAAGATGGAACCGTTCATTTGTGACAAGCTCTGGAAGTTGTTGAGCAGCCTTGGCAAGAGCTGGGAAGTGAGTAAAATTTGACTGATTTAGTTGGGTGATGAAAAAATCGAGCTTGGATTCAAAAATACTTATTTCTCTCATCAGCGTTGGTAAGATTTGAAAACGTCCTTGCAATTTTAAATTTAATTTATTCAGATGATCCGTGATGTCAGTTAGAAATGCTAATTTTACCAAAAAATCAGGTAGTTCTATATAATTTAATAAATCTTCCTTCTGTTTAGACCTTAGAAACAGTTTTACTTCGTCAATTAGGTTCCAAAATCGTGAGATAACTTTTCCTTTGCTCAGCCAACGAACATCAGTATGAAGAATAAAATCCCCAAAATTTTTATCATAATCTTCTAACAAAGTCTTAAACTGCCTGTGATGTAATGGATTAGGTCTAATAAAATTAACGCTTTTCACCACAACATCCATAACATTTTGCAATTTGTCATCCTTCAACTTTGAGGAAAGAGATTGCTGGTGAATTATGCAATGATAAGATTGAAAGTCTGGAAAATCATTATCAGCCGTCATCAAACCAATGAGTCCAACGTTCCTTCCTATCATTGCTGGAGCACCATCCGTTGTAACAGAAATAAGCTTCCTGAAATCGATGTTGTTCTTTAATAGAAATTCCTTCAGTGCTTTATATACATCCTCACCACGGGTTGTATTTTTTAATGGAATTAGTGTCAGTAATTCTTCTTTAAATGTCTGCCCCTTGTCAAACCTAACCCAAACTATAAGTTGGACCGTGTCAGTGATATCACATGATTTATCCAATGCCAGACTGAAGCCAGAAGCGTTTTTTAAATCCGTAAGCAACTGCTCCAATATATTCCCGGACATACTTTCAACACGCTTTGCAACAGTCTGGTGGGAAACCTGAAGATACGATATTTGTTTCTTTATTTCCTCCTTGTTTTTAAACTCAGAAAATAACGAATCAGCACATTCTTGAAAACAGAGTTTAACCGTTTCACCATCAATATACGGTTTTTGTTTCTTTGCTAATAACCAGCTAATTTAAAAGACGCTTCGGTAGCACAATCACTTGAACCTAAAATCCGGCGGAAAACATTTTGCTGGCCATTTAAATTCTTCTTTAAAGAACTAACTTTGTCTTCTCTCAGCTTTGTTCCTTTCGGATATTCGTTATCAAAATCAGCATGCACTGACTTGTGGTGTCTCTGTAGATTTGCCTTTTTGATAACAGAAATAGTAGCCTGACAAATCAAACACACTGGCTTTTCATTAAACAGAGAAAACAAAAATTCGAGTTACCACGAAGAGTTAAAAGTACGATTCTCTTCTGTAACTTTTCGCTTCCTACTCGCCATTTTGGCTTTTTCTTTTTGGAAACAAATGTCCTTTCAAAAATCGTTCCTGTTATCTCTCAGAACTTCTTCATAAGTGAATCGCACTGATACCACAAACACAACTTTTATTCTGCGTTATAGTCCTAGAATGGGTCAAACTCTCGAAATAAATACCAGCCACTGGCCTTTTTCTTTTTTAAAAATAAAGGATGGGCATTTATCCCCCCACCACTCCACACCCCTCCCCCGAACCCAGTTAGGTTTATTTCAACTTTTTCACATTCCTCTGCAGTGACCTGGGAGTATCAAATAACCCTAGGACGCTTGAGGTGTCATTTTTATTATCCTTGTTCTATTATTAACCTTCCGTCCAGAACTTGCCATTTTAGTGATCATTGTAATCAAAACCAATCCTGGGCGAAACTGGCATTCTTATGATGAACAGGTAGCTACAAATCGAAGCCGTTGAACGACCCTTTGCCCCGCCCTCACCCCACCCTGACCAAACCAACAAGGAGAATCTCAGGATTGCCCTATCCACTGTATCGGATTTCAGGCTACCCCAAGTTTCCCAATTGTCCACTTGACACGCCCTGAACATAAATCTATCAAACCACCAACCTCTTTTTCCGCACCCACCCCATCTTATTAAAAATGCCACAATTCTCACCTTGTCCCTAAAAAATTATCCAAAATACTGAATCACACAAGTTATTAATTTTTTCAAAAACTTTTTTGTTAAAGAAAAGAAAAATTGTACCAAGATTTGGCGGGCCATTTTAGACAGGTCCGTGGGCCGCATGCGGCCCGCGGGCCGTGGGTTGGACAGCACTGCGTTAAATGGACAGGGCAGAGAGTCCTTCACAGACCCGTTAAGTGGATTGGACAGGGAGTCACCCACTGAACCGTTAAGTTGACAGGACAGGGAGTCACCCACTGACCCGTTAAGTGGACAGGACAGGGAGTCACCCACTTACCCGTTAAGTGGACAGGACAGGGAGTCACCCACTGACCCGTTAAGTGGACAGGACAGGGAGTAGCCCACTGACCTGTTAAGTGGACAGGACAGGGATTTACCCACTGACCCGTTAAGTGGATAGGACAGGGATTTACCCACTGACCGTTAAGTGGACAGGACAGGGAATCACCAACATACCCGTTAACAAGACAGAACATAGATCTGGAGTAGGGTTTAGGTTGGACGAAACTGTAAACTGTGCTTCTTATTTTAATTGATTTGACTTAGATATTAGTAACAGTGTTTACCTTAGAAAATAAACTATTCAAAGAAATCTTTTACGAACTATACTCCTCACCTTACCTGCATTTAGTTATTTGTTTTATTAATTGTGCTCCATAAAAAAGAATCTGTAAGATAATAATTGGTAAAACGAAAAAAAATCCTTGATGCACTATGGAGAATTACGGAAGGACATTCAAACTTTTCGGGGGAGTGGGGGGGGACGCACTAGTCTTAGAAGGATCAGTGAAAATTCCAAAATTAACAAAAAGGGATTTATTGCTAGGGAAAATATCCACAGGAAATAAAAGTAGCTGATGCTTTCGACTGTGTTTATATTTGTTCTAGTAGAGTGAAATTAATTTCCGGGAATGAAATGTATTTTTACGCTTGAAAAGGAAATACTTGTTATAAGTGTAATTTTTTTAATCCATAAGCGTTATTAAGGTTCAATAAGTGTAAGTATTTTTTATCCATAGACTTAGACGTTATTGAAGTTGTGGTTTTAGGGTCTGGGTTTGGTAAAATGCGTCTTTTTTCATTTTTTTTTAAAAAAATGACAGCCAAAAATATTCATATATGGAGCGCACGGTTCTCTTGGTTTTTAGTGGATCCAAGACTTCCTATTGGGTAGAGAGCAAACTGTAATAACTAATGGATCAAAATCTGCACCAATAAAGGTTAACTCAGGACTTTCATAAGGAACTGTGCTAGGCCCCTTACTCTTTTAATTTATATAAATGATTTACCCCACACCATGTCAACAGGAACAAAAGTTAGGTTATTTGCTGATGATTGTATAGTCTATAGAACAGTTAAGTTAGGACAAGATAGCAAAATTTTACAAAAAGACTTCGATGAATTAACAAAATGGGAAACTAACTGGAGTCTGTCTTTCCACCCAGAAAAGTGTCAACTGTTAAGAATAAAAAAGAAAAAGAAACAAATAAATTCAAAATATTTCATTCATGGAAAAGAACTAGCCTAAACTAAAGATACAAAATACTTAGGAGTTATAATAAATGAGAAACTATCATGAAATCCCCATCTCAATGAAGCTATTAAAAAATCAAACAAAACTTTAGGTTTTATAAAAAGAAACTTTTACAAATGAAATAAAGATGTAGACTAAAACTAAAATGCTACCTCGCCCCGGTGAGAGCTATACTAGATTATGCATCTTCTGTATGGGACTTATCCACACACAAAAAATAATTTTAAAAAAATAATTAAATTTTTTTTTTTTTTTTAAATTAAAAAAAATTGATAAACTAGAACAAATTCACAAAAGAGCTGCAAGATTCATGACTGGAGAATATTCAAAACTTACAAGAGTTATACCATTAGTTAAATCATTGAACATTGAAACACAAGAGGAAAGAAGAACCAATAGTAAATGAGTAATTTTACATGAAACAATTAATTCTAATTTAGAAATAAAACACAAAGATAACTTAATACAACCCTCAGACAAATTATAAAAACACCTTTCTTATTCCGTATGCAAGAACACGCACATGGATGTTTTCTTTCTTCCCGTCCGGAATCCGGGTGTGGAATGGGTAGTTTGAAGTTAAAGTTAAAGAAACTAGGAAGTCCAATGCTTTATAATTGAACATCATTTAAAACTATAATATGAATGTAGAGCTAAACACAAACCATGGATAAACATGGGACGCAATTATCTTCTGTATAGAAGGCGCGTCTGTAACTTATGAGATAAGATTGTGAAAGAGTATTATCAACACAAATTGGCAGAGACCTACTGTAGCAAGTAGCAATACAGATATAGACGAAAACATGTTTGAGTGCGCACCAATCTGACTAACTCCATGCACCTAAAATAACTTATTAACGTGACAGGTTTTTTTTCGTTCATAAAATTACATTTGATTGACAATAATATAATTTGGCACGTATGTATCGGTCCGCGTGATACCGAAATCTTGAAAACTGCCGCAACAAAGGCCCAAAAGAATAATAAAACTTACGTGGTTCTTGGGATAATAAAGCAAGAACTTCACCTACTAAATTTATCATTGTTTTATTTTAAGCTCAAAATTAACATAATAAATAGCATAAAAATAATCCAACATGGTGGCCGCTGTTCGCTAAATGTTGTCGCTCGATAATTATCAAATGACGTCATTAGTTCTGCTTTACGCAAATGGCTTGGAGAGTACTGACATAAATATAAGTGACTTGCGTCATTTATGATATTTTCTTTTCTGTACGAAATACGTGATGTTCATATATGGAGCTATCAGAGACAATTTACCTTGCGGATACAAGCATTGGGTGTAGACGATTTTGAAGCTTTAAGAATATCTATGAAATACTTAAGTTAAATACTTATTTAGCGGAGCGGTTGGCTATGGTTTAATTGTTATGTTATTGAATATGTCCCAGTTTATTGCAGCACTCTCTACCTTGAAAGATAATTAAATAAATAAAAAACACACAGGCAATGAGGACTATAGTTGGAGATGTTTTTTATTTGACCAATCACGCTTCTGATGCTAACACAGTTACTTCTAAATGGATAAATGAACTCTACAGTAAGCACATTATACATTTGTGCTACACAGCCTATTCCCTACTCTACCACTATGTTATATCCTGACCAGGCACTGGGCCACTCTCTAGCTACCTAAGCGACTCTCCTAACCAGGCGCTGGGACACTCTCTAGCTACCTAGGCGACTCTCCTAAGCAGGCGCTGGTTCACTCTCTAGCTACCTAGGCGACTCTCCTAACCAGGCGCTGGGTCACTCTCTAGCTACCTAGGCGACTCTCCTAAGCAGGCGCTGGGTCACTCTCTAGCTACCTAGGCGACTCTCCTAAGCAAGTGCTGAGACACCCTCACTGTCTCCTACAGTCCTACCCTTATATTGGTAGCCGGAGGAATGTGGGTGACATTTGAGATGATCCTACGACTCAAATGATAAAAACTTGTTGCATTCGTATTTTTCCCAGGACATACAGAAAAACTGCGGGCGTGTCCCAGATCTCTTGTCCCGCCTGGCTGCACTTGAACTGTCACCCATAGTCCACTGCCCAACGACTGCTTCGGATACTACCGGGTAGCAGGTACTAAAAAGGGCAAACGGCCATTATCGCATTCCAATGCTCTAGCCTCTACTGGGCCGGTTGAAGGGCTGCGATGTGATATGATAGGGAGGGGGATATTACTCGTCGTAATATAACTTTAATAAAATATAATAGTCCAAGTCACTCACTGGATCTGGAACGCTGAGGAGCGATGTACGACAGCCTACAGCAGTTAGTTTAGTTGAAAAATCGTGTGTTGATGAGCGCTGTAAAAATATTTAATATGATGACGTCATTGTTTGGTGTGCATCGGTGCGCAAAATACAACCCCTATTATTATTATATACTTTGCGTACATTTCAGAAAGTTTAATATTTCGTATTTATCAAAAAAGGACAAGTTAGTTGGTCTTTTGAAAAAAGGTTGGCGCCGTAGGCGCCCTAAAAAAGGGGGGCACCGCAGGCGCCACGGCACAATCTAGTAACTTTATAATTGGTCTATAAAGTTGAATGTCATTTATTATTTTTCAATATTTTACTTGATCAAAGAGATATCAACCATCAGAAAATTACAGAACTTTGGGTTGGGGTGGTGGGGGTGGGGGGGGCTGCACAATCTTATTTTCAAAAAAGTTTTACCCTAAAACTACTCAAATAAAACTTTAGGGAATGCGTAGTAAATGCAAAGACAGCCATTGACATGTAAAATCCAACTAAAAAGATTGGATAAAAGCATTATGAACTTAATTCTTTATGGCTGGTGGAAGTCTTCATGCTATAACTCTAAAAAAGATGCTCATGAAACTATTGATCGACAGCTGCCTGAACTAAATGCGCTCAGTTTGACATTTGTATAAAGGGTAATAATCTCTGGTGAGGTTTTAAGACAAAATCCCGTCGTTTTAAAAGGGAGGGGGGGTGAGATGCATTAGTTGGATTTTCTGTAAAGCAATCACCGCCGTTTAAATGAACTCAGTGTTTTTTGTTTTATTTAGTTGGTTGTATTTTTTTGTTTTTTTTATATATAACATCTACTTGATATGAATATTGATTAAACGCACGAAGTCAGTGCTTTTAATTTACTGCTAGTTAAGATTCCGCACTGCTGGTGTTTCAAGGTCGTACATGATTATTCGACAGTTGATGGGGACGACGAAAATTGCTGTTAGAAGTCATGCAACTTACTATAATTATATCATACTAGAAACATTTTGGGAGTTTGAGGGATTTATCGCTATCAATGACCGCACATTTTTAAAAAAAATAATACATTAGGAGATTTATTGAAACCCGAAGGTTGTCGTTGAAACCTTTAATTTCTAAAAATTCTTACGTTCCATTAGCTATATAAACTGAAAGATTTAAAATTAATGAAATGTTTAATTAATTATATTAACAATTCATTAACATTTTTATAGTTGTTTTTTTTTTGGTGTCAATATAACTAATCATTTTTCCTCCTAGATTATGTTATCTTCAATCTATGCTCTAGAGAAACTGATTTTATTCTACATTTTACCATACCTACATTAAATGCAAAATGCTATCGTTGAAGTAAACTTATCAATTTTAAAGACTAACAGATTATTTCACAACTTTTAAAGGTTCGATTTTCTTCTATAACCATTGAAGGATTATATAATTGTATCAACGCTTCGTTCATTTTTCTAAATCTTTTAATTTCTCGTAAATACTCGCTTATTCCTCTGAAACACCCTCTCATATTCTCGTCTGAAACACCCTCTCATATTCTCGTCTGAAACACCCTCTCATATTCTCGTCTGAAACACCCTCTCATATTCTCGTCTGAAATACCCTTTCATATTCTCGTCTGAAACACCCTCTCATATTCTCGTCAGGTTTTGACAACCTGCAACCCAAAGCTTTTATGATGACATCGATCTTGCAGCAGACCGCTGTCAATATCTTGAGGAACCTGGGAGCCTTAAAGACAGGAACCTTACCACAGGAACAGTTACCTTCTTAACACTGGTGCTTTAATATGGGGAACCGCTTAAAAAAAGTGCACCCTATGAGGTGTGTCGTTTCAATGATACACTATATCTCTCTCCGGCTCCCAAACCCTGCCTATTGATGCCATGAAATCTTATTACATTTTCTAGCACCGCAACAAACTTAATTTTCAAATACTTGAACAAGCAAACCCAATTCCCCCCTTCCCACCGCGGTCCTTGTTGAATGTTTGATCATATTCAGCCAGGGGTCAGGTGCGTACAAAGTTACAAAGGCACCGCCCTGTCACCATATCCAATTTGCTGACTCCCACGTCCAAATAATAATATAAAAAATACGTGTTGGTTCTCGTAAGCTGTGCAAGAGGATTGAATGAAAGTTGGTATGCTAGAGATCTTGGCGAAATTATTAAGCAAACAGAAAATTACATTTCTTCGCGGTAAATCGCTATAGTCAATAGGTCTATATAACAGCAGAATCCGAATTAGCAATGACGTTTCCCGGTCTTAACAATGACACGCCCTCCATAGATCGCTTGATAATTACACGTAGGTGCGCAGGGCCTAGAGTCTTAAGCTGTGGTTGCCAAACAATTATTTGGGGTGGTGACCCTTTTTATAAAAGCCATGTGACCCGCGTCCCCTACAGTGTTCTTCATTTCTAAAACCATGAAACGTCATAGCTCATTTCAAAATTTTTTTTTTTAGATTGCATTTTAGCGAAACAAAGTTTTGAGGCATAAATACAGTCAAATCACTATGTTCTCAAAATTGTTAGCTTAGTAAAATTATGAAATTGTTTTTTTTATTTTGAAAGTCCAATAAGCTGTTTTAAATTAACAAAGAATTAAAAAATTAGCTGATAAGATCAATCATTCTCAATATACCTACATTCACGTATTGACTCGTATCTTTTATTAATTTTTTTATGATTTTGTCCTAACAAAAGATAAATTTAGATATAATATTTCTATTAATAGATTTCCGCCATATTATGAACATCCATATGAACTGTTAAGAAGTCATTTTCAATCAAGTCTCTACAAAATATAGCAAATTTGCATTTTGTAGAGAATAGTTTTAGTCGACAGTTGGCTACATCTAGAGAACCTGTCTCGAACCTAGCAAGCCGCATGCGGTTCTTCTGTGTTCACATTGTCAGCTTATGAATTATATATCACAAGAATTATTGGAAGATGTTCAAGCCAGATATAATGATACTTAGTGCTACAATCTGGCTCTCAAAAATAAAAATAAAAATATTTTCAACAGACTCCCAGTTAATACAGGTCAGCACCCCCCCCCCCACCAGCCTAGACTGAGCGTCATGGCGGGCCGATATCAATGACGTGTACACTGGTCAGGACAAAAGGATTGAATACCACAGACCAACCTCGCCCCCTCCCTCCACAGATGCGGGTCATTGCCCTTATCGCCATCACCCAAAAGCCGCAACTGGAAAAAAAAAGGAGGGGGTGAGTCAACAGGGTGAAAACCTCGCTACGTGTGCATTGATCCATAGTTCATACAGCCGAGTAGGGTTTCGTTTAAGCTGCGCGGCCGTGCAGATATCTGACCGACGCAAGCAGCAGCTTAGAAATACCGCGCAACTAATTGTGAGTTTCGATGCTGTGAAGCTTTGCACACAATTCGCTGGGGTTTTTGTTTGTTTGTTTATTATTTTTTTTTTAAATGGCCCAATAAACCTTAGAGGGAACACTGCAACCAATGATCTTACGTCATAGTCTCATAACATAATAGCATAGAAGGAACAATGAAAGCAACAGTAATAATTATTTGTAAAAAAACCCACGCAAAAATTTGTTTTAAAGTGTGCCTTTTTTGTTAAGCACTGCTAATCCAAACCCGCAGAGCCAAAATTGATAAATTTAGGGGAGCCATTTTTGTTGAGGGCTACTCTTAGTATGTATTGCTTTTAAGCGCTACTTTTGGAATTTAGCTACCCTTGATAATGGGGCACTTTTGGAAGAGCTGCCTCGAAATTTCAAAGTAATTTGTTTATCGACTTTAATGTTTTCTTCAAAGTGTTAACTTTGATGAGCCTGTTAGCAGGGCCGCCGCTAGAAATGTTGGGGTCCTGAAAACTGGGTACGTGTGGGCCCCTCTGGGCTCCACCTCGTGCATGAAGCCTTTTTCAAGGTCCCCCTAGATTAAAAAAAAACCTTGAAATGTGTATACAAAAGTACTGAAATGTAGCTTAGCCGACAGTTACAATGCTGGCTGAATCTATGAATACCACTAACATACTTGGTGAGTTGAAACTTTTAGCAAATAAAAGTTTGAATGCAAGTAGCACAGCCAGCGAAAGCAGATGATGGCGGGATTTAAATATTAAAATAATGAGATAGGCCTATGTAACGGGTTACTTAAAACGGTACTATTATATCAATGCAATGATTAGGAGTAATATCTGTGTTTTTTTTAAAAATAACGATAAGGGGATGATGACGTTTTTGAAATTCTACCAGTTTTCAGCAAAGTGCAAACTGGCAAAGCTGATATTTTTGATCAATCAAATACAATGCTTGACTCATTTTTGAAGATTTAAATAACTACAAAAAATTATGTAAGACATTTACAGATTACCGCGTCGTAAAAGTGAAGAAAGAATTTCAAATGTTAAAATCCATTCAAATAAATGAGTCATCGGAAGACATATAGACCTATGTGAAGTATTCTATGACTAAATTATATTATTTTTAGAAAACTGTGACGCAAAACACGAAATTCTGAGGAACAATTTAGCGTAATGTTCATTTTGCAGAAGAGTCTGTCCGTCAATTTTCGTTGTAAGCTAAACATTAACACTTTTTGCTACGTGTCACTTGAATTATTGTCCGAATATATCTACCTACGCGCACAGCATCAGCATTTAAAAAAAAATCAAGCGTGGCTGATGAGCCCCCCCCCCCTTTCCGTTGGGGCCCCTGAATAAATGTCTGGTTTCACCCCATGGCGGCGGCCCTGCTGTTAGTATTGTTAGCTGTGAGAGACGTGTTGTGTTAACATTGTATGAGCAAGCGATGACTCGAGTATGAAACACGTGATTAGGCCGTGAAATGGGAGAGTGAGTCGCGTTGAAATGGGAAAATGGCTGGCTATAAATGTTAGGTTCAAGATGCAATAATGAGTTGATTGAATGAGTCATTGTAGACAGTTACTGCAGTTACCCAGACCACAAAGTGTTAAGTCGTGTTTTTTTTTTGTTGTTTTTTGTGGCTCGCAAGTTCTATTACATTGTGTTAGAAATATAGACACGTAACTTCTATTACAATAATTACATTTAATAGCCGAACCTGAAACAAATCCTTTACAATGTTTTGGTGGGGTGGGGTGATCTATTCACATTCACCAACCAGTTTGTTTTTTGTATTTTATAATTGCTTGCCTGTCTGATTGCAGAAACTCATCGAAGACAGAATCTGATATCTAACTAACAATCAAGCCAGGGGAACTGATTCAAACACCAACGTTTTTCAAACAGAATACAATTTACATCAACAGACCAGCTTACAAACAAACGACTTAGTGTTTAAAAAAAAAACAATGTCGAGCCTAGAGTCTTTTGAAATTACTTCCCGTTTAAGTTCAAGATAAACCCTCAACGCCCGCTTTGTGGAAAAATAAGAATGGAATGCCATTGTAATTTAAATTCAAGTTGTTATTGCTTCTTAAATCTGTGTAGTCTCATTTCACATGTGAAGAAATTGTTGAATATGCCCGCGTCTTTTTTTGGGAGTAAAAAAGGAAAACAAGTTCTGCTCTTGGAGATTTGTCGCAGTAAAAGGTCAGACTGTCACAACATATGATCGTGGATCACAGCAGTAAAAGGTCAGACTGTCACAACATATGATCGTGGATCACAGCAGTAAAAGGTCAGACTGTCACAACATATAATCGTGGACCAGAACACAGCAGTAAAAGGTCAGACTGTCACAACATATGATCGTGGATCACAGCAGTAAAAGGTCAGACTGTCACAACATATAATCGTGGATCACAGCAGTAAAAGGTCAGACTGTCACAACATATGATCGTGGACCAGACCACATCAGTAACAGGTCAGACTGTCATAACATATGATCGTGAACCAGGCCACAGCAGTAAAAGGTCAGACTGTCACAACATATGATCGTGGACCACAGTAGTAAAAGGTTAGACTGTCACAACATATGTCGTGGACCACAGTAGTAAAAGGTCAGACTGTCACAACATATGATCGTAGACCAGACCACAGCAGTAGAAGGTCAGACTGTCACAACATGTGATCATGGACCACATCGGTAAAAACCAATGAGAGGAGAAATATAACTCCTGACCCGTGTAGAGTAGTAAATTGAAACTTTTGCAACTATATTGCCTCCCTTTAAAAACATTTACATTGCTAGAGCCATACCTGGTAATATGAGACAGTGCAAATAAAAGTGAAAACTCGGTTGTATAATTCTAGGCGTAAATGTACTTAGCTAAAGCCAGTGCATCATTTTGTTTAACTTAAAAATATATGAAACTCACAACATTTTTGGTAAATTAATGTTTTTATTCAACAGGAAAACTCCAATAATGCTTCACCCGAGGAAGATACCGTGTTGTCTGAACACTGAACACTGTAGGACGTGTATGATGTTTGTCCTCAGCCCGTGAAGGGACCACTGTCCCGTATGGTGTGTAGTGACTCATTCTTGTACAAGTCTGTTACTCAATCACTTTGACAATAAATGTGCAAATAGTGATGATTTGCATATCTATTTTTGAACGCCACATAAAATGTTAAAGCGACATATAAGAACATAAAACAGAAATTTAAAGACTTTTTATATTTTATCTTATCTCATCTGTTACATACGTTCCTCGTATACAGAAAATTTTTGTGTTTAGTCCTGCAATCTTATTAGAGTTTAAAATGTTGGTAAAATTTTGGTTTTCCAGTTTTCTTCAGGCAACGCGTGCCACGCCCGAATTCCCCAAGGGAAAACGAAAATTTGTATGTGTTTATTCTTGGATACGGAATAAATAAGGTGTTTTTATCCTTATGTCTATCTGAGGTTTCTATTAGGTTATCTTTTTTGTGTATTTTTAATTAGAATTATTTTTTTAATGTATATTAACTACTTTGCTCTTTGTTCTTCTATCCTCTATTGTTTCAAATTTTTATGATTTAACTAATTGTGTCATACTTGTTAATTTAGAATATTCTCCTGTAATGAATCTGGAAGCTCTTTTTTGAATTTGTTCTAGTTTATCAATGTTTTCTTTGGTGGATAGGTCTCATACAGAAGATGCATATTTTAGAATAGGTCTCACCAAAGTGAGTTGGCACTTTATTTGTATATCTTTATTACATTTATACAATTTTCTTTCTATACGACATAATTCAATATGAAAAAAACGGACCTAACCGTAATAAGTAGAAAATCATATTGCGGACACGGTCACTAACAGAGAGTCAGAGAGAGTGAGAGAGACAGACAGACACAGAGAGAGAGAGAGAGAGAGCGCGCAAGAGGCCGGTGTTGCAAAATAAATCCTCCCCCATACAGAGTCTCCCCCCGGCGATTCCATTTTAAAACAAGTTCTCCCCCGGAGAAAATAGTTTACTCCCAATTAAAATAAATCCTCCCCTACCCTGTAAAATAATGTCTCCCCCAAAATAAATCCGCCCCCATCACACTTTCGATAATAAACAAAGAGGTCATTGAAAAACAAAAGAATATGGAATACTTACTTTTTTATTGCTGTAATATTCATAATTGTTTATTATAATACTATTTATGGTAGTGTCGTAGATATACAGACATATGAGGGGTTGAGGATCGTACTGTTTGACACTTTTCAGGGGCGTAATATAATTTGAAAAATTGCTTAATTAATTACTTGATTTTTTTCCACTGTGCACATTGACGCACATATATTTCTTTGGTGTATAAGGGCAATTGTTTTGTTTCATAAGGCTAGGATTAAGTCTTTGAAGCCATGAGTTTTTGTTGTTATAAACGGCCAAGTCACACAAACGCCATGCTCTCAGACATCATTTGTTGAAGTCGGGGGAAAAGGGGGTGGGAGTGACCCAATTAAGTAAAGGCATGGGGGGGGGGGCAAAAATCAGGCTACCCAGCTGACCTGTTTAACCTATAACCTGATTATGCAGTGTTTTTTTTAAACAAATTCTGTGAATGAAGTGTGTTTAGAGAAACAGGGGCGAGGCTTAAATAGTGGGGTGGTGCTAGTGGTGCCGTTCGCACTGGGTCATACTATAACAAGAGGTGACATTCCTGTTAAGTGGCACTGGAAGAATCGGAGGAGTTTTATTGGTTTAGTCGTGATGGAGTGACACCTTGGGCTTATAGCAGTGAGTTACGCAAAACGTATTGACGCTTCTGGGGAGACAGCTTCACTAATATATATATATATA
>MUZC01004604.1:767196-777814 GCA_002072015.1 Radix auricularia | reverse complement strand
AAGATTGGCAACCACGATCTATCAAACAACAATTGACGGAGTATTTGGGCGATTAGCTGATTACAATTTATAATGTTTCATTTATGAGTCCTATTTCAGTGACCACAAACCACTTGTAGTTAGATTAAAGAGAAAAAAAAAAAATTAAATGTAAAGAAATGACTTTTAAATAAAAAAAATTCAATTATATTCATTACACAAGAAAATTCATAAAAATTTGTCTAAAATCTAAACACAATTACTGATAACTACATAATGCTGATATCTAACATAAGTACTGATACATAATACGAAAATGCGCTAACACGTCCTGAGTCCAAAAAGGGACCGGGCTTAACATGATTTTTTAGATTTCATTTTAGCGTAAAAAAGTTTTGAGCCATAAATAGATCTACAGTCAAATCACTATGTTCTCAAAATTGTTAGCTTAATAATAGTAAAATTACGATATTGTTTTTTTTTTATTTTGCAATTCCAATAAGCTGTCTTAAATTAACAAAGAATTAAAAATTAGCTGATAAGATCAATCATGCTCAATATACCTACATTCACGTATTGACTCGTATCTTTTATTATTTTTTAAAAATGAATTTGTCCTTACAAAAGATAAATTTAGATATAATATTTCTATTAATAGATTTCCGCCATATTATGAACATCACTATATATATATATATATATATATATATATATAAATCAAACTTTGATTACGGCGGATCACTTTTTCCTTATCTGGAATACGTTCTTTTTTTACACGAATTGATGTATATTAACGTAAGGCTTATTGCGTTACCTACTTTCTGCTACCGCGGGGTCAAATATTTAAGCATCTCATTCTATGTACTTCATCTTGTCTTGATGTATTATTGTATTATCAGAGTTACCGTACGTGTCAGATGAAAATCAAAAAAAGAGGACACTAAATTCTCATCAAATGTGAGTCTGTTAAGTCGCGGTCGTTCGGGTCCATACTTATGTCATCGCGACTTTGGTGAATCGCAATGCATCGTCATTTAGTACAGATTTCAGTTTAAAATTATAAGTGACTAGCAATTTACCGGTGCTTTGCAGGGGTAAATTAGGATTTAAGTTAGCATTGAGAGCCCGCGTAACGCCTATTCAAAACACTTATTGATTTCAATCTGAATCATGAGGGATATACTAAATATATAAACTTAAACCGTCTTGTTTGTCAGTTGTGGCCCCACTTAAAAACAAAAAAAACAACAACAAAAAAAAAATTACATACTTTCCGTGATCCTATCGAGCTGATAATTTAAATATTTTTTTCGTGTTTTACCTATTGGGGTCGGGTACTCAAAAACTCCCCCAAATTTTCAGGCTCCGACGTACTCAGAAACTTGTTGATTTAAAGATGGATTATTTGTATATAGCTCATATTGGGAAAAACCTACATTTTGGCAATCAGCCCCTTAGCGAGAGATGATTTAATATTTTTTGCCTCTTACCATTGAGGGAAGGTACTCAACAACTTCCTAAGTTTAATGCTTCTGCATACTCGGGAAATGGGAGATTTAGTGATTTTTAATTTTTACATAGCCCATATTTGGTAAAAAATAAGTTTTTGGTCCGCGGGCCACACATGAGTTGGAATTTTAAAATGTCTTTTCACCACTTTTCTTTGATATAGGGTACTCAACAACTTCCAACAGTTTCATGCTTTTACCTACACGGGAATTAGGAGAATTAGTGATGAGTGTTCAAGTGACTGAGGGCTTTCGCTTTTTTTTTTTGTATAGATAAAGAAGATGCAAATAAAAACGCGTTTTCTTCCCTACAATATTTATTTGAAATGAAATAAAGTTTATACTCACGTATTATATAATTCAATACATATCCTTGTACACTTGTTTTAATCTTATACATTAAAAGAACTTTAATTATACATACGTATTATTCATTGCTATGATACGTCACAAAATTGCCATGAAATTGCAACGACTTAACCCATTTGGCACAATAATGAAGCGCGACTTAACGGGATCGAATTGAATTAAGCGTTGTGCCCTTAAAATTAAAGTTAAACTACATAAAATATTGTTGTTGATTTATTAAACTTGTATTAACCGAGTGTTCAGTGCACCATACTAGCTGAATGAAAAAAAAACCAGTAAGTTACTAACTAAATGACTGAAGTTTACAAAACAGTAGTTAAAGTATCTTATGCTTAGTCATTATCGTCAAAATCGCCTTAATTTGAGCAAATTGACTTTGTTCTCATCGATCACAGCAGGTGGTTTACTCCAGACGAAGAGAAACCCGGACAGAAGCTATTCTGAAAAGCCGCCCTTAGAGGGGTATAAAAACAGAGGACGTGTCCGGGGAAACCCGGATGTATGGTAACCCTAGGTATTAAATCAAAATGTAGCCGAGTGGGGGTTAGGACTAAAATAGGTTTTAAAAAAACACACCAAAAAAAAAACACACATAAAAAAAACCCAATTTGTAAGCACTATATCGGTAGAGTTAAATCGATCATAAACAACTCTTTAACGCCCTTGTTTTTCTGAGTGACTTCCCCTTTCCATTGTAAAGTGTGGTGCGTTGTTTTTCGTGGTTAATTAAAAAAATTAAAAATAGTTTTTATTTAGTTTATTTATAGCCACAACGCGCATAAACTTATATAGAGTTAAGGCCTTTAAATTTTATTGTAATAAATAGATGTTTAAAAATGTGATAAAAGCTTACTTTAATAATAATACAAACAGTAATAACAGCAATAATAACATAGATGATAATAATAAATATAAATTTAAATTTAACAAAGTTTAGTATTACTATTATTTTATACTGAGATATTTTCATTTTATCCTCTTCAGTGGAGCGAGGCCTTAGTAAACCTGTTACACCCATCAAAAGAATTCGCCTTATGTCAATAATTGTGATGTTTATTGCTTTCAAGACATAGAACATTAAAAGCGTCATCGCCGAATACGAAATACATCATTTTGATAATAAATAGCTAAATGAACACATTGGGAATGATATCAAACCTCGGTGGTGGTAGGTGCGGTCAATATCCTCAAGCTTTTCTATTACAAAAAATGTCTGATTTGGCTCGGGGCTGCTGTTAGGTACCACCCGCCTCTTAACCGCTTGCTACGAATCCATGAATGGGCAGAGAGGTTACCAGGTGATTTATTACTGGGTCCCTCCCCTCCGCTATTCATGTCTTGACTGGTCAATTTTCCATCGGTGACCTCGGCGTGCCTGACTCCATCCATTCAACCTTGGGTTTGCTTATTTTTGTGTACCCTAGAATTTTCTAGACCCTGTGTGTTATGAAACATGTTGTTTTTCTCGTAAAGTAAAACCCATAACTTTCTAAGAGATATACTATTTAAAGAGGGATAGGATAAGGAAAGGAGAGATTTTTGCACTCATCGCAGAAGCTATAAGCTGACCACTGTTTGTTATAAACGCCAACGCTATCAACCTTTTTGTGAGTGTTTACCTTTTTATTCTAGTAATTTAGTTATTGTTCGTTATTGTAATAAGTTAAGATTTAATAAGTTATTATTATACTAATTAATTCTTACCACGGGTATCGTGTGGTAACTTGTTAATATATTTCATTGTATTAAAGTCCATTTTTGTAAAGTCAGTTACTGTGTTCATTCTTTTCTTTTTGTGTTACGTGCCGTGTTAACGAGCCATTTAGTCATTACTCTAACATTATTGTAAGTTAGAGAGTTTAATAACACTTGCGGACGTAACAGCTGCTCTAACCCTAACCCCCTAATGGCCATACAATGAAATTTGCTCGAGACAGGGCTTAAATATTTTCACCCATGCACACACCCCCCAGCGGGCTTTGGTCATATCTACGCAATAGATCATGATTGCAGCCTGTCTTCAGTAGGTATTTATACCTCTATCTCACCTCTCCCCTCCCCTCTCCTCACAGACATCGATATCAATGATAGTTACCTACTCAAACAGGGGAGCTGTGACGGCACTTAGTTGTGTTCGAGCAAAATGTGGGTGACAGTGCAATCAGGCTTGTAGATAAGTAGATGGATAACATACAAACAAGGTATGAATGAGCCTGACAAGACGTCACAAACAGGGTATGAGTGAGCCTGACAAGACGTCACAAACAGGGTATGAGTGAGCCTGTGACTGGACGTCACAAACAGGGTATGATTGAGCCTGACAGGACGTCACAAACAGGTTATGAGTGAGCCTGTGCCTGGACGTCACAAACAAGGTATGATTGAGCCTGACAGGACGTCACAAACAGGTTATGAGTGAGCCTGTGCCTGGACGTCACAAACAGGGTATGAGTGAGCCTGTGACTGGACGTCATAAACAGGGTATGAGTGAGCCTGAAAAGCGTAACAAATTAGCTGTTGGGAATTAACATTAAATTAAAAACCTTAAGTTTTCCCTTTTTTCCTAACAAATTAACTAGAATCGTAACCTTACACGTGGATATTTGGGACCGGCCAGAATGACATCACGCGATTTTGGTCGATATTTTATCCCCCCTCCCCCTTTTTTTTCTCCATGGTCACAATAATCACAAAAAGTTTAACCCCACTCTAATATTTCGTTACAAAGCTTTGCCCCCACACATAAAAATATTTGTTTTTCTATTTGAAAATGAGTATGCTTTAAATCACTTTTTTTGTCATAGAAATATTTATTTAGTGTACGTCTGCATTCAAAAATCGTAATAAGCATGAAGCCATGTAAAAAAATTTAATAAATTTTAAGCAATCAAAAATTTAAGTGGAACTTTAATTTAAAGTTGCGATTTTTGGAGGCGACGTCATAATTCTTACATCCCCCCTTCCCCCGTGTCACACATTGTCACTAATGTGTGACGCCCTTCCCCCGTGTCACACATTGTCACTAATGTGTGACGCCCTTCCTTCCCCCGTGTCACACATTGTCACTAATGTGTGACGCCCTTCCCCCGTGTCACACATTGTCACTAATGTGTGACGCCCTTCCCCCCAAGGAGCGTTACGTCATTTATGGTGAACGACCCCTTTGACAATATTTACAATTACTGTGATATCATTCTATACATCTCTTATCTTTGGGACTTATTATTTATAACATGATCATAATTTGGGTTAGCAGATGACTGCCTCAAAATTACGGGACGCCAGTGTCGAGGTTTGTTGATAGAAAAAAAGCCATATTATTTAGATATAAAACTTCCGGGATTGCTTCTTTCCTAGGACAAATAACGACATTGCCGGACAGTCCTGAACAAACCGGACACCTGGCAACCAAGTCATCATTAGTGGCACTCCAACCACTACCACGCACATCCATTCGAAATGATCCATGGCTTTCCGCCTCCATGTCTGAACCCCTCAGGTGATTATTGTATGTCCTTCTCTCTTTCGTCGATCTACCTCAGTCTTGAGCGGCCGCTGAGTCGTCTGCCCCTTATTTACATTGCCGCCCAACATTCCCGCATAATTTCAATACGTCCTGCCCAGGGCAGTCTGCTTTTTTCTTATTTTTTTTATTTAATTGTTGCGACTATGGGCGGGTCTTTGTACAACCGGCAAAGCTCTTGGTTTATACAGATTCTCCAGACATCAATGGGCCGTGTATTTTTCTGGGAATTTTCCTCTCAGGTGTTGAGAAGGTTCTCTGGGTTTTTTTTTCATAAGGGCCCAAGTCTTGCTATCGTACGTATCTAATGATCTCAGGATAGTGTGGTGTAAAGTCTTCTTTGTTCCAATCGACAGGCTTTGGCTTGCTTTTAACTTTTGTAGGCCGACACGGGAATGGTTCCATTCAGTTCAGAGGCTTTACTTTGGGGCGGGGAGGGGGGGGGTTACTATTGGTGTGGTCAAGGTGTAACACTATTGATTTACTATCGTGTCTCCTGTTTAACACGACGCTACAAAACGCCTTTATTATTCGTTCGATGTCATATAAAGGACATAAAAATGACTTCTAAATTGTTAATCACCACCTGACTATTTTATGTTATTTTTATTTATTTCTCCTCTACTATTATTATAATTTTTTTTTAAATATTATTTTTTAAATGTCTTTTTGTGTCTGTGATTGGGGTTCGGTGGGGGGGGGGGCTTTGCATCATAAAAATAAAATGATGACTTAGATCCGTTACATTTTATGTCAATGTATTAGTTGTCAATCTGTGAAGGACGTTGAATGGTAATTCCCTACGTCCTAAATATTTATGAGTATTTGAATTCACGGAAATAAACTGTAAACAGTATTCTATGACCTAAAATGAGCGCACCATAATTTTAAAAGATGGTGTGCCCTTAAACTTAAACATGTATGCGTCTCATTTCGTTTACATCAAATAGATCTAGATGTGATGATATGAACCAATTCATTTGGATTAGGAAATCAACTATTTTTGTAAAATTGTGTGCCACTAGACACACAATAACAAGATCCCAGTCGCACCAACTAAAGAACACAAAAAAACATACACATATAAAAACATACACATATAAAAAACATACACATATAAAAAACATACACATATAAAAAAAATCATGTTAAGCCTGGTCCCTTTTGGAACTCAGGACTTGTTAGCGCATTTTCGTATTATGTATCAGTACTTATGTTAGATATCAGCATTATGTAGTTATCAGTAATTGTGTTTAGATTTTAGACATATTTTTATGAATTTTCTTGTGTAATGAATATACCTGAAATTTTTTTTATTTAAAAGTCATTTCTTTACATTTTAAAATTTTTTATTTTCTCTTTAATCTAACTACAAGTGGTTTGTGGTCACTGAAATAGGACTCATAAATGAAACATTATAAATTGTAATCAGCTAATCGCCCAAATACTCCGTCAATTGTTGTTTGATAGATCGTAGTTGCCAATCTTGGTGAAAGTAGTTGAATGTTGAAGCTTGTTTCGAAAAAGTTTTCAATTTATGCCCCTGGGCCGCTAAGATCTTGATTGAAGTCACCACAAATGATGACGTAAAACTCTCTAAACTTTTACACATATTCTAATGACGTCAACAAAAAAAAACTAATACTTTTGATAATACTAAGACTTCCGGCAATGGCGGCCGTTGCCTGCGCCAGTGTTATCTCTCGATTCGCAATGTTTTTTGGTAGTTTTAACGGGTTTTTTTAACGGATCGAGTAACTGAGTGTTGATGCACAAATGGCAGGTCAGGACATACAAAAAACATATATACATCATGGGTCTAGGGCTTATGGATGCTGAGATCTAGGGTGATGACAGACGGACGGACGGACAAAACGGGTGCAATAGCGCATTCGACTTCTCGAAAATGCGCTAACAACTCAAAAATAAAATAAAGGTGAACCATTTCAAACGCTACGAGAAAATGATTGCTTTTCATTTTCTAGAATTAAAAAAAAAGTACTCAAAAATGTCGATTAAAAGTTTTAAATGTTCTTCTCCCTCTAAAAAGTCTTTTAATTTTATTTGTTCATTTCCTATTATCAACATATTGAAATGCATGCAATTGAGAAAATTTAGGTATAACAAAATCAGTTTTTAATCCCCTTTCAATAAAAGAAAATAGCTTTCACTACTTTTAATTATCCTGTAGAAGTCTAAGTCTTTATTTAACAAAGCGACAAATATGTCTAATCAACACTTCAAGACTTGTTTAATTTTCTAACGCTATAAAGCAGTCGCGTAGCTATAGGAGGGGGTTCGAATTCGAAAAACCCCCAAGCCCCCACTTTAGGGTGGCCTCAAATTAGTGTCCGAATTTTTTACATTTAATAATACGTCACCGCCTTGTATGTGGGGCCCCCCAAAGAGATTAAGCCCCCGGCCCCCCAAACCTTTACAAATCCTTAGCTACGCCACTACTTTTAAGCGAGCACTAAGAAACTTCATTGGCTCTTTATTACACATAGGAGTTATTTAATTTTCTCACGCTCTGAAGGGAACTTTAAAAAAAACAAAAACAACTTCATTGGCACTTTATTATACACTGCTCTACGGAAACCTTAAAATAGTTTGACAGCGTAACGAAATAATCATCACATCTGAATAAGTTACTTAGCAAAATATGCAAATTTATCATTTTATAATAATAGAAAAAAACCTGATAGTTCTTGTCTGATCTAAGCACGCCGCCACTCTCATATTAGACGCTATTTGAATGGATTGATATTTAAATGTTCCATTCATTACATGTCGCATAATTCTCCCACCACATTTTAAACATATATAGATCTAAATATGAAAAGTAAAAGAGGTACTCTGTAGAGAACAAAGCTCCTATATCTTATCATTGGTTTAAGTTGTCACCTGCCCCTGGTTGTACTTAGAAAGCTGGCGAAATAATCTCGATATGCCACCGTGGTATATTTACAGCATCGGTTCTTGCACATGATCCCGTAGGCTGAAGTCTTCTGAATGGCTTGCCTATGTGGGAGCAGTGAGAGCTTCCCAAATGGTGTGTTGACATATAAGATTATGTTTAACAACGTTTTGATGTATTCATTTCTTCTTTCAGAGTTCGTTGCATGGGAAGCGGTATGTAAACAAACCAGGTAAAATTCAATGTTGGAGCTTTGTGTGCGTGCCAACGCTTCACCTCTGCGGTCCATTATATTCAGACCACCAGGGGCACACATACAAAAAAATTAATAAATAAAATCAAAAAATAATTTTAAAAAGTCGTAAGTTTTATATATATATATATATATTTACCCCAATGATATCTTTAATTGGATTCTAAAACTTTTCAAATTTTATTTTCAGTCCTTACTTATCTCACGACTTCTAGGAGCATTACACAGTGCTTGTTTTAAAGTAGTCACAGCGCCTCTGAAATCTCCTATACGAGGATTTAACAAAATTTCTCCTAATTGACCACAAGCCGTCACCGGAGGCGGACACAATTTAAAAAACAAAACAAAAAACTTTCATCATTTTCCACCCAAAAACCATTTTTCTTCTTCTCCAAACGAAAAGGAAGGCGTGTGTCCACCTATGACGTAAGAGCAGCTGCGCACCTACATGCCCCACCCAAAAAAAAAAAAGGCAACCCATGAAGACAGTTTCGTAAAACTCACTCTGTTTGATTTTTGCTCATCACTCAACAGATGTTGCACCCATCAGACAGATCTTTTGATGTAACACAGCCTCTCCTTCAAATTGAAATGGCATTAATTTCAAGGGTTGCTTCCGGCTCTTCCAAGGTCATTCGGTCATCAGCATCAGCAGTCGCCTTCACAGCCGTCAAATTTTCTTCATTGGTTGCAAGCGTGTACGGATGGGAAAGTTTCAATAATTTTAAAAAAAAAACTAGAATATGATCTGTAGTATCTTTGGTGCAACTTCATACATCAGGGCAAAGAGTCTAGATGAATAAACTATTTCAAATCCTGGTTCAACTTTGACGAACGCCACTGTTTTACAATCCCTTGTGGTCCATAGTTCACTTGACCCTAGTGCAAATTAATCCATTAAAATTTGAACAACCCATTAAAAAACAACGTTTTTTTTACTATAAATCCCTTATTATGAGACATAATTAAAGGTGCTGATTGTTTTCAAATACAACGCACCGCGCGAAAGACTAGCATACATATTTACAGATCGGGACAATATTATAAAATGTTTGTTCATTATAATACAGACAGAATAGCAGAAAAGTGTGCATGTTACATACAGATACATAGATATTAGCTAAACATTCATTAAGTTATTTACGGTACATTTGACCGATCTGATATTTCGATACAATGTCTTGTAAGGTGACAAAAGTCTATGAAAAATTTCAGCTGGATAGCATCACAGGAAAAGGGTAAGTTTTTTACCTTGTATTTGTGCACCAAGCGGGACCAAGAACGACAAGACGGTGAAGTTTATAATGCAAGAGTAAGGCTGTGGTTACACTGCACGCGAATTCGCTCATCTATTATACGCGCGAACGCGCATCTGAAAAGTAATTTTTAAGGTGGTTACACTGCAAGCGATTGTTTCAGCTGATATCGCGCGAATTACATTGTTTGTCTTGACAACAAACTTTAACCTTTATCCTTTTCGCTATTTAAACACACATTTTGTGTGTTTATATAGACATCGCCTACTTTCGTTTTTAATTGTTTAGCCTAACAACCACTGTTGTTATTTAAAAAATTATATTTGCACATAAAATTAGAATAGATAAAAATCAAATAAATCTCCCCCATTATTTCATTAGATTGGTAAAGATCAGAGTGACATGTGGTTAAACCAAAATCTTTTAGAGTGAGTAAGAGTGTTGAATTTCATTTACTTCGAAATTAGATCGCAACATAAAACATTGCTTCCTATTTATGATTAAATTGATTATTAGTAATTGTAGGCCTAGGCCGCTGGCGCTAGACCGCTAGACTAGAGTGCCTAGCCAAGAGTCACCGAAAAAGTTAGTCGTTCAAGTAGCTTTATTTAAATGAATTTTTCAGGATGAGACCTAGAACATTTGTTTAAAAATTAAATAGAATAAGACCAGGTATTAAAAAAAACAAAAAAAAAAACACTACGACAAATTTTGGACATTAATTTCTCCCGAAGAAAGACTGGCCTGCCTTGCCTTAAAACACTCAATACTGAGGTGAGGTAAGTTAATTTGTATTTGAATTTGAAAAAAAAA
>MUZC01004604.1:745662-761547 GCA_002072015.1 Radix auricularia | reverse complement strand
AGTTATAAGTTATACTATCTCAACTTAATTTCTAAGTTTTAAACATATTTAAAAGTCGATAAATAACTTGAATCGTCATGACCCAATTTATTTTTAACCACTTGGACTTGATGTAGTCCTAAAATTTAATATTTTTATAATTATTTTTAGACTTAGTTATCTATCATTCTTGATTGAATTAAATAAACAACATCTTCAATAATAATTGTAGCTTACTTACTTGTAGAATTAGGTTCGTCTGCAATTTCAAGCCAAAGTTTCCTTCCAAAATTCCTAGTCATATTACTATTTTTACATACTACTGATACTGTGATAACACTTCGACGACATTGTTGAGAGGAGTGTGGGCTCATGAACTTCAGAACTGTCAATATCCATAATAAAAATCAAAATGATTTTAGTTTAAAATGGAAACCTACTGTTTTATATATTAAAAATCATGCATGAAAGCCAATTCTTATTTATTAAATGATTATTTACACACATAAAATGAGACGAAGTGGCACAAAATTTCCGCCATTTTGTTGACTTTTGAAAGCCAATTCGCGCGATGCGCTGGAAAAAATCAAATTGTTCGCGCGTATACGCGCGTATACTAGCGTTTTTACGCTGCCAGTGTAACCACGCACTATATGTTATTGCATTTGTTTTTCAAGAGGTTTCAGATGCGCGACTAGATGAGCGAATTCGCGTGTAGTGTAACCACAGCCTAATACCAAAAGTAAAGTAGTAATAATGCATAAAGTAGTTTATTCTAATTTAGAAATACAACACAAAGATAACTTAAATACAACCCTCAGATAGACATAAGGATAAAAACACCTTTCTTATTCCATATGCAAGAACAAAAACATACACGTTTTTTTCTTCCCGTCCGTAATTCGGGCGTGGATGGGTTGAATGAAAAAAATACAGGAAAGCTAAAACTTTATCATCGTTTAAAACTCTAATAAGAATACAGGACTAAACACAAACCATGGATAAGCGTATGACGCAAAACTATTCTGTATAGAAGGAGCGTATGTAACAAATAAGATAAACTTATGTTGTGATATTCGAACGCATCTTTACGAACCATACTTATTGATCAATATAATCTATGAACAGGAACTACCGAAAGGAAACACAGACGGTTTAATTCTCGAATAGAGAGAAAGAGAAAAGACAGATATACATGGCAAGAAAGACAGAGAGAGAGAGAAAGAGAGAGAGAGAGAGAGAGAGAGATAGTAAGAGAGAAAGAGAGAGAGAGAATGTGAAGGTCTGAGAATTTCTTGGTAAAGATTCAATTCCTCGCAAGTCAATCAGTAAACTTTTGAACCGACCCGCAGACCTAACTGTTATCTCATCTAACTGTTGCAGACGCCACTTTTATACATAAAGTTATTGCGTCCAACGCTTATCCATGTTTTATGTCTAGTCTTGCTTTTTTTTATTACAGGTTTTAATGTTTTAACCATTTTCACTCCGACTTCTGCTCTGGAAGTACGAGGCTCTGACTGTGTAGAGTGTAGATCGTTAAATAGTTATCTACTGTTAAAAAAGTCATTCGTGTCCTCCACGAACAGCAGATTAAAAGTTGGGTGGAACAATTGAATCAAAGCCGGTTCTTTAATTCAAGCTAAGACTTAAAATTAAACAACCCTTAAAAACAGTTTTTTTTTTTTTTTTTTTACTATAAATCACTCATATATGAGACAGAACTAAAAGTATTTATTATATTCAAAATAATATGCACAGCGGGACAAACATTTACAGTCTGAACGTGACTGAACTCCCCTTGCTGTCCTCGTGGTCACCGATGGACTGAACTCCATCAAAAACGTGGATGTCAACAACAACAGACGGCTAGCATACAGTTATATATAGATTAACTAAACGTGCATAAATTTAATTACGGTACATTCGATCGATCTGAAATTTGATACATGCATTGTTAGGTGACAAGAGTCTATTTGCAATTTTTTTTACCTAGAAAGCATCACGGAAGTGGGTCATTTTTAGTTTTGTTTTTCCGCTGGACCAAGAAAGAGAGAGAGAGAGAGAGAGAGAGAGAGAGAGAGAGAGAGAGAGAGAGAGAGAGAGAAAGAGAGAGAGAGACGCCAGTGAAGATAATATAAGGGAGTTAAAAAACACAAACAAGCCTGTGACGTATTATCTTCATTACAGTGGTTTGATAGAAGTATTTCCTCAACAGAAGATGTGTCTCGATGGTACAACGCAACGTCCAGTGGCATAGCTAAGGGAGGGGAAGGGAGTCGAAATTTGAAAGTCCCCCCTAGCCCACACTTGAGTGGGGCCCAAAGGAGTGTCTGAAAAAGACCGTTTTTTTACATTAAATATTATATATATTAAGCCATCGGGCAAAATGATGGGGCCCCCAAAGAGGCGAAGCAGCCACCCTTCGGGCCCTAAAATCCCTATCTACGCCACTGATAACGTTTGCATGATAGACATAAGGTATCGTGATACTGTAAGTCATAAGGTGACAGGGGATGACATAATTATAGTGACATTTGATGACATAACTATAGTGACAGTGGATTACACAGCTATTGTGACAGTGGATAACATGAATATGGTGACAGTATATGACAATTATAGTGACAGTGGATGACATAACTATAGTGACTGTGAGTTACATGAACATAGTGACTGTGAAGGTCATAGATATAGTGACATTGGATGACATAACTTGCACACTTAGTGGGAGGCGTTTTCGACCTAATGTCCAAGACGCCCAGGCGGCCGCTTGTAGCAGCGAACGCCCCGGGGGGGGGGGGCTTCTCAGTCTTTACGTCCCTTAGGGGGCCAGAGGGCTGAGGGGGTTTTCCGGGAAGCCCCATGAAGAGCGCAGGCTCGGGACTGCTGATTTTCTTCCACATGTAGGATGACATAACTATAGTGACAGTTGATGATGACATAACTATAGTGACAGTGGATGACATTACTATAGTAACAGTGAATGACACAACTATAGTGACAGTGGATGACATTATTATAGTGACAGTGGATGACACACCTATAGTCACAGTGGATGACACAACTATAGTGACAGTGGATGACATTACTATAGTGACAGTGGATTTCGTAACTATAGTGACAGTGGATGACCTAACTATAGTGACAGTGGATGACATTACTATAGTGACAGTGGAGGACATTACTATAGTTACAGTGCATGCGATTAATATAGTGACATGGATGACATAACTATAGTTATAGTGGATAAACCATTGATAAACATAGGACACATTAATCATCTGTATGAAGAAGTCTGTAAAATGTAATATAAGAAAAGTAAGTAAACGTGGAAAACGAGTATTAGCAAAGCCATCGCACAGTTTTTTGGTGCGGGGCTCCATAATTTCTATTTGACATTAATGTGGGGGGGGGGGGATAAACTTGACAAGGTGTAGTAGTTTTGTTTTTCATTTTATTTTTAAGTCACCAATATTTATTCGGCTGATTTCCAAAACACGACTGTCGTTTCATTCATTTCGGTTTGGCTGAATAAGTTTAAACTCTTAGCTCAATGTCGCTCTCAGTGCGCGCAACTAACAACTTTTTTTTTTGCTCGAAATTCTTTATTACGTTAACATTTGACTCCATGTTTTCGTTATATTGTAAATCTTGTAAAAAGTTTTTTTTATCGTGCAGCATTAAAGATTTTGGTTTGTGTATTCGACTGCATTGTTGCTATGCAAATGTTAGTTCTTCTCTATGCGAATAAATTAAATATTAATCATTGGTTTCAGCTCACGTTAGCATTACGACATGCACTCACACAAAAGAGATCGTTAAATGAGAAAGAACTTGGAACCCATACCAAGTATTAATAAGAATTATACACAAATATTGGAGAAGAATTTCCTCTCCGTATAAGATATATTTAGGGCCTAAGAAAAACGTGACTACAACATGATGTAGAAAATACATTTGATGAATTTATTTGGATTATTTAATATTTATAGTTTTTTAATGAACAGTAATAAATGATGCTGGAATAAATTGTACAACGCTACGTTGTGTACCATGTTTATTCCAGCATCATTTATTACTGTTCATCTTGGATTCTTTGGATTTCACCGCAACTAAGTTTCTTAATTTAATTTTTTATTTTTATTTTCGTTTTATTTGTGTATTGTATGTTCGTTGAAATAGGCTCTTTGCCGAAACGTTCGCTGTTTTGTTACGTCCGGTCAGTCTAACCCTTACTTTGTTTACGTCTCTTCCATGTAAAATTTGTGCAAGTTCAATAACCCTGAACTATATTTTTTTTAATTTACGATTATTAAAAAGTAATAAGTGACATTAAAATGTGTATGTCTAAAAAAAAAATCACCTTTTTATCTCCTTCATCATGTCGATCATCTATACCCCGTAATATATTTCGTTAACAAATCTTGGCAAGGGATATTATTTCCCTTGTTTTACCACAATACTTGAAATCAGCCGAGCATGTCACGCCACATTCATGCTGGGTTGTTTACGTCCGTATGTACTTTAATACTAAAGACCACCTGACCTTCCAGCAGATATTAATTTTCCATAAGGATTCTGTAGTCACCAAATTCTTTTCGTCTAGTTTGTGTGAAAAAAACCCAACTATTATACATGTAGTACATAGCAACAGCGGAAGACCATTGAAAAGTATGTAAACGTCATGTATTGAAGCCAAAGATATCCTAGAATAACAGTAGTCAGAACTCATTCCAACGAACTGCCGCGTGCAAATCTATTTGCAAAGAATGCCATAGTGCCAAAGTCCATGGGGGCAGGGCCGCCGCAGGGGGGTGAATCCACGAATTTATTCAGGAGCCCCACCGCTTGCTTTTTATTTAATGCTGATGCTGTGTGCGTAGATATATGTTCGGACGATTATTCAAGTGACATGTAACAAAAACGTTTTAAAAATTAGCTTACAGTGATAATTGACGGAAAAACTTTCTGCACCCAAGGGGTTAGCTAAAGTTTTTTTTTTCGGAATTTCGTGTTTAGCGTCACAGTTTTCTAAAAATAATATATTTTAGTCATCCAATACATCATATCTATGTCTTCCGGTAACTCTCTTACTTATTTGAGTAGATAAATAAATAGTAAATAATGAATTTTTTCATCATTTTTTGGACCCGGTAAGCTGTGACTGACTTATGCTTATTCTAAACCAAAGTCAATACTGAAGTATTGTTGATAGTTTTATAGTTATATTTTTTCTTAAATCTTTGCGGCAGCATTATCTTTATTTCATCTTTACTTTTTACTGAATATTAATGTCTTCAAATAAATAAATAAAACTCTTAATAATAAATAAAAAATTTAATTATCATTATGATAATACATTGGCCTATTAAAGTAAGTTTAGTGTAAATTATGTAATGTATATATANTATATGTGTGTAATATATAAAATATATACTTCGCTAATAGCGACATGAAGGTTACCAAAGTTAATAGCTTCATGCATTCAATTTATTTATTTTTAAATTACTTTTCTGTAATACATAGACTATATAAGTATTGATTTATAAATTTAATTTAACATATTTTTAATTAAAATCCTATAAACATGTTGTTTTCTTTTTTCTTTTAAATTTGGCACAAGTATTTTTTCAACTTTTCAAAATGATTTTTAACAAACGACTTATTTTTTTGTTAAAATTAGAAATAAATATTTTTGTAAAGAATTAAGTTATTTATAATTTTGTCGATTAGAATATGATTGTCTTCCGAAATTTTGGTGCAATTATTTTAAAAAATAAAAATAAAAGTTACTGGAAAAAAAAAACGGGGGAAAAGTTTTAAAATATTGGTCATAATTTTTTTTAAAGTAAAATACATAGTATATGTAGGGGGGGGGGGGCTTAAAAATTCACCCGAAAAAATGATAACTCGACTTCTGTTCAACGTGAAATTGATGTTTTTAAAATGCTTTGATCTAGCCCTTTAAAATGATATATGATTTAGAATTTTATGTCAATTTTTTTTTGTCAAAGTACCTACGATGTTATGTGGCAGCGTGCCCCACATATTAGTTATATAATGATATATTGATAATTGCATTCGTAATGTTAATTTATTAAGAAATATACGAAGTATTATGTTGTGTTATGATCATGTACTTTAGAGCAGTCTTGGTAAATAGGGTATTGTCATTACGGTCTTAGAAACTTAATATTTTAATATTTTAATAACCCATGGGGTGAGTGGTCAGTAACAGGTGTAATGCGAGACGCCATAACCAGAATCATTTTGTTGGCATCATTCCGACTCACCTTTGTTCTGAGGTGCATTTCCTCATGTGGCTGTGCAGTCCTAGCATTAAGTGACAGTCTTTACCCCAGCTTTTGCACACAAATTCTGTGATTCCCAATGTGTTGGCCTTTCACCTAATCTGTCTGTAGCCTCCTCCATCCTTCGCTCCTCGGCTACTATGACGCCTTCCTTTACAACTGTGCGCCATGTAGATCAGTCTTCTGCTTTACACCCCCAGTCACGTGTGCGTATTCTGGCTGCTTTCATGTACCGTTGGCATAGTGGAATCTGCTGCTCTCGGCATTTTCCTGGAGCTGCTGTATGGAGAACACCATCTCTATAGTTGACCAACCAGCGCTGAAACCGCACTGAGATTCTGGATAAACTTGGGAGGCTAAACTCTGTAATCGCGTTAGTATGACACGGGCAAAGGCTCATCTCTTACAATATGAAGGAGTGAGATGCCGTGGTTGTTATTGCAGTCACTTCTATCGCCCTAGTTCTTATAAAATGTCAATATATTTGCATGCGTTAGGTCCTGGTGAATGTAGCCCTGTTCCAAGCAGAGGTTCATAAGCTCATGGAATGTTTGGAGTAAAGCTGTCTTGCCACTCTTTAAAGCTTCTGGTGGTAGGCCTACATTCCCAAGGGTTTTTCCACAAGCTAGGTAGTCAATTGCTTTGCTGAGCTCTTCTTATGTGGGCACGACATTAAGTTCTTCCAAGGGCAGCATAGCAGTGACGTCATCTAGAGTGGTGCTGGAGACTGTGGTAGCTGTTGCATACAGTTCCAGATAATGCTCAACCCACCTTTTTAGATGCGCTTTTTTGTCTTGGACACTTTCTTGGAATTTAGGGGGCAACTTTGGAAGCCAATGGGCCGGTTGCTTTTTTTTTTATCTTTAAGGACATGGGTTTAGCATTCCCCATGTCTGCAGCTTACTGTATGTTGTAGCAGAGGTTAAACCAGTAGGTATTGTCGCATTGTTGTGCGATCTTTTAGGCATGTGACTTGGCTGCTTTTAAGGCATGCGACCTCTTGGGTGTAGGCTTTTTTTTTCTTTTAAGTCTTAAAGGCATTCCTGTTGGCTTCAGTGACAGGTTATATCTCGTCCCAATGTGTATCAAACAAGTCCATGTTTTTGTCGGATTTTTTTTTTACCATGACCACACCATGACCACACGTACCCACTATTCAGGGGCCCCAAAATTTCTAGCGGCGGCCCTGATTGGCGGCCCTAAATCATCCCCCACACTAAGTCTCTACCTGGGGGATTTTTACATGTTTATTTTTAGAAATCTTGCAGGGTAGAAAATACAGCCTAAAATAATAATAATAAATTGATAATTTAAATAGTGCTGTATCGCAGTAAGGAACTGGGCTCGCGGCAATGTGCATGAAGATAATAATATACTTATAAGTATTAAATACATATTCATAGCATAACAACCACATAAATTACAGTAAATTATACATAAGCTACGTTAATTATGAAAAGAAATGTTGTTTCATTAATTATGAAGATACATTTTGAAAATGTGTGTCTGAAGTGCAGTCTTGAAGGACTTGGTTGTTTGAATACTGCAAATGTGTTTCGCTGCACAAATACGGCGGTAAATAACAGCTTGCGAAAAAACTGTGAAATACAGGCTAAAATATAAATGTCAAGTTGCCAGAAGTAAATCTTTCAAATTCAGCCTGAAATAACGTTTTAATTTTAATGCTCAGTGGGACTTTTTTGAAAACTAAATTAAATTTCATCCCAGACAATTTTTAAAGCGTTTAATGGGTAGAGATTCATTATTAAAAATAAAAACTTTTACAACGGGAATCTGTTTTAATTTTACTTAAGTTAATGGCAAAGTTTTTCCATTTATCAATAATGGTTTCTGATTATAGCATTAAAAAGAAAATTTCAACGGTCTTAAAAATTTTCTGTAAGTTTATACCACAGTGATCGACAACCAAGTTCCCAGTAGGCAAGCCTCATTGTAAATCTGAATTTTTATAACAGAAAATTTTAATAACAAGAAATTTTTTCTTAAGCCTTCAACATTCTTTTAATCTTTCATTTATATAAACACCAAAAACAATTTTTAGTTTCCATAAATAAATATATTAGTTTGTAACTATTAGATCTATTCCTTTGATAGTTTAGTTGGAAATTCATGACGCCTTTTTAAAATTCAGCTTTCAAGTAAATATAGATCTAAATCTTGAATTTCTCCCCAATGTTCCATCATGCTGTGAATTAGCAGCGGTGCATGTAATAAGCTATAATATGCTAATGCAGTGATTCCTTAAGTGGGAGCAACAGCCCTCTTGTGGTTGCTGCACCGATCAAATTTCTTTGAGCACAAACGCAGTACAAAGAAGATCTGATAAAATGAATCAAGACCTTGAAGACTCCGTGTGGGGCTATTTTTAAAAAAATCTTGGTTATCTATTTAAAGGGATGAGTAAAGTTATTTAGCCAAGAAATTAAGCTTTACTTTTATCATACTTGCAGTTCACAAGGGGAGAACAATGTGCCTAAAATTATTATCAGCCAAATATTTTCAAACTGATACTAAAGGAGAATCAGTATTTCATGCATTAGATGAGTGGTATCAAGAAAAGGAAATACCTCTGAGTGTATATCAACAGTAGCCACAGACGGTCGATGCTCCAGCGATGGTAGGGTGCTACAGGGGTTATCCTGCATATTTATAAATGAAGGTGCTAAATGCATTCACAGTACTTGTCATCCATCGTTAACATCTAGTTGTTGTTTGTTTGTTTTTTTAAATGCTCGTGCACGCCTTCATAATGCATTACAATATGTAATTAAATCTATCAACACAGTCAGACGCAAGTCATTGAATGACAAATTATTCCAACAGCTCTATTTTGAAAACGATAAAGAAATTAATCATTTGGTGCCTCATGCAAAAGACTGTGCTAGAGTTCTTCCTTCAACAATTAAATCGATGCCCTACGAACCAATGTTATTCAATCAAAAAATGGCATCGCTTCTTTGACAGAGTTTTTAAAAAAAAATTAATTAAAGCGACCTTCAAATTTAAGGTAATGAGTTGAATTAAATAAAAACATCTGTTATTTATTTATTTTGTGACAAAACTTCTGTACAAACAACATTTTGAACGAGGAATATTCATTCTGTTCCCAGATAAAAAGATGAAAACATAATTTCTTATTGTAGGCACTTGGATGCTCTCCATTCAAATTTTAATCAACGATTTAGGGATATTTTAAACATGAACAAAGTTTATTTGATTGTGGACCCAGCAAACACGTAAGAATTTGTATGAATAACACACAAATGAACTGAAAAATAAAGATGATCAAGAAATACGGGACTGTAACAATGACGTCTTTAAGCGTTTGTGAGTAGCACCTGTTGGTAAGACTTAAACGAAATTTGCAGGCAGACTGTAGTAGTTTTGTTTAAACGCAATTTCTCTAGGGCAAAATTGTATTTATATATTTGAAATGTCTGGCATGTCTGTTCGAGCTTTGAACGGCAACTCCTCCTGAGAGAGGATTCCGGTCTTTTGAAAATATGTTAAAGAGCTCCCAAGGATGTGCAAGGGCCATAAAAATGCAGAAAAGGTTTACTGGATTTCATTGAAAATATAATTTTTTAAAAACTCGAAAGAATATCAATATTGTGTCAATTTCTCGCCCACCATATCAGTTCTGGGTTGAAACAAACGCCTAACTATAGCTAAAAATATTTAATCAATATTGGAAAAAGAAAATTTGAAAAACCTCTTTTGGTTCTACTCCTGTAATTTTAGCAGTAATTTGTTGATAGCAATTGTTTTGTTTACTTTTCCATTTATTGATTTAAAATGACTTTTAATGTAATCTAGAATGATAGTTAATGGGGTTTTCCCGCTTTGTCAATGCTAATTCTAGACAGTTCCGCAGTGCGCATTTTTTGGACACATTCTTTGTGTGATGTAGCATCAGGGAATATCACGTCATATTTTGTTTAGTTTAGGAATTATTGATTTGAAATGACTTTTAATGTAATCTAGAATGATTTCCCTTGAATAAAAAACAAAATCTTAAATTCTTTGTTGGAAATTGCACTTAAATACTCAGTCGGGTTTGTTAGGTTTATATTAGATCTACTTGTTTTACTATAATTTCTTTTTATCTTTGAGAAATAACTAACATTGTGGATTTTAGAATTGAATTGTCGTGCAATGCGTATTTTAATGAACATTCTTTTAGTTATGTCTCGTATATAAGTGATTTATAGTTTTTTAAAAATTGTTTCTTCTAAAGTTAAAAAAAATAATTAATTCTTTATACAAGCGTCTGCTTGTTTGTTTGTTTGATTTTTTTGCCGAAAAAGCTTTCGATCTATTTTAAACCCACTTGCCCGTATGCTAGCAAGTTGAAATTTTGTAGATATACTCATGGCACAAAAATTCAGATCGATCGAATATACTGTAATTAAATTAATTAATGTTTAAATTAACTCTATGAATCTCTATGTAGTATATAAATTTTTGTGCAAGAGTGTCACGGTGCGTATTATATTGAACGACCTTAGTAATATTTTGCTTTCGCGTGGTGTAGTGCGTATTATATTGAACGACCTTAGTAATATTTTGCTTTCGCGTGTATTATATTGAACGACCTTTGTAATATTTTGCTTTCGCGTGGTGCAGTGCGTATTATATTGAACGACCTTTGTAATATTTTGCTTTCGCGTGGTGCAGTGCGTATTATATTGAACGACCTTTGTAATATTTTTCTTTCGCGTGGTGCAGTGCGTATTATATTGAACGACCTTTGTAATATTTTGCTTTCGCGTGGTGCAGTGCGTATTATATTGACCCCACTTTAAAAAAAAAACATAAAAACCTGATCTGTAAATGTTTATGCTTGTCTGTCTCGTGGTGCGCCCTATTTTAAAACACACGCACACACACACACACACACACACATACACACACACACATACATACACACACACACACACGTACACACACACACACACACACACACACATACCTATATATATATATATATATATATAATGAAAGTCTGTTTGTTTGTTACCAATACAATTTCACACCTTTGGATCCAGGGTGCTGAAATTTTGCATGGGACCTCAATTTGACCCCGGAAAAGGTCATGAACTATGTTTCAACCCCAGGTGACCACCCCTAGGGTAGAAGCATGACACTTTGGTAAATTGTTGAGTAGCCTATCGTAACGATTATTATAGGTGTAGCAAGCGAAAAAATATTTAAATTGCCACTCACTGGGAGCCGGTGACCCAAATGTATTTTTTTCTTAAATAAAAAGTTAATCATCACAAATTCTTCAACTACCTGTGCAGGTAGACGTATGAAATTTTTGGATGGTAGCAGGCAAATTTGTCACTTAATTGTAGTTTTTTTCATCTTTTATTAGCTAAATTCCAAATTTAAAAAAAACTTTGGATATTGTGTAAATGTATTTTTACAAAACTTGGAAGATAAAAACTTGATGGCCTATATTAAAATTCGTTAGGTCATTACAAGTATATTTTTTCAATCTTTTGTAGCCGAGGACCCCTAATCTCTTTTTCGTTAACGTTTAAGACATTTTAACCATTCAATTACACTCGATTTTTAAAAAACAAATTCTGACTAACCAATATATTCATCATGATTAAAATTGAAATAAGCTGTTGTTTTAAACTATACATTTAAACACTCGAAGGGCTCCCGACCCTTATTTTAGTTTTTAAAAGAAGTTTTAATAGTAAAAACACCTTTTAGGGCTGGGGTCCCGTTTGCCATTTTTTAAAATTAGCTATATAAAAGGTAATTTAAAAAGTGTCTACTGAGTAAATGGATAAATTATTGAGGTCTGTTCCAATACGGTTTAGTTAATATATTTAGTATATCCATCATAACCCAGATTGAAATCAAAGGGGTTTTGAATTAGTGTTTACCGGTTCTAAACGCTAACTGAAATAATAAATTACCGCTGCAAAAAGCGGGTAATTAGCTAGTAGTATATTATAAACAATATAATAGCCCAAATCATTTACTCCGCATCCGGTCAAAACAGCGACTTCAAAACAGCGACTGTGTCAAAACAGCGATGGTCAAAACAGCGATGGTCAAAATAGCGACTGTATCAAAACAGCGACTGTATCAAAACAGCGACTGTATCAAAACAGCGACTGTATCAAAATATCGACTTTTTTCTTTTGCTTGTGATAATGCAGATTTTTTGTAGAGAAGGGACAATATAAAATTTAAAATAATCAACTGGAGGTTTGTATAAATAAATGTTGGTGTGGTGTTTTAAAGAGTGTATACACAGTTTCAGGGCACATTTTTAAAAAAATTCAAAAATAAAATTATAACTGTTATTACTTTAGTCATATGTATTGTGCAAAAATCTCGATAGAGACTAGCAAACATAGATTCAATCGATTTATTGAGGGGGTTTGTGGTGGGAGGGGCAGAGACAGTTTGACTACAGAACTTTTTGATCCTCGAATGTTTCGACCCTCGTTTTTACTTCGCAAATAATTGTGTTTTTTTCTATGCTATCATGTCATTGTTTGAGCTTATATATACTAGGTGTGCATCAGGAAGTGTGCAAAAAAAAAAAAATAATTAAAGATTATATTTGAAATAGTGCAACAGTTTAAAGCAGTTAAAAAGCTTTTGGTGTTTCTCGCCGTAAAAAAAATACTATATGACATCATTGTTTGAGGTTATATTTTAATTTTCGAAATGGGAACGATTTGATAAGAGGATTTGAGAATTTATAATCATAAAATACTCTGTGTACATTTCAGGAAGTGTAATATTTCGTATTTATCAAACAAGGATAAATTACTTGTGCTATTGAAAAAAAGTGGGCCCCGTAGGTGCCATACAACAACCCTAGTGTTTTTATAATACTTTCCTTGTGATCAATCGAGCTGAAATTTAGCAGGCAGACTGAAGTAGTTTTATTTACTATAAATACTTTATATCTTTGAGAAGTAAATAAAATTTTGGATTGGCGTGAGATGCGTATTATAATGAACTTTCTCTTAGTTATGTATCTTATATAAAAGATTTATAATTAATAGTCAAAAACTTGGATTTTACGTTTTTAAAAAAAAATGTATTTCTTCTGTGCGTCAAATAAGTTTCGGAACCACTGTTCTAGCATAGCATTTTTTTTTAAAATTTGAAATTGTTGTTATCTCTGTCTATTCATTATTTATATATATTTTAAAGGTTAATTATTTTGCGCCATCACCTTTGCTTTTTAAAATTATACTTTGNTATACTAGAGGCAAGTACCCGGCTTCGCACGGGTTTTAAATGAGGTTTTCTGTAGAAGGGTACTAAACTGTTTATTTGCATGAAGTAAAAGGGTACATTTATCTTAAAGCAGGTCAAATACAATTGCCTATCCGAAAATTATAGTGTCTACAATTCTATACCAGCAATGCCAAGACTCTGGCACACCAGTTGAGACTGCACTATCGTGATAGTGTAATTAACAACTTTCCGAAATCCCATTATTCCAAATAGTAGAATTAAAGATTTTCAATTTTTATATAACTTATATGAGTTTAAAAAAACATTATATTTGGCACCAGGCTCCCAATAAGTGTTATAAATTTTTTTCGCCTGTTACCATCGCAGAAGTGTACTCAACAACTTTCGAAAATTTCATGCTTCTACCTACTCGGACATAGGATAATTAGTGGTTTTTAAATTTTACATAGTCCATGTAAGGAAAAAACATATTTGGGCCACCGGGGGCCCACATGAGCAGGTGTTTTAACATTGTTCTTTGTTAATTTTCGTCGTGAGTACCTCCTCAACAAATTTCCAAACTTTTATGCTTCTACCGTCACCGAAAATTAGAGAATACGTGATGAGTCTGTTTTTTTAATCAGAATAAATACATTTAGGCCCCGGGCCCCAGGGGAGTGATTTCTGTTTACTCCTCTTACCATTGCGGATATGTATTGCTCAACTTCCCAAAGTATCATGCTTCTCCCTAAACGGGAAATAGGAGAATTAGTAATTTTCACTTTTTATATCGCTCATATAAAGAAGAAAACTACATTGGGCCACGGCCCCCTTAGATAGATAATTTAAATATGTTTTCACCTGTTCCCATTGGAGATGTGAAATACAGCTCATTTAAGGAAAAAATACACTTGTGCTCACCAGCCCCAACCTGAGTGAGAATTTAAAAAAAAACTTGTTATCATTTCTTGTTGGGAGAGAGTGCTCAGAAACTTCCAAAAGTTTCATGTCTTTACGTATACGGTAAATTTAAGAATTAGAGATAAGACGATTTTTAATGTAAGAAAAAACTACATTTGGGCCCCTAGCCCCCTAAAGTGGGAATTTTAAAATTCATTTTTTGTAAATTAGCGTTAGGAGACTGTACTTAACAATTTCCCAAAGTTTCATTCTTTTACCTACACGGGAAATAGTCGAATGGTGTTTTTCAGTATTTATATAGCATATATTATTTTTTAAAAAAACACTACATTTGGGCCCTCGGCTCCCCATGAGTGGGAAGTTTAAAATTCTTTCATGCAAGACATCGTCGGGGTAGCGTACTTAACAAACTGCCAAAGTTTCTTACTTCTACCTACACGGGAAATAGGAGAATTAGTGATTTTCAATTTTTATATAGCTCATATTGGGAAAAAAAACATTTGGGCCCCTGGACCCAAGAGAGTGATAATTGAAATATATTTTCGCCTGCGATAATTTGGGAAATGTACTAAACAATAATACTAATATTTCATGCTTCTGCCTACTCGGGAAATAGGAGAATTAGTTATTTCCAATTTTATATACCTCAAATAACGGGGGGAAAACGTTTTTAGGCCCCCGGCCCCCATTAGTGGGAATTTATGGAACGATTGCCATTATTGTCGGGAGAGTATGCTCAAGAATTTCCAAAAGTTTCATGGTTTTACCTATACGGTACATTTGAGAATTAGTGATGAGTGAGTTTTTAATATAAGAAAAAACTGCATTTGGGCCCCCGGCCCCCAATAAGTGGAAAGTTTAAAATTGGTTTTCCCAGATTAGCGTTAGGAGAGTGTACTTAACAACTTCCCAAAGTTTCATTCTTCTACCTACACAGGAAATAGTCGAATGGGGGATTTTCAGTATTTATATAGCGTATATTAGTACCAAAAAAAACCTACATATGGGCCCCCGGCTCCCCATGAGTGGGAAGTTTAAAATTCTTTCTCGCAAAATATCTTCGGGGTAGCGTACTTAACAACTTGCCAAAGTTTCATACTTCTACCTATCCATAAAATAAGATAATTAGTGATTTTCAGTTTTTATATATAGTTCACATAAGGGAAAAAAAACTACATTTGGGTCCCCGGCTCCCAGTAAGTGATAATTTAAATATTTTGTCACCTGTTACCACTGTGGAAGTGTATTACACAATTTCCTAAAATTTCCTGCTTCTGCCTCCTCGAAAAATAGAAAAATTGTTGAATTTCATTTTTTATATAGCTCAAATAAGGAAAAAAAGTTTTTGGGCCCCCGGCGCCCATGAGTGTGAATTTATGGAACAAAACCTATTTAAGAACCTTCCCCATATGATTGTGTGTACGTTTAC
>MUZC01004604.1:690153-702230 GCA_002072015.1 Radix auricularia | reverse complement strand
TGGTATAGAATTGCAGACACTATGCTTTTCTGATAGGCAATAGTATTTGACCTGCTTTAAGATAAATGTACCCTTTTACTTCATGCAAATAAACAGTATATTACGCTTCAACAGAAAACCTCATTTAAAACCCGTGCGAAGCCGGGTACTTGCCTCTAGTATATATATATACTAGAGGCAAGTACCCGGCTTCGCACAGGTTTGTAAATGAGGTTTTCTGTAGAAGGGTACTAAACTGTTTATTTGCGTGAAGTAAAAGCGTACATTTATCTTAAAACAGGTCAAATACAATTGCCTATCCGAAAAGCATAGTGTCTGCAATTCTATACCAGCAATCCCAAGACTCTGGCACACCAGTTAAGACTGCACTATCGTGATAGTGTAATTAACAACTTTCCGAATTTCCATTATTCCAAATAGAAGAATTAAAAATTTTCAATTTTTATATAACTTATATGAGTAAAAAAACAACATTTTATTGTGGCATCAGCTCCCAATAAGTGCTATAACTTTTTTTTTCACCTGTTACCATCGCAGGAGTGTACTCATCAACTTTCGAAAATCTCATGCTTCTACCTACTCGGACATAGGAGAATTAGTGGTTTTTAAATTTTACATAGCCCATGTAAGGAAAAAACATATTTGGGCCGCCGGCCCCACATGAGCAGGTATTTAAACATTTTTCTTTGTTAATTTTCGTCGTGAGTGCCTCCTCAAAATATTTCCAAACTTTTATGCTTCTACCGTCACCGAAAATTAGAGAATACGTGATGAGTCTGTTTTTAAATCAGAACAAATACATTTGGGCCCCGGGCCCCAGGGAAGTGATTTCCTTTTATTCCTCTTACCATTGCGGATATGTATTGCTCAACTTCCCAAAGTATCATGCTTCTACCTAAACGGGAAATAGGAGAATTAGTAATTTTCACTCATATAAAGAAGAAAACTACATTGGGCCCCGGCCCCCTTAGAGAGATCATTTAAATATGTTTTCACCTGTTACCATTGGAGATGTGAAATACAGCTCAATTAAGGAAAAAAAATACATTTGGGCTCACCAGCCCCACCCTGAGTGAGAATTTTAAAAATCTTTTTATCAATTTTTGTTGGGAGAGAGTGCTCAAAAACTTCCAAAAGTTTCAAGTCTTTACATATACGGTAAATTTGAGAATTAGAGATTATACGGTTTTTAATGTAAGAAAAAACTACATTTGGGCCCCTAGCCCCCTAGAGTGGGAATTTTAAAATTCATTTTTGCAAATTAGCTTTAGGAGACTGTACTTAACAATTACCCAAAGTTTCATTCTTCTACCTACACGGGAAATAGTCGAATGGGGTTTTTCAGTACTTATATAACATATATTATGTATTTAAAAAACACTACATTTGGGCCCCGGGCCCCCAATGAGTGGGAAGTTTAAAATTTGTTTTTGCAAATTAGCGTTAGGAGAGTGTACTTAACAACTTCCCAAAGTTTCATTCTTCTACCTACACGGGAAATAGTCGAATGGGGGATTTTCAGTATTTATATAGCGTATATTAGTACCAAAAAAAAACCCTACATATGGGCCCCCGGCTCCCCATGAGTGGGAAGTTTAAAATTCTTTCTCGCAAAATATCGTCGGGGTAGCGTACTTAACAACTTGCCAAAGTTTCATACTTCTACCTATCCATAAAATAAGGTAATTAGTGATTTTCAATTTTTATATAGAGTTCATATTCGGGAGAAAAACTATATTTGGGCCCCCGTCTCCGAGTAAGTGATAATTTAAATATTTTTTTTCACCTGTTACCACTGCGGAAGTGTACTAAACAATTTCCTAAAATTTCAAGCTTCTGCCTCATAGAGAAATAGAAAAATTGTTGATTTTCATTTTTATAAAGCTCAAATAAGGAAAAATAAGTTTTTGGGCCCCCGGCGCCCATGAGTGTGAATTTATGGAACGAAACCTATTTAAGAACCTTCCCCATATAATTGTGTGTACGTTTACAAAATTTCACTTGACTGGGTTGTCTGGATCTTGAGTTATTAGGGAACACACAGACAGACAGACAGACAGATAGACAGACAGACAGACGGACAACAAATGCGTCTTATATATATACTAGAGACAAGTACCCGGCTTCGCACGGGTTTTAAATAGGGATTTCTGGAGAAGCGTACACAATGCTTTTTCGCAAATTAGCGTTAGGAGAGTGTACTTAATAAATTCCCAAAGTTTCATTCTTCTACCTAAATAGGAAAAGTAGAATGGGTGGTTAAAATTATTTATATAGCGTGTAGTAGTAAAAAAACCTACATTTAGGCCCCCGGCTCCCAGTAAGTGATAATTTAAATATTTTTTCACCTATTACCATTGCAGGCGTTTCCTAAACAATTTCCTAAAATTTCATGTTTCCACCTAATCAGAAATAGGAGAATTAGTAATTTTCAAATTTTATATAGCCCATCTAAGTAAAATACGTTTTTGGGCCCCCAGCCCCACATGAGCGGGAAATTTAATTTTGTTAATATAGCTCATTTGAGAACAAAAGTACATTTGGGCCCCCGGCACCCCATGAAAAAGAAAACCATTATTGCCAGGAGAGTCTGCTCAATAATTTCTAAACGTTTCATGTTTTTAATGACACGGTAAATTGGAGAATTAGTGATGAGTTTGTTTCTAATATAAGAAAAAAACATTTGGGCCCCCGGCCCCCATGAGTGGGAAGTTTGAAATTCTTTCTCGCAAAATATCGTCGGGGCAGCGTACTTAGCAACTTGCTAAAGTTTCATACTTCCACCTACGCGGGAAAGAGTAGAATGGTTGATTTTCAATTTTTAGATAGCTCATATAAGGAAAAAAATCATTAGGGCCCCTGGACACCAGAAAGTGATAATTTAAATATATTTTCGCCTGTTATAATTTGGGTAATGTACTAAACAATATCCTAAAATTTCATGCTTCCGTCTACTCACGAAATAGGAGAATTAGTTATTTTTAATATTATATACCTCAAATAACGGGGGAAAAACGTTTATGGGCACCCGGCCCTCATGAGTGGGAAGTTATGGAACGATTGCCATTATTGTCGGGAGAGTGTGCTCAAGAATTTCTAAAAGTTTCATGCATTTACACGGTAAATTTGTGAATTAGTGATGAGTGAGTTTCTAATATAAGAAAAAAAAAACATTTGGGCCCCCGGCCCCCAATGAGTGGGAAGTTTGAACTTCTTTTTCAAAAATTAGAGTTAGAAGAGTATACGTAACAACTTCCCAAAGTTTCATTCTTCTAACTACACGGGAAATAGTAGAATGAGTGTCTTTCAGTATTTATTTAGTGTATATATAAGTTTTAAAAAAACACATTTGGGCCCCTGGCTCCCCATGAGTGGGAACTTTAAAATTGTTTATTGCAAAATATCGTCGGGTTAGCGTACTTAAGTACTTGCCAAAGTTTTATGCTCCTACCTAACTCTAAAATATGATAATTAGAGATTTTTAGTTTTTATATAAAGTTTATATAAGAGAAAAAACTAAATTTGGGCCCCCAGCCCCCAGAAGTAAGTAATTAAAATATATTTTTGCCTGTTTCCATTGCAGAAGTGTACTCAACAATATCCTAAAATGTTATGCTTCTGCCTCCTCGAGAAATAGAAAAATTGTTGATTTTCATTTTTTTATATAGCTCAAATAAGGAAAAAAAGTTGTTCGCCCCCCGGCGCCCCTGAGTGTGAATTTATGGAACGAAACCTATTTAAGAACCTTCCCCATATAATTGTGTGTACGTTTACTAAATTTCACTTGACTGGGTTGTCTGGATCTTGAGTTATTAGGGAACAGACAGACAGACAGACAGACAGACAGACAGAAAGACAGACAGACANACAACAAATGCGTCTTATATATATACTAGAGGCAAGTACCCGGCTTCGCACGGGTTTTAAATGAGGTTTTCTGTTGAAGCGTAATATACTGTTTATTTGCATGAAGTAAAAGGGTACATTTATCTTAAAGCAGGTCAAATACTATTGCCTATCAGAAAAGCATAGTGTCTCCAATTCTATACCATCAATCCCAAGACTCTGGCACACCAGTTAAGACTGCACAGTCGTGGTAGTGTAATTAACACTTTCCGAATTCCCATTATTCCAAATAGTAGAATTAAAAATTTTCAATTTTTTTATAACTTATATGAGTAAAAAACCACACTATATTACCATGGCAGTTATGTATTTCTCAACTTCCCAAAGTATCATGCTTCTACCTAAACGGGAAATAGGAGAATTAGTAATTTTCACTTTTTGTATCGCTCATATAACGAAGAAAACTACATTCGGCCCCGGCTCCCTTAGAGAGATAATTTAAATATGTTTTCACCTGTTACCATTGGAGATGTGAAACACAGCTCATTTAAGGAAAAAAATGCATGTGGGAACACCAGCCCCACCCTGAATGAGAATTTTAAAAGATTTTTTTCTCCATTTTTGTTGGGAGGGTGTGTGCTCAATAACTTCCAAAAGTTTCATTTTTTACGTATACGGTAAATTTGAGAATTAGAGATAAGACGGCTTTTAATATAAGAAAAAACTACATTTTTGCCCCTAGCCCCCAAGAGTGGGATTTAAAAATATTTTTGTTGCGAATTAGCGTCGGTAGAGTGTGCTTAACAACTTGCCAAACTTTCATGCTTCTATCTACACGGGAAATATGAGAATTGGTGATTTTCAATTTTTATATAGCTCATATAGGGAAAAAAACATTTGGGCCCCTGGACCCCAGAAAGTATTCATAAAAATATATTTTCACCTGTTATAATTTGGGTAATGTACTAAACAATATCCTAAAATTTCATGCTTCTGCCTACTCGGGAAAAAGGATAATTAGTTATTTTCAATTTTATATACCTCAAATAACGGAGGAAAAACGTTTTTGGGCCCCCGGCCCCTAGATTTGGAATTTATGGAACGATTGCCATTATTGTCGGGAGAGTATGCTCAAGAATTTCCAAAAGTTTCATGATTTCACCTACACGGTAAATTGAGAATTAATGATGAGTGAGATTTTAATATTAGAAAAAACTATCTTTGGGCCCCCGGCCCCCAATGAGTGGGACGTTTAAAATTCTATTTTGCAAATTAGCGTTAGGAGAGTGTACTTAGCAACTTCCCAAAGTTTCATTAATCTACCTTCACGGGAAATAGTCGAATAGGGGATTTTTCAGTATTTATATAGTATATATTATTTTGTTTTTAAAAAAGAACTGCATTTGGGCCCCCGGATTCCAGTAAGTGATAACTTAAATATTTTTATCACCTGTTACCACTGCGGGCTTGCACTCATCCATTTTTGGAGGAGTACATGCTTCCACATAATCAGAAACCTGATCTTTCTTGAGACATGATTGTATTTCGTTGTCTACATTTTGTTAATATAGCCCACTTAAGAAAAAGTACATTTGGGCCCCCGGCACCACATAAGTGTGAATTTTTTTTTCCCCATTACTGCCAGGAGAGTAATTTCCAAAAGTTTCATGTTTTTACGACACGGTACATTGGAGAGTTAGGGATGAGTTTGTTTCTAATATAAGAAAAAACAGCATTTGGGCCCCCGGCCCCCAATGAGTGGGAAGTTTGAAATTCTTTTTCGCAAATTAGCGTTAGGAGAGTGTACTTAACAACTTCCCAAAGTTTCATTCTTCTACCTACATGGGAAATTGTAGAATGGGTGATTTTCACTATTTATATAGTGTATATAAGTAAAAAAAAAAACACTACATTTGGGCCCCTGGCTCCCCATGAGTGGGGAGTTTAAAATTTTTTATTTCAAAATATCGTCGGGTTAGCTTACTTAACAACTTGCCAAAGTTTCATGCTTCTACCTATCCGTAAACTAGGATAATTAGTGATTTTCAGTTTTTATAAATAGTTCATATAAGGGAAAAAACTAAATTTGGGCCCCCAGCCCCCAGAAAGAGGTAATTAAAATATATTTTTGCCCGTTAACATTGCAGAAGTGTACTAAACAATTTCCTAAAATTTCATGCTTCTGCCTCCTCGAGAAATAGAAAAATTGTTGATTTTCATTTTTTATATAGCTCAAATAAGGAAAAAAAGTTGTTGGCCCCCCCGGCGCCCCTGAGTGTGAATTTATGGAACGAAACCTATTTAAGAACCTTCCTTATATAATTGTGTGTACGTTTACTAAATTTCACTTGACTGGGTTGTCTGGATCTTGAGTTATTAGGGAACAGACAGACAGACAGACAGACAGACACACAACAAATGCGTCTTATATATATATATATATAGATACTAGAGGCAAGTACACGGCTTCGCACGGGTTTTAAATGAGGTTTTCTGTAGAAGCGTACTGTACTGTCTATTTGCATGAAGTAAAAGAGTACATTAATCTTAAAGCTGGTCAAATACAATTGCCTATCAGAAAAGCATAGTGTCTGCAATTCTATACCAGCAATCCCAGGACTCTGGCACACCAGTTAACACTGCACCATCGTGGTAGTGTAATTAATAACTTTCCAAATTTCCATTATTCCAAATAGTAGAATTAAAGATTTTCAATTTTAATTTAGCTTATATGCTTTAAAAAAAAACACAATATTTGGGCACCAGGCTCCCAATAAGTGTTATAATTTTTTTTTCGCCTGTTACCATCGCAGAAGTGTACTCAACAACTTTCGAAAATTTCATACTTCTACCTACTCGGAAATAGGAGAATTAGTGGTTTTTAAATTTTATGAACGTTGGCCCCACATGAACAGGAGTTTTAAAATTTTTGCTTTGTTAATTTTCATCGTGAGTGCCTCCTCAACAAATTTCCAAACTTTTATGCTTCTACCATCACCGAAAATTAGAGAATACGTAATGAGTCTGTTTTGATATCAGAACAAATCAATTGGGGCCCAAGCTCCCAGGAGATTGATTTTTTTTTTTTACTCCTGTTACCATTGCAGTTATGTATTTCTCAACTTCCCAAAGTATCATGCTTCTACCTAAACGGGAAATAGGAGAATTAGTAATTTTCACTTTTTATATCGCTCATACAAAGAAGAAAACTACATTTTGCCCCGGCCCCCTTAGAGAGATAATTTAAATATGTTTTCACCTGCTACCATTGGAGATGTGAAATACAGCTCATTTAAGGAAAAAAATACATGTGGGAACACCAGCCCCACCCTGAATGAGAATTTTAAAACTATTTTTCTCCATTTTTGTTGGGAGAGTCTGCTCAATAACTTCCAAAAGTTTCATTTTATACGTATACGGTAAATTTGAGAATTAGAGATAAGACGGTTTTTAATATAAGAAAAAACTACATTGGGGCCCCAAGCCCCCAAAAGTGGGATTTAAAATTATTTTTTTGCAAATTAGCGTCGGTAGAGTGTACTTAACAACTTGCCAAACTTTCATGCTTCTACCTACACTGGAAATAGCAGAATTGGTGATTTTCAATTTTTATATAGCTCATATAGGGAAAAAAAAACATTTGGGAACGTGGACCCCAGAAAGTGATAATTTAAATATATTTTCGCCTGTTATAATTTGGGTAATGTACTAAACAATATCCTAAAATTTCATGCTTCTGCCTACTTGGGAAATAGGAGAATTAGAAATTGAAATTTTTTCAACAGTTACCACTACGGGATTTGTACTCAACAATTTCCGAAGAGTTCCTGCTTCCACCTAATCAGAAACCTGATCTTTCTTGAGACGTGATTGTATTTCGTTGTCTACATTTTGTTAATGTAGCCCACTTAACAAAAAGTACATTTGGGCCCCCGGCACCACATAAGTGAGAATTTTATTATTATTTTTTTTTGGCCATTATTGCCAGGAGAGTAATTTCCAAAAGTTTCATGTTTTTACGACACGGTACATTGGAGAATTAGTGATGAGTTTGTTTCTAATAAAAGGAAAAAAAACATTTGGGCCCCCGGCACCCAATGAGTGGGAAGTTTGAAATTCTTTTTCGCAAATTAGCATTAGGAGAGTGTACTTGCCAACTTCCCAAAGTTTCATTCTTCTACCTACACGGGAAATAGTAGAATGGGTGATTTTCAGGATTTATATAGCGTATAAAAGTAGTAAAAAAAAAACTACATTTGGGCCCCCGGCTCCCCATGAGTGGAAAGTTTCAACATTTTTCTCGCAAAATATCGTCGGGGTAGCGTACTTACTAACTTGCCAAAGTTTCATGCTTCTACCTATCAGTAAAATAGGAAAATTAGGGATTTTTAGTTTTTATATATAGTTCATATAAGGAAAAAAAACTAAATTTGGGCCCCCAGCCCCCAGAAAGAGGTAATTTAAATATATTTTTGCCTGTTACCATTGCAGAAGTATACTCAACAATTTCCTAAAATTTCATGCTTCAGCCTCCTCGAGAAATAGAAAAATTGTTGATTTTCATTTTTTATATAGCTCAAATAAGGAAAAAAAAGTTTTTGGGCCCCCGAAGCCCATGAGTGTGAATTTATGGAACGAATCCTATTTAAGAACCTTCCCCATATAATTGTGTGTACGTTTACCAAATTTCACTTTACTGGTTTTTCTGGATCTTGAGTTATTAGGGAACAGACAGAATGACAGACAGACAGACAGACGGACAACAAATGCGTCTTATATATAGATAGATATTATATTTCTCTCTCGTTCCCTCCACTTAAATGAGTAATCCAAAAGCAATATATGAGATATTTAATTAAAAATTGTTAAAGAGCACCATATCTGGGTAGTAGATTTCGTGATCCGTATTTTAGATCGAAATTGCATTTTAGGTGTTTTTAAATTTAAAAAAAATTAGAAAAAAAAAATCGAATACACATATTGGGAGTTTATTCCTTTGGTATTCACGTAACACCAAGTATTATATCATTCTCTTACTACTATTTCATTTATACGCGTTAATTAATAAGTTTGGTCAAACTATCTGACACAATCAGATTACAAAGAATGTGTACGACGTAAGTGGGAGCGACATCGAACTCTTAATGAAATTGTGGATAAGGCTGCTATTATTTTGAAAAATATAAGCACAAATGGCAAGTCTGGTTCTTGGTATTTCTATGTGAACATTGACGGGACTGTCAGGTGGTGGAAACGGGGGGGGGGGACAGCTTATTCAAGCAAACGTTTTTGAGAAAACATGAAAAATGAAGTGCTTTATTTTTTTCGAAAGAGGGCATATCTTTAGAGAATGTTACCATCCGCTGTCAATCGAATGGAAGGTATGACCAGACAGGACACTTATAAATCAACTTTTTCTGATCACTGTGATCGATTTAAATTTATTTAAACTCTCCATCCTTATAGCCTTATGAACAATCTTCATGGCCGACCACCTAACCCAGGAGATCCTCAAAAATCCGGGGACATATGAGTTTTAAAGACATACTTGTAAGGTGTCACCTTTCAACTATGAAAGCATAGCATACATTGCCAGAAAAGGTTGCAATCGTAACCGTTGCACGCATGCGCACACAAACACACAATACACTCACTCACTCACACACACACACACATATATATATATACATATATATACAGTGGTACCGCCAGATAAGAAAGCCACCCCGGAGCGGATTAATTTCGTTACGATACGAAATTAATCCTTTCTGGGTGGCTTTCGTATCTTAGATTTTTCGTACCTCGAACTAAGTTTTACATGTAAAATACTTAATCCGTTCTAGGACACACAGAAGCAACACAAAAAATTGAAAATATCTTGCACAAATAAATTGTTTGTCAATGCACACTTCGCGTTAGGCGATGTGTCTGAGCGTATGGTAGGGGAAGAAAACAGATGGCAGAAAAATTACCAAACTTTGCACGAATTAAGGCTAAATAAACACATTTAGATCTTATACAAATGTACACTAAGCAAACATAAAATAACGCTTTAACTTATGTAATTTTTTTAATTTGTAAAAATTGTTTTAAAACTTTTTGTTTTGCGGTCTATAGAGTCTAGTTTTCTATTTCATCTTTCATTTCCTTTGCCTCACTTGCACCAACATTTTCTTGTTTTATTTTTGCAAATATTTTTAATCTTCGCGTACTAATGGACTGTTAGCACATGTTGATCCAATGAAGCTTGTTCTTGACTTCATTTTACACTGTTTCTGAAATGAATCAAGTAAATGTCATTGAACTGCACAAGAACTGTTGAATGCAGTCAGAGAATGCGCAATTTTGACAGCTGTGCATTTGTCGTATCTTGGGATTTCTTTTTTCATATCTTGGAACAAAATATTATTCGAGTGGTCTTTCGTATCTTGGATTTTTGATAACTTATCTCGAAGTGATATATATATGTGTGTGTGCGTGCGTGCGTGCGTGTGTGCATGTGTGTGTGTGTGTTTGTTTGTTATGGCCAAAGCCCGATGTTCGGCTTTTTAGCGAATAGGCCGGAAAATTTTAGCTTCAATCCTCGAAGCACTTACAATTGACAATTATTTATTGGGTTTTAGCCGGCCGATTCACTAAGTGGCTGAATATCCTTGGGTAAAGCCCGAAGTGGTAGTAAAAGTCTACCCCGTTAGTGGCACATCTGTAGCTCTGGTTTGCTGGCGTGTACATGGTAGGTAAGAGGGTGCCACGCTGTGACGACACTGTTGCGTTAGTCTGTCCCCTTCGGTGAAAGTCCAGCCATTGTGACTAGTTCTTATTATTCTGACACAGTGCTTCCATTGAGAGTAATCTATTACTTGTATTTATAACTTCTCAATCAAAGTTTTCAGTAGAGATGATGTGTCAAATAGCCGTATAGCATGTGTAGGGTGTAATAACACAATACTAAGTAGACTTAAATAATGTTAGCTACAACATGTTCCATACTCTAAAGCATGGGTCGGCGAAGCTTTTTGTCCATTACCCCAAAATATAAAAGTTAATGTTGACGTCACCCCGAAAGTTCTAGGTCCTGCCAAATACGACGTGAGGGTATGTGGGGGGGGGGGGCGAACATGAATCCGGCGAATTTTAGAATCCTGATAAGTTGAAGTGTCTAAAAAAACATGAATATTATTATGCATAAGGATTAGATATTTAACTGAAAACGACACAAAGAAACCATATTTCACGGAGAATTCAATAGTTGCCTTTATATACGTTTTATAGTTACAGTCGAATATAATTGTCATAATGGTTAATAAGCATAACGGCACTGGTCATTTTATTAAAATGACAATTTGGACATATCGCTATTAAGTCAGATAAACTAATAGGTTCTTTTAAAAAGTAATTAAAATTATTAATTTATGTAAATTAATAATGTCAATCATTATGAAACACATAAGTTTCTTCTTCAAAGATGTTGCTTCATTTTTGACACAATTACATTGAAATTTTGGCCTTTTGTCAGGACAAGTTAGTTGCTGTCTTCAGTCAGTGTTCAATCTATTTAGAAGCTTTGTTTTAATGTTCACTAGAGGGGAAAATCTTTGTTGACCAAGTTACGTTGTTGCAAAAGGCATCAACCCACTATAACGGCCTCCCCTTGTAGAATGTTGAATGCCATTGCAGCATTTAAAATCCGGTGGTCGGACACTTCGACACCGGACGATTCGACGCCGGACGGTTCGACCCTGCCAGTTCGACGCCAGGACGTTTCGACGCCAGGTCGTTTCGACCCCGGTCGGTTCGACCCCGGACGGTTCTACCCCGGACGATTCGACCCCGGTCGATTCGACCCCGGACACTTCGACCCCAGGACGTTTCGACCCTAGGGTGTTTCGACCCCGGACGATTCGACCCCTTTTTCTTTAAGGCGTGAAATGTTTTGGTTTTTAAAAATTCATTTTTAATTCTTTTTTAATTAAAAATAAATAGTTGAAGTTTAATATTATCTCTTTAAAAATAAAAACAGTAGGAAATAGTTATGTTTAACGGTTTTTTAAAATGATAGTATGATTGAACAAATAATATAGTTTTATATTAATATGTCTTAAAAATTAAAAATAGAATGATATGTTATTTTTAATAATTAAAAATAGTACAATGTATAAAATAAAATAGTCTAATTTATATTAATAGCTCTTACAAATTAAAAATAGAATTGGTGGAAACGGGGGGGGGGG
>MUZC01004604.1:666083-689521 GCA_002072015.1 Radix auricularia | reverse complement strand
TTTTTAAGAGCTATTAATATAAATTAGACTATTTTATTTTATACATTGTACTATTTTTAATTATTAAAAATAACATATCATTCTATTTTTAATTTTTAAGACATATTAATATAAAACTATATTATTTGTTCAATCATACTATCATTTTAAAAAACCGTTTAACATAACTATTTCCTACTGTTTTTATTTTTAAAGAGATAATATTAAACTTCAACTATTTATTTTTAATTAAAAAAGAATTAAAAATGAATTTTTAAAAACCAAAACATTTCACGCCTTAAAGAGAAAGGGGTCGAATCGTCCGGGGTCGAAACACCCTAGGGTCGAAACGTCCTGGGGTCGAAGTGTCCGGGGTCGAATCGACCGGGGTCGAATCGTCCGGGGTAGAACCGTCCGGGGTCGAACCGACCGGGGTCGAAACGACCTGGCGTCGAAACGTCCTGGCGTCGAACTGGCAGGGTCGAACCGTCCGGCGTCGAATCGTCCGGTGTCGAAGTGTCCGTAATTCTAAAATCCAAATATGTCTCAGATCTACTTTGTTAGGAAATTCAACACGTGCCTTATTAGTGGATTACAGTTTAAGAAGTGCCTCTGACAACTCAAGTCAAGTTGAATAGCAAAGAATTTAATGGTATTGAGAGAATGCGTTTTTTTTTTTTAAATATAGTTTTAAAATTATTTTTTGTGGAAGGAACCGGTTCGATATTGGTTTAATCTTCCAAGCGAACACGTACAAGCGACGAATTATGAATATGTCTAGTAGATTTTATATGTAAAATCCTTTTTTACTCGAAATGGGGTAATTTACCCCTGTTGGCTAACCCTTGCTCTTAAGTGCTAAATCAGCAAATAAACATATTCCTGCCGATTCGACCACAGGACGTGCCTAAACTTTTTTTTTCCTTACCGCAAAATTTCCACCAGTGAAAATTTGAGATAACGTTCGCATTCATATACCAGATGTTGACAGAGTTCGCGGTGATGTAAGAAGACTTCTTGCAGTTGTCATGAAAGTTTGGGAATGCCTTCTACCAGCTAGGAACAAATCAAATGTGTTCTCAAACAACTGTTTTTCAGAAGCGAGTTTTCAATTGCACACGAGAAACTGCTCACACTAGAATCCGTCGCCACAGAAGAAAAATCATTGTGAACCGACATGTCTTTATAATCACTGACTGGTGACCAAGGCTACACTCGATCAAATTGCAGTATAACGTGCGCAACAAATCAATGCAAATTTATGAAGAAGAAACAATTATAAAATTTTAAATACAAATTTAAAAAATCATCATGTTGTAATAAGTGATAACAGAAATAAATATGTAACCATACCTAATAAGTTTCACTTTTGTGACTGATCTTTATTACTTGTGAACCAAATCAGCCGGAATCGAAGAGAACAATGGAAAGGCAAAGTGGCTCAGACGACTGTAAGAGATACCAAAGCGACTTAGAACACAGGAGAGATGAGGTACACACTGCTGCGGGTACACACAGTTGCGCATGCCTGTGCTATGTCCATTACTCTTTTTAATTTATATAAATGATTTACCCAACGACATCTAAACAGGAACAAAAATTAGGTTATTCGCTGATGCATTGTATTATCTATATAACAATTAAATCAGAAAATATGTCAATTTTTTTTTTTTTAAATAGATGAATAAATAAAATTGGAAACTAACTGGAGTATGTCTTTCACCCAGAAAAGTGTCAACTGCTAAGAGAAACAAAGAAAAGGAACAAATAAATTCAAAATATTTCATTCATGGAAAAGAACTAACCCAAACTAAAGATGCAAAATACTTAGGAGTCATAATAAATGAGAAACTATCATGGATTCCCCATGTCAAAGAAGTTATTAAAAAATCAAACTAAACCGTAAGTTAAAAACACAAGTATTTTATATACAAAACACAAATGCTACCTCACCCTAGTGAAACCTATACTAGAATATGGATCTTTTGTATGGGACCCATCCACCAAAGAAAATATTGATAAACAAGAAAAAATTTAAAAAGAGCTGCAAGATTCATAACTGGAAGATATTCAAAACTGACAAGCGTAACAGCATTAGTTAAATCACGAAACCTTGAAACACTAGAGGATAGAAGAACAAGGAGTAAATTAGTAATTTTACATAAAACAATTAATTCTAATAAATACAACACATACAAAACTTAATACAACCCTCAGATAGACATAAAGATAAAAATACCTTTCTTATTCCGTATGCAAGAACAAACACATACAAGTTTTCTTTCTTCCCGGAATTCAATTCAAGCGTGGCATGGTTTGCCTGAAGAAACCAGGAAAGCTAATAAGAGTGCAGGACTAGACACCAACCATAGAAAAACGTAGGACGCAATAATCTTCTGTATAGAAGAAGCGTCTGTAACAGATAAGATAAGATTTTGCATCTTTAATTTGGATTAGTTAATTTCTTCATTTCATATCACATGTAACTTTTTAGATAATGCGCAATTAGGAGAATCGCCTCATTTTAAAAGGCTTTTCTCTGGAATTTTTATCTGTGACATATGATGCACAAGAGATCTAGATCAAGTGAAAAAAAAGGGGGGGGGGGGCTGTTTAATGTATTTTAATGTAACCATATTGTCTCCGGAGTTTAAAAAAAATTATTAGAATTTTTTATTAATTTTTGTATTATAATAAGGCGGGTTATTACAGTTAGGCCAGGACCTAAAGGATTAAAACCGTTAGTGTTGTGCCCTGGTCACAGACCGAGCAATGTGGGGCAAATCGCTGTTCCGTAAAATAAAGTACGCGTCCCTCGATTTATTACTCCACGACTGTGCACGGACCAAAGGAATTTTCGCCCTATTCAAAAAGAACTACGCCAAATGAAAAGCTTAAGGCTAAGGACTTACAGTGTCCCCGGCGCTAGTACCAATAGAGGCCAAGATTAAAACTCCTGTACGCCTGTTTGGGGTGAATACGTTGAATATTTACTAAGGCGCGGATAGTCTTACAGTGCCGAGTATTCCATTAGGCCAGGACAGCGAAGGAAAACATAATAAAAAGGAAAAAGTAATCCTGGGTGGGGTTGCCAACGAAACAGATGAAAATAGCAAACCGATATTGACTAGACTTGTCCGACTGGCGGCTTTCTGAGATTTTAAAAAATGTTTTGTACTATTTTAGTTTGAAAGTAAAGAAACAGATTATTTCAAATGTAAAGAAAGATAGATCGCTCAGCAAAATCGCACGCAAAACTCGTTAAGTGCAAATGGTTTTTAAAAAACATTATGTTTATTTATTTTTTAATTTTTTATTTTTTTTTATTTTAATTTATTATTATTATTTTTTATTTATTTATTTTTGTTTCTTTGTTTTGGAGGGGTAAAAAATGATTTGCCTTTTGATTTAATTTATAGAAATGCTTTGATCCTACCCTGAAAAGGAATGTTTGAAGCAACAGATCTAGTTAAAATTATTATTATTTTCGATTTTATATTACAATTAATATGCATGTAGGACACCAAATTGAGCATCGTACGTCATAAACGTCTTGACAGGTAAAGTTTATTGTATGTTGAAAATGCTTCACAATTGCTCGTAGTTGTATTCACAGTTAAAAAACAAATTACATCTGATATAAATAAATAACTTTTTAAATTACGTGTTAGCTAATTATTGTCTCAATTGTTAATATATATCGATATATATATATAATTCTCCTCATGGTCTAACCATGCCGGACACCAAGCTGCCTAACCCCACCGACCAATCAGCTGGCAAGAAAAGGTAGTGTAGATGGTAGAGGTCATTGAGAACAACAATTTGTTGAATTGAGGTCTATTACTTTGTTCTTTCAGAACAACAGAATAGCTTGTATTTCGTAGTGTAGTGGTTATTACATTCGCCTAACACGCAGAAGGTCGTAGGTTCAAGCCGCAGCTAAGACATTACTTTTTTAATTTAAAAAAAATGTTTGTGTTTGTGAGCGTTCATTTCCCACTTTCTTTTCGAACATGACTTCGCATCACGGCTGTAAATTTTTTTTCTGGACATTTGCATAATAACTGCGTGTTCTCCGTTCTGCTCAGTTACTGAAAAGTATTCACACACTCTCCTCAACAGTTACTTTCATAAAATGTCACCCATCACTAAATCATTAGCGACGTATGCTACGACGCGGGTCGGCCAGTATATTAATAAATGACACATTTGGCAAAAATACCACAAGAGGCTTTGTAAGCCAAAATACTAAAGTCAAATTGGCTATTGACATATTTGTTTCGCAGTAATTTCTGTTGTTGTTTTTGTTTCCGTGTTTGCAATTAAAAATAAAATTCACGCATGTTTTCCAATTGAAATACTTCCATTTAGTTCAAGCTTGTTACCTAAAATTACAAGTCTAACGTTCACTCGTTCAATACTTCTAGGTCTCTTATAACAATTTACTAACGCTTAAGTCGATTTCCATTTCGTCCAAGCTCATAATCTAAAACTACAAGTCCGAAATTACCCACATTACCAATTACACGGCATTCCCCTTTCCCAGAAGTTATTTACCCACCACACTTTTCCCTAAAATGTTTGCTTCCCCTCTTTCTTTAATCAATTTAATTGATAAAATTGATTCCATTTAGTTAATTTTTAAAAGACAATGGATATGGGAATACCGGATTATTATCTATAAGGGAAATAACATTGTAATTATGTGGAAAACTTTTAAAATCTTGTATGGTTTCCCTTTAAATCTTTATCTCTGAAAATAATATGGGAACAGGGGTTATGAAGGCAATCTTTCTACTCTATTAAGATGTACCTAATGCTCACAATACAAAATTTCGTTATACAATATCTTTAAAAATAGGCCTTGTCATAACATGTAGGAAGTCATTGACAAAACACCCGGTGTATCAAATATCACACATTCAGACATTATGTTAGGGCTGTGTCAAAATATATTATTTAAAATATTTAAATCAGTTAGGAATGAGGGACGCAGTAATCTTCTGTATAGAAGGGGAGGATCGTCTGTACCAGGTAATATACGATAAGATGAAATATGGATCAATAAACAAAGTGTTTGAAATAATTTTGTAACAAAAAAGAAACAACCGAAAAAAGCTTCTTTTATATTTTTGCTGAGAATAATAACATTATGTATTAACACATGACGTTTTCCGATCTTAGGAAGGATAATCCCATAGGCATTCAAATAAAGATTTAGAAAAAGATCTGTACTTAAACTATATTAAAATAAATTTCATGGGAATAAAGTGGAACAAGATGAAGTTGGATGAGGTGAACAAACTCAAGAAATAAAGGTAATGGGATGTTTATTAATTCAAGAGTTGTTTTTTTCCTTATCTCAAAATATTTTCCAGCTGCTAACTATTAAAATATAAGATGTTAAGCGCTATAAAACTATGAATAAAGAAAGATACGAATAGGGTTGAAAGAGTATACAAAAATAAAGAACAATCTAATATCTTTCTTCATTTTCTACATTTATTTGACGCAATTTTCTGGCCAGCAAAATCAAGGGGGACAAACTCCGACGGCATTTACTGGCCAACAAAACCAAGGGGGACAAACTCCGACGGCATTTACTGGCCAACAAAACCAAGGGGACAAACTCCGACGGAATTTACTGGCCAACAAAATCAAGGGGGACAAACTCCGACGCTCAAGAAACTAATTTTCCCGGTCTCGTCAGAATCGCAAGGCATTCTTAAACAGTGAATTATATTTAACGCGTGAATTTTAAAGTTAGCTAAGGCACGCTAGGGACTTATGCATGTTTGCCTTATGATTATTTCACTAAGGTGAAGTTTCGTTTCATTGTTCTACAACAATTAGAACAATTAGGTAAAAGGTTTTGGTCAGTGGTTCTCAACATAAGAGGCCCAAAAGGATCACAGCATAACATCTTGTGGGACCGTTCTACGGCTATTTTTAATTTCTCTTTGACAACTGTGTGCCACGTAGATCGGTCTTTAGCTTCACAGTCCCAGTCACTCGTGCTTATTCTGCCTGCTTTCATTTCTCTCTGGCAGACATCTTAAATCGGAGACGTGAGCGATCTGTCTTCCTCTTTTCCGATACCAGTTCTACATATAAGAGATCATTGGGAATGGGACCAGGCTCATTCTTTTCACATGTCCTAGCCATCTTAGGCGTCTTTCACTGGGGGTACTTAATGTTGCGTTGTAGAGTTGAATTGTAAAAGTTAATCATACAGTTGGTCTTCCAAGGTTGACAAAGTTTGCGCTCTAGTTGTTTTGGAAGTCATTTTATAATGACCAAAAATGCGCTCTTAAAGACGCGAAATGCGATTCGTCGACTCTGTAAAGATTGGCCTAATCCAACAAGGTTGAAACCATTCGCAACTTCATGCTACACATTCATATTTACACATTTCAAGAAAAATACCGTGGGTTTAAAATAAAATAATAGGGCGCGACGAGGTCAGAGTTTCTCTTGAATGCAGATAAAACAGAACACAATCCTTGCGTCATAACAATAGATGAATGCATGGAAAGAGGACAATCGGCAAAATCCAATAAGGATGACCGTACTGTTTTAAGAGTAGCAAGGTAAAAATGAATTTCAGTTATTTAAAAAATGAAATTAATGTGGGTTACTGGAACAAAGGTTTCTATTGAATTTCTGAAGACGCAGCGAAGGCAAACACAGAGCGTCAAATAAAGGTTCGGAAATACGACAAGCAACTTTGGGGAATTCAAACGATGTTTCCCCACACTTTTAGTCGTGTCCTATCCTTTGAATTATGTTGCATGTCAGCTTATATTCAGATAAATTTAAAAAAAGGGAAAAGCACTGTGATGTTTTTGTTTCAAAAACAAAATGAAGATAGGTCTTAACCGTTGTTTCCCGTAGTTTAAAATGTATGAGAGGAAAAAATAAACAAACAAAACATTCATGCATAATTTAATTGATTTTTTTTTTAATTTTAAAAATCTTTTGCCATACTCAAAATAATTTACCATAATGATTTGATCTATAAGCGAGGTCAACGAAATAAATTCATGTATTTGCTTGAATTATTCAACCTTTTAAAAAAATAATAATAATGAAATGCTGATTCCATCTGATCTATATGTGTGTAGACATTAACTTTGGATAAAAAAAAACTGACCAGCCTATGAGACATCGAAATAAAATAAATTATATTATTATTATTATTTTATTTTTAAATAAACATCTTTCCTCCTTAAGAAATGAGTTTTACTTGTCTAATAAAGCTAAAACACCAATAGAATGTCTAAATAGGCATTCATTCATTTTTTACTATGTATCCTCATGTTGTCAAAGGGGTGTATTCTGGCCTGGAGGGGTATATTCTGGCCTAGACCAATTTAACCCCCGGGGTATATTTTAGCCTTCGCCAGATTATACCCGGGTAAATTCTGGTCAGGGGTTTAATCTGGCCTGTTACACAAGTAGCTGTTATGGTTGACTAGAAATTGACAAAATACTGATTTTTTTTTTTTTGATTATCCAGGAAATCCAGTAAACCTTTTCGGTATTTTTTGGCCGTTGCCCATCCTTGGGACCTCCTTAACCTATTTCCAAAAGATCCGAACCCTCTATCAGCTATGGTTCAGGAGGATTTACAGGATCAAGCGTGACAGACGTCTAAAATAAATAAACGCAATTTTTCCTATGGTAAATTGCGTTAAAAATAACACATTTAATTTTAATTTTCATCGTCGATTTGATTCCCTTTGTTTAAACTGAATGCTCAGTTACACTTTTGCAGACGTAATATATCTATCTGTCTATCTATCTATCTATCTATCTATATATATATATATAATTTTTGAATTATTTTAAGAGATTTAGTTGTTTTTTTAAAAACAGTCTATCAATAATTTTAATTTTTAAATGTTTTAAGAGCCATTATTTTATTATTTTATTTTCCAGTGAATTTTGTATGAGCATAAATTATCAGTGTTTTTTACAGTTGTGTAGGCTTTATCTTCATGATTTAAGACAATGCTGACCTGATTTATTGTTATTCAAAGAAGAGCTTTGGGGTAATCTTTAAATATCACCGTTAAAAACGTTACGCCCGGTGATCTATTCTGACAAAGAGGGACACGATACATTGGAGCAAAATTTAAGCTTTCCTTATTCTTGCTTCAACATCAGAACAAAAATAAGGAGAGGTTGGTTTTTTTTTTTGTTTTTTTTTTTTAAATAGCACTCAGTTATTTAAAACTGACTAATGAAACTTAATATTTACAGCTTTCTTAAAATCAATCTAAGAAATAATTTTCTACAGCGTAATGTTTAAATGATCTTTTACAGCGATTTAGCCTGTATGATCTCTTTACAGCTCGCTGTCTAAAGTCTAACTGATCTCTGTACAGCTCGCTGTCTAAAGTCTAACTGATCTCTTTACAGCTCGCTGTCTAAAGTCTAACTGATCTCTTTACAGCTCGCTGTCTAAAGTCTAACTGATCTCTGTACAGCTCGCTGTCTAAAGTCAAACTGATCTCTTTACAGCTCTCTATGTAGCCTATCTAAAGTCTAACTGATCTCTTTACAGCTCGCTGTCTAAAGTCTAACTGATCTCTGTACAGCTCGCTGTCTAAAGTCAAACTGATCTCTTTACAGCTCTCTATGTAGCCTATCTAAAGTCTAACTGATCTCTTTACAGCTCGCTGTCTAAAGTCTAACCTATCTCTTTACAGCTCTCTATCTAGTCTATCTAAAGTCTAACTGATCTATTTACAGCTCACTGTCCAAAGTCTAACCGATCTTTTCAGAAGTCTATGTGTGAATGTGTAAAAAGCTTCGTTTAACAATTTCTTCCGACCAATTTATCAGTCTTTACACGATAATTTTTACATTGTTATGTTTAAACCAATCTCTCTATTTTGCACCAAGCTTTTAGTAATATTTCACCATCATGTAGATATACTTGAATTTTTTGTTTCTCATTTCAGTTGTATATTTTTAGCGCATTTTCGAGAAGTCGAATGCGCTATTGCACCCGTTTTGTCCGTCTGTCATCACCTTTGATCACAGCATCCATAAGTCCTAGACCCATGATGTATATATGTTTTTTGTATGTCCTGACCTGCCATTTGTGCATCAACACTCAGTTACTCGATCCGTTAAAAAACCCCGTTAAAACTACCAAAAAACTTTGCGAATCGAGAGGTAACACTGGCGCAGGGAACGGCCGCCATTGCCGGAAGTCGAATACATCATTTTTCAAGCATTCAAGAGTGGTGCGAAGGCGTGCAAAAGAATTAGTTTGTTTTTTGTTTTTTTTTTGTTGACGTCATTAGAATATGTGTAAAAGTTTAGAGAGTTTTACGTCATCATTTGTGGTGACTTGTAGTTAGATTAAGAGAAAATAAAATTTTTTAAAATGTAAAGAAATGACTTTTAAATAAAAAAAATGTCAGGTATATTCATTACACAAGAAAATTCATAAAAATATGTCTAAAATCTAAACACAATTACTGATAACTACATAATGCTGATATCTAACATAAGTACTGATACATAATACGAAAATGCGCTAACACGTCCTGAGTTCCAAAAGGGACCAGACTTAACATGATTTTTTCTATATAAAAGTTATTTCGTTTACATATGTTATTTGTTGTACGTTGGTCGTGTATGCATTCTTTCAGATAACGGGAGATTAAGTGTCCATATCACGATAATCTGGTGCTCCTTGGCAATGTGTTCAAACACTTTTTGTTTTATTTCATTGTCTTATAAAACTTTGATTCTCGGCTTCGATATTGGTCGCCACAGTAACTGTCTATAAACATCGCAACTTTAGCTCACACGCAATTTTACTTAATGGTGCGTGGCTGCGCGGTGCGTAGATATCTGTGCGACGTAGTGCAGCAGTTTAGAATTACCACGCATCAAATTTTGATTTAAAAAATACTAAAATATTTGTGTTTGTGAGGTTTAAAATATTGCACAAACAAAAAAATGGACGCTTAGCAAATTTGCATATGAATTCCTCTTTAAAAAAAAAAATACAAATAACTTTACACACACACCAACGTACCTTAAAATAAACATTTTAAGGGATTTTTTTTTTTTTTTTGTTATCTTATTATTTTTGCATAAGGCTTAAACCTTGGCGACTTTTTGTTTTACTTTGGTATTTCGATTTGTTACATGGCTGAATGCTTGGTTTAATGTAGAGTTAGTGTTGGGGCTGTGAATCCAAATAAATTTTCATAATCAACTGGCCAACACTTTGGCTGCTTGAGTTGTATTCACCGAAAAAACACATGCAAATATCCAAAACATGTTTGAGCGTGAAATACGTCGACTCGAACACTTTATTGATCTTGAAAGCTCATAAAAGCCACTTAGAAACTCAATCCCTAGGTATATTTCAAGTAACATCTGGACATCTCCACGCCAAATGCACGTGGGTTAAAAGTTGAAAAATTTCAAAGCATGTTCTCGCAACAATGTACGTATTTAACAGCAAAGCCTTCTTACCAGTCCTTTCAAACAGCTAGTATATAACCTTTTTGTACGCGGTGTCTATGAAAGCTGAAAGGATTATTTAAAATATTAACCTTCTTATTCAATACATTTATTATCTGACGAATGAATAGAAAGCATGTGGCTAGTCGTGAGATGGCCCCGGGTGGGGGGGGCCTGGTTGGGAAAGATTTTTTTATAAAAATTAATAGTTTTCTTCCAACTCAGTATTTGTGAAGGCATGTTGAAGCTCTCTAAAATAAATCAAAATGTCAATTTCTCTACAGGCGAAAATAAAGTCATTTGGGTAAAAACGTTTTGAAAAGTCACTACAGATCTTTATGGTAGATTTATTATTTTTGACATTGCCAAAACAGGTCTAAAGGGAAATCTAACTATTTCACTACAGTTCTTAAAGGAAAATCTAACTATTTCACTACAGGTCTTTAGGGAAAATCTAACTATTTCAATACAGGTCTTAAGGGAAAATCTAACTATTTTACTACGATCTTATGGGAAAATCTAACTATTTCACTACAGGTCTTAAGGGAAAAATCTAACTATTTCACTACCAGGTCTTTAGTGTAAAACTTGTTGACGGTGTCACCACACGTCTTTCCCCAGGGAGGGGGGGGGGGTTGCTATCAATGTCGTTACAAACTTATAGAGTTAAAGTAGTTGTCGATGTCACTACAGGTCACCAGTGTTAAGATTGTCTTCATCAAATCTTTACAGTACATGCAGTAGTCACTAAAAAAAAAAACCGCGTATAATAAATTCAAAGTAAAATAAAGAAAACAAGACAAAAAACAACAAGAAAATATTTTTTTAATGAGATCCCATTGGTCTAGAGTGGAACCAATGAAAATCAATGTTTGTTTTCACGTCATATTAGTTAGCAGCGATTAAGAAAGAACCGCAAATCGAAAAATATGTTCGCTGGATATGTCAAAGTAATTTGAAAAATAAACCAAACCTCATAAGAATAAAAAGAAAGAATTAATTGTTTCCTGAAGACGTAAATTACAAGCGTGGAGAGGGGGGGGGCGCTCCTGACATACTTTAAATCTATTCGAGGACCTATAAGACACTCTACGCTTCAATGTAAAGTTAATGGTCATATCACCGTGAACACCAAGGACGTCACGCGATTATAGTCGAGATTTCAACCCCCTTACCCCCTCGTCACAAGTCGTCAAAAAAAGTTCCTTCCTCCCACNCCCCCCCCCAAAAAAAAAACAGAAAAAAGCCGTATTTTCTATTTGAAAATAAACATGCTTCAAATCACTTTTTTGTTATTTAAGTATGTATTTAGCGTTGGGATACACTCTGATATCGTAATACGCGCGAAGCCACATAAGACGTCATTAAAAAATAAATTGGTGGCAATCAAATATTTAAGTAGAGCTTTTATTCAAAATTGCGCGTTTCGAAGTGACGTCACAATTCTAAAGCACCCTCTTCCTCCTCGTCACTCTTTAATACGAGTGTTGACCCTACCCCGCCCTAGGTGCGTGACGTCATTTATGGACCACCCATAAGAGAATGAGCTTCCTATCACGTATCTGCATGCAGACGGCCCAATAAACTATGAAATGGATACACAAAGTGCTGTGAGTTGAGGAGACAGGCCAAAAAATGATAAATCACAATGACGCCATCTCTTGTTCAATCTGTTTACGGACCTACTTCATTGGCCACCAACAAAATAAATAGAAAGACCTACTTATTCAGCCACCAACGAACTTAATAGACCAGTGGCTCACAAACTTTTTATCGCCAAGGACCGGTCACCGTTTGAAAATTTTACCGCGGGCTGCGACCCATTGAGCGATTTTTTCTAATTGAAAATGAGCATGTTTCAAATCACTTTATTGTCACTTTAGTATGTATATAGTGTAAGGCTGCTCACTAATATCCTAAAACGTGTGGAATCCATGTAAAACTTCATAAACTAAATTTTAAGAAATCTAATATTTAAGTGGGCCTTAAATTTAAAGATGCGAGTTTTGACGTGATGTCACACTTCTTAGCCCCCCTCCCCCTCGTCACACATCGTCACAAATGGGGGGACTCTCTACCCCCAGGGTGAGTGACGTCATTTAAGGACGGCCCATATATAATGGAGGTCCAGGCAGCGATTACTTCTGAGCCAATGATAATTAAAGACTGTCTCAACATCGCAAGATGGAAGCCCTGGGCATGGGCCGGACCGTGGGCAGTCGGCAAAGGGCCAGAAAAGCGAAATGTGACGTTCTGATGTTACCTCACTTGAATCGGGAAATCAAGGAGCACGGAAGCCGCGAACGATCCTTTAAAGACGAGAACTGGGCAGGCTGCCATAAGTCTAGCTCTGGTGTTAGACGGCAGTCCGAGGGACTCTGGCGAAGGTGAGATGTAGGGGCCATCTGGCCTGGGGGTAGGGGTCTCACCAGAGATTGGTTACGTCAAACCAACCCCACCATGTTTTATGAGGGTGTGTACAATGATTGACATTTAACTTCGGACAATAGGAATTTGGGGGCGGAGACTAACGGGTATTAGAGGTGACGCACGGATGAGAACGACGGACTGACACACTCACACAGATACACACATACGGGAGACGGAGATAGGAATAGGGACAGTCAGATAGGGAGACACACTGAGATAGGGATAATTGTTAGAGTAACCATAATTAAAGAAGCAAGTAATTAAACAGAATTTAGTTGTACATCCGTCTTTGAGTTGGTGTTTGAACAATAAGTAACCGTGAGTGTGTACTGTGTGAAGATTGGAGTTAAAGAAGCAGAGATAGTAAACACAAGAATGTTGAGGTTCTCTAGAATATTAAACACGTTTTACGAGACAGAACTAGAATTTTGTATTTTCGGATTGTTTCGCCCTGCGTATTATATGGAACATCCTTACAGTTATGTCTCCTATATAATGGATTTATAGTGAAAAACTTGTTTTTTTACATTTTTTTAAATTAATACTTTTTTATGTTCAGGGGATTATCACCAGCCGTTGTTGCCATGATATCTGTGTTTTTATGCATAAGGTATTTTGGCTGAATGACTTGAATCGAGAGACGTTGTATAATGCCCTGGGTTTATAAGACCCGGGCTAATCCTTGTCACAATAAAGAGCTTACCGCTCTGAGAGAGAAGAATTGCGCTTACCAGTTTATCTTTATATACCTTGGAATTTCTACTCGAAGGGAGACATAAGTGCAACAACCTCTCAAGCTTTAAGGGCTTTTCGCCAGGGGCGGGTTTAGCTAGAGGGCAGGGGGGCGGGTTGTCCCCCGCGCCCCTGTTGGGTCTAAAATGGCGCCCCCTTAAGACGCCCTTAATGAACTTTAAAAAGGTGTAACTAGAGCAGAAAATAATATTGTTAAACACGAAACTTTTAATCAATCACTAAACTGCAATACGACAATATTGGCTTGCTTAATATCGTATTTCAAAACTGCAATATCTGGTTTGGTCAGTCAGGAGCGTCGCTAAGTGTAAAAGAATAAAGAAGAATTGAAACGAATGATAGGCGTGACGTTGTTTTAGCAAAGCAGAGGACACAGAGAACAATCTTACTTTATTGATGGTAGTTGTAGAAATACTGGAAATTTTCGTTAAATGTTAAGTTTATTAGCCAACTATGATTCCACTTTAAACAGTCATCTAAAGTTTAAAAAGAAAAATGAAATTTATTTAAGTAAGGATGTGCTAATTGATTTTATTCAATCATTTGCACCTGAATTATCAGCAACAATTGATAATAAAGTTAAGTCTTCACATTTCTTTTCTTTAATTATTGATTCAACCTTTGATATATCTAAAATTGATCAGATGTCACTTTACGTTCAGTTTTAAAATTAAGAAATGTTGAGGAATGATTTATAGGCTTTTATACTTTAGTAAACAGAAATGCTGCAAACCTGCATTTGCTTAGAAGATTCTTACGGAACTACACATTACAAAAGCGAAACAATGACATCACAATCTGTGGAGGAAAGGCAAACGATGGCGCATCTGTGATGTCTGGAATTAAGAGTGGACTTAAAGCTGAAAGGTTGAATGCATTCTTTACGTCTAGTTTACAACGTCTACATAATCTTAAAAAATATCATAAATCTCAGTAGGAATCAACAGTAAAAACTCAGAAATGACTTTATGATACAAGATGGGCAAGCCATAAGCATGCGGTCGATGCAGTTGTTGGATCATTCTCTGCTATTCTAGCCACTCTAGAAGATATAAATTCAAGGGAAGCAACATAACATAGAGGAAGTGCCAGAAGTCAGAGCAGAAGCTGTGGGACTATCTGTTTTAATAAAAAAATATTCTTTTGTTTTTTTCTGATGCTATTTGTACAAAAGCTGGTTGATATTTTCGTGTTACCAAACCACTTGTACCGCAAGAGTATTGACATTACAATTGCTTAACGATTGATCGATGTTGGAAAAAATAAGTTTTTTGAAAAGAGAAGCGATCAAGCTTTTTAAAATTCTGAAAGTAGATGTCTAATCATCATTAACGAAAATTGTTCCAAACTAGATTTTAAAAACAAAATTTAAAGAAACTCAAATTTGCAAAAAATAAAAGTATTGCAGTTGAAATGAGTAGAGATGAAAGGGCTGTTGATCCAACTGCTAGTTTTAAATCTGAAACGTACTTCACTATCTTGGATACACTACTAAAATAAATAAAGGCTCGATTTAATGACTTTAGGGGCACAGCTATTTATTTCTATTGTATTGATTGATCAAAATGTTGGAAGAAAATAAAGATGACCTTTGAAGTTGATGCAAAATTTACAAACATATTAACCCTGAAGAAGCAATCGTTAAATATTATACCTTCAAAGACTTGTATGCATCACAACGTCCATCTAACGTCCCTCAAAACGTCCATCTTAACGTCCATCACAACATCCATCACAACGTCCATCACTATCGTACAACTAGTGAGCTACAACTTAAAGACTTTCTACCATTCTTGTTTTTAAAAAATAAATGGTATATGGTCTCTCTCATTTGTCAATACTCTATACAAATTTACTTGAATCTTCCTGATAGCAATGATTGAACATCATCAAAATTATTTGCGCTCAAAAATGAAAAACGAACGTCTGTCTGGATTGGAAATAATTTCAAATGAACATGAGAAATTTGACTTTGAATCAACGATAAATCGTTTCGCTTCACGTTGAAAGGAATTTAAATAAGGCTCAGGGCGCTATACAAATTCGCATAAACTAAATTTCTTTCTTAGATTAAAAAAATCATGTTGAGCCTGGTACCTATTGGAATTCAGGACGTGTTAGCGCATTTTCGTATTATGTATCAGTACTTATGTTAGATATCAGAATTATGTAGTTATCAGTAATTGTGTTTAGATTTTAGACATATTTTTATGAATTTTCTTGTGTAATGAATATACCTGACATTTTTTAATTTAAAAGTCATTTCTTTACATTTAAAAAAAAAATTATTTTCTCTTTAATCCAACTACAAGTCACCACAAATGATGACGTAAAACTCTCTAAACTTTTACACATATTCTAATGACGTCAACTAAAAAAAAAAACTAATTATTTTGCACCCTTTCGCACCACTCTTCAATGCTTGAAGAATTGTGCATTCGACTTCCGGCAATGGCGGCCGTTCCCTGCGCTAGTGTTACCTCTCGATTCGAAATATGTTTTGGTAGTTTTAACGGGGTTTTTAAACGGATCGAGTAACTGAGTGTTGATGCACAAATGGCAGGTCAGGACATACAAAAAACATATGTACATCATGGGTCTAGGACTTATGGATGCTGTGATCAAGGGTGATGACAGACGGACGGACGGACGGACGGACAAAACGGGTGCAATAGCGATTTCGACATCTCGAAAATGCGCTAAAAAAAATACTAATGAAATAAATATACGTCACTATTTTGAAAACATATCTGTTTATATTGTTTCTTCTGTTTGTCTTGTTCGATGATTTGGAAAATTTACTAAATTAGTAGGCTAATAATTATTATTTCTAGGGCTGCAGAAATTAATGATTAATTTCTCGATTAATAATTAAAAATGTTAAAAGATTAAATTATTTTGAACGATTAATTGACCCATCACTTACAAATAATTGGAAATCAAAAAATAAAAAATATGTATATAAACAATTTTTAAAAATAGTGCCTGATAAATAAAGAATTTCCTGAAGATTACACGTACATTTTGGTTTTAAAATATGGACTGACGGGAATGTTCAAAATGTTGATAAAGTTTGCCTACTTATCAAACCAAATGAAAAGCGCATTAAGCTTATGACAGTAATGGCGTTTGACTTAGAGACAGAAATGACGACAGCTCTTCTGATGAATTACTGCGTTACAAAATGGAGATGAACGTTCTTGAATCCATTAATCCAGTACAATGGTGGAAAGTTAATAAACACCAATATCTGATAATGTCATTCCTTGCCAAGACCGTTTTGAGCATACCAGTTAAATCAGTTCCATGTCAATGATTGTTAAGTTCTGCTGGTTATATTGTCAATTAGACCCGCTCATCACGTGAACCAATTTATGTCAACACACTTTTGCGCAGTTGGTGAAAAGTTGACATTTAAAGGAGACATTCCAGTGTTATTTAGATTTGTATCAAGAACGTTAAATAATTGTTACTTATAACATCATAAATTAAAAATTGTGGCTTTAATCGAAATTAACGATTAATTAATCGTTAATTTTTCAAAAGTAAAAAATTAAATTTAAATTAATCGTTAACAGCCCTAGTATTTAAACAATGATCCGTTATTAGTAAAATTTTCGGCGCCCCCTGAAATTCTCCTGCCCCCCCCCCCCACGCAGACAAAGCTAAATCCGCCACTGCTTTTCGCCACTGCCAAAATGGGACCCACGAGGACCTCGGCCCTCACTCTGCTTTCCCTGACCATATGACTTCTGACCCTTGCCAAGTCCGCCAGTGCCATGTAATTTAACGCTCTATAAATCAAGATTTCATGATATCTAATATTTTTAGGCGAAGTTTAAAAAAAAAAAATGTAAGCAGAGGCGTCACTAGGGTTGGTGTCACCCGGGGCGGTAGCTCATGGTGTCACCCGGGGCGGTAGCTCATGGTGTCACCCCTCATAATTTAATCCATAGAACTCCTCCGTGTTTTCCAGTGCCAAATAACGGGAATATATAGAATTTTATGGTTTGGTGTCACCCCCCTGATGGTGTCACCCTCCGCACCCCCTAGCGACGCCACTGAATGTAAGCCATGTGCAGCATTTACAGGGGCGATACGATTTTTAAAAAGAAAGAAATCTAACATATACGTTGTTCCCGTTTTTCCTTGTCATGTCTCTTTGTCATAAATAGAGGCCTAAATTGTTATTAATTATTTTAATTAATTCCATTTAGTTAATTTTTTAAGGACAATCGTCATGTGAAGACCAGATTATTGTCTATAAGGGAAATAACAATGCAATTATGTGTTAAACTTTTAAAATCTTGTATGGTTTCCCTTCATGTCTTCATTGGGAAAATAATTTGGGAACAGGGAATATGAAGGCTATCTTTCTATTCTATTAAGATGTAGGGCTGCGGAAATTAACGAATCATTTCTCGATTAATCGGTAAAAAAATTATCGTTTAAAATTATTTTAATCGATAAAATAGCAATTAAATTGAAGAGATTGTTTTTAATAATTTTCCGATTTATTAATCAATGATTAATTATAAATAATTAATAATACGTACAAACTTCTCCATTTAGAAAAATATTTTATAAGTGTAACCTCTAAAATAAGCTCTTATATTAAAATTTTTGAAATGTTAATTGCCTGTTTTGTTACTTCCCTTGAAATTTTCAGGTTAATGACGTCATACATCTTATTTTTAGCTTAATCAAAATTATCGATTAATTATTCTGTAATTTTTCAAAAGTTAACGATTAAATTTAAATTAATCGATTACAGCTCTATTAAGATGTACTTATTAATGCTCACAATACACAATTTCGTTATACAATATTTTTTAAATAGGCCTTGTCATAAATTGTAGGAAGTCATTGACAAAAAAGCCGGTGTATTATTAATCAAATATCCAGATATTATTTTAGGGCTGTGTCAAAATATATTTTTAAATATTTAAATCAATTAGGATAATCTACGTGATGAGTGAGGGACGCAGTAATCTTCTGTAGAGAAGGAGCGTCCGTACCAGATAATATACGTGGTGAGCGAGGGACGCAGTAATCTTCTATATAGAAGAGGCGTCTGTACCACATAATATACGATAAGATGAAATATGGATCAATACACAAAGTGTTTGAAATAATTTTGTAACCAAAAAAAATCAAACGAAAAAAACTTCTTTTATATTTTTGCTGAAAATATTAACATTATGATCATTATGTATTAACATTATGATCATTATGTATTAACATTATGATCATTATGTATTAACATTATGATCATTATGTATTAACATATGACTTTTTCCAATCCGACGCAGGGCAGATCCCATAGACATTCAAATAAAGATTTAAGAAAAAGATCTTATTTTATCTTATCTTATATGTTAGAGACGCTCCTTCTGTACAGAAGATTATTGCGTCCTACGTATTTCTATGGTTTGTGTTTGGTCATGTATTCTAACTAGAATTTTAAATGATGGTTTCTTCAGGCAACCCATTCCACGCCCGAATACCGGACAGAAAGAAAGAAAACGTGTATGTGTTTGTTCTTGCATATGGAATAATATATACCCAAAGTATATAAAAATTAATGTCATGGGAAAAAAGCAGAACATGTTAAGTTGGATGAGGTGAACAAACTCAAGAAATAAAGGTAATATGATGTTTATTAGTTCAACAGTGTTTTTTTTTCTTATCTCAAAATCATTTCCAGCTACTAACTATTAAAATATAAGATGTTTAGCGTTATAAAACTACGAATAAAGAAAGATACGAATAGGGTTTAAAAAGTATACAAAAATATAGAACAAGCTAATATTTTTCTGAATTTTCTACATTTATTTGACGCCATTTACTGGCCAGCAAAATCAAAGGGGACAAACTCCGACGCTCAACTAGCTAATTTTCACGCTCTCGTCAGAATCGCAAGGCTTTCAAAAACAGTGAATTATATTTAACGCGTGAATTTTAAAGTTAGCTTAGGCGCGCTAGGGACATAAGCATCTTTGCCTTATGATTATTTCACTAAGGTCAAGGCTCCTTTCATTGCTCTACAACAATAAGAACAATTAGGCAAAAGGTGGGGGTCAGCGGTTCTCAACATGATAGGCCCAAAAGAGCGCAGCATGAAATCTTGTGATCCTGCCAAAACTTGATTTATTGATTATATTTTACTGCCACCAATCGTAGACTGTAAGTCTTCTCCTCATTCAGCCATTGTCCATCCTCTGTTTAAAATATAATCAATGCGTTACTAACATTCAAAAACACTCTGCGGTTTGTGAACTTGAAGTTTATTACATTGCATCTTAGTGTGTTTATAAAGTTTTTAATGCTCGCTGAACAAGGAATTAATTCTTGCCGATAAGTTCTTTATTTTGCCAGGTCAAAACTTGTTTGCCAGACCAAAACTTGTTTGCCAGGTCAAAACTTGTTTGCCAGACCAAAACTTGTTTGCCAGACCAACATTTTTTTCCCAAACCAAAACTTGTTTGCCAGGTCATAACTTTAAATCCCTTTATCTTTATATTAATCTTTATCACACAAGTGTATGGTCTTCAATTCTCAAATAACCACTCTCTTTGTCTTACTCACTCCCATTGTAAGACCTTTTTATAAATGTTATTTGTCTGTAATTGTGTGTAATAAATCCTGATAATTTTTTTTTTTAAATCACATTCATTTACTAACTTTACAAAGTCTAAATTATTGCGGGGTGTTAAACGAAGACAGCAAAAATTAAGATCTTCACCGTGTCGTTATATTAAAAAAATTGCACGCCAAATCCTTGTACAAAACTGTTGTGCGCGTTTAGGCACCAAGGCTAAAAGGATCCACGACGCTCTGACACAGAAGAGTTAACCAAGTGGAAAGTTTACTTTTATTTAATAAACATTTAACAACTTCATATGCAGTCTTGTAATATATCATAAATAACAAAATGTTTTTATTTTCATATTAAATTGTGGAGGTTGTTTAGCTCATAGTTTACTTTAACAGTATTATTGTGAGTAACTTGGTGGAAAATAGTTTCACTTAGGTCATTGTTTACATTAATACATAGGATGTTGTCTATATTCTATATATACATTGTCAATTGTATAATAATATTATTATTATAATATATATAATTTAATTAATTTAAATATAATTTAAAAGAATTGTGCAGTTGTGTTAGTGTAAAAGTAAAGGCTTTAGTAAAGTGTAAAACATAGCAGTTAAAAACCATTGTTAACAAAGGAGATAATATCAATATATATAGCATAGCAGCCAATAGTAGACATTTATAAGGAAACACGACGAAGCAAAGGCAAATACAATGGAATATTTTGGAACCCGACGCTTTATTTTCAATGACCATCTTAGCTACAGTTATTATAATTATAATTTTAATTTTTTGGCGTAATTTACTCTTGACTTTTAGGGCTTTTATATAGCCCTAAATCAGGGATGCCCAAACTTTTTGCATGGCGGGCCATATTCCTTTATGCAAAGATATTCGCGGGCCGGGTTAAAATAATAATATAAAAATGACATAGTATGATGAGTTTTTATTGTAAAATTTTAATGTGAATGGTGAAACTGAGATCTTGAATGCAGTAAGTGGTGAGGTCAGGCTCAATGCCATGGTTTTGATATGTATGATATCACGTACTTGAGAGTCACTTATTCTCGTCCTCACACAGATCTTGTTAAAATTCATAAATGAAAATGTCTGCTTACACAAGTATGTCGAGCCAAACAGGCTAAGCATTTTTTTTTAAACAAATGTTTGAATTCCTTTTAATCTCTCTTTAACCATGAAGCTCACTCTAAAAGTTAAAGAGAAGAAATTGTCTGCTGCGACATTCAGCATCAGTTTGCAGCTCAATGAATTCCCGCTGCAGATTGCCGCAGTATTATCAAAATCTAAAGAGAAATATGAAGATTCAACAAAAACAACCATGTTTATCTTTTCAATAGTTATTAAGTCATGAAAGCGTCTTTGAAATTCATCAGCCAAGGATGTGATATCTGCATCATACCTATGCATTTGCCAATTGAAGCTTCTTTCTGGTAAACTTGTCATGATTTCCTGCAGTGAGGGGAAATGTGTGGTATTAGACTGCATTTGAAAAAGTTCTCTTTGAAAAAGTTGCAGCTTGTTCCCAAAGTCCTTGATATGTGAATATAATTGGCTTACCACTGCATTGTGCCCTTGGAGAATTGTGTTAAGAAGGTTTATATGTCTTTTCACATCAACCGATAATGCAAACTATGCAAGACAAGCATCAGATAGTTCTGGAAATGGTTTTTCCTTATCTTCCATGTACTGGCCAATTTCTTTTTTAATTTGTAGACGCGCTGAAGTGCTGTCCCCCGACTAAACCATCTTATATCATTGTCATACATAACATCTTTGTATTCTCTCTGAATGTCAAGAAGACACTGCTCAAACTGGCTGTTAAACAGGGTTTTAGAGCAAATAGAGATCATATCCTTTATCACTTGCTTAAGGACACGATCACATGAAAGGTGTTTAGCACAAAGAACTTCTTTATGAATGATACAGTGAAGTTTAAAAACTTTGCAAGCCTGACTAAGCTGACTTTGTTACAGACAAGTTTTGCTAGTCAACTGTGCTCACGAGTCATGGCGATAGCCATCAGCAATATATAAATATATCGTTTACTTAGTTATTTAACGTCACAGACAGCAGAACAAACAGAACCAAATACATTTGTTCCCCTTGTCAGTCTTTAAGTTTAAGACTGAAGTCTAGCAATTGGTAAACAATACAATGTTATCGACTTTTGCAATCCTTTGACGTTATCAAAACGGTAAAACTTGTCGAATTTTCTTATATTTAATTTTGCTAAAAAGTAATACGCTAGTTAATTAATAATTTTAGATGAGGTCGCGGGCCAGTAAAAATTGCTTCGCGGACCGGTTTTGGCCCGCGGGCCGGACTTTGGGCATCCCTGCCCTAAATACTTCACACCTTGTTTGGAACACGAATGATTAGATTTCTGTGTTGTTGTTTTTTTATCTTTCCATTACAGCCTTATACTTGGGTATTACAGACAATTACAGACACTGCATGGATCTCACTCTTATCGTTGGTCAATGTAAGTCTGGTATTTGCTTTTTTGTTTTTTTTAAATGAGTTTCAATGTTGATGGTCTGTTAGTTTTGAATGTTGATAGTCTGTTAGTTTTGAATGTTGATAGTCTGTTAGTTTTGAATGTTGATAGTCTGTTAGTTTTGAATGTTGATTGTCTGTTAATTTGGAATGTTCTTAATGGTTAGTTTTACAACTTTATATTCAATCAACCCATTTTCGTCCCGATTCCAGACTAAAGAAGGGGGGAAAAGGGGGGGGTGTATTTGCTTGTTCTTGCGAATCGAAATAAGAGAATATTTTTTATCCATATCAGATTGTTTTATTGTTTTAAAACTTTTTTGTTTTTTGCGTTTGTTTTTTTTTTGTATCTTTTGTAGGACGAGGGAGAGAAAAGCAGTATGTCATTGCAGGGGGGGGGATTCCCCGGTTATTAATTTTTTTCATTTAGCTTCAGTTAATGTGGTTCTTTTGTTAAAGCGTCAGCTTCAGTATTTGTGTTACTTTTGTTAAACAATTTAGGTTCAACTCTTAATTTTTTTAATGTTCATGTAGTGATGCAATTTAAGGAGTTGACTCTGTGAAAGTTCGTTATTAAAATGGATCGTTTTTCAATCTAAGAAAATGTGAATCCCTCCATTGAAGGGGGCCGCACTGTTAAGATGTTGTCCGAGTGTCCCACACA
>MUZC01004604.1:641540-666034 GCA_002072015.1 Radix auricularia | reverse complement strand
TTAATAATATTTAAGAACCTTACTGTTATCCGCGTCCATCAAATTAACAATCTCCAAAAACATTCAAACATCTGGACGAATCAAAACCCTTTGCCGAAGCTAACATTATCATTTGCTACCATTGCCATCTTGCCACCCGAAACTAACATTATCATTTGCTACCATTGCCATCTTGCCACCCGAAACTAACATTATCATTTGCTACGATTGCCATCTTGCCACCCGAAACTAACATTATCATTTGCTACCATTGCCATCTTGCCACCCGAAACTAACATTATCATTTGCTACCATTGCCATCTTGCCACCCGAAACTAACATTATCATTTGCTACCACTGCCGTCTTGCCGTTTGTCCTTGAATCAATAAACTAAATGGATATCGTTGATGTAATGACCTTGTATTCCGAGATAAGATACCAATCTCAATACTCCGCAATTGTAAGAACAAAGAGCAGAGAGGAATTTATTATATAACATTTTATTAACTTTTGAAATCATTCATTATTAAAATTTATAAATAAATAAATAAACGGGATGTAACTATTACTGACACTCATTTAATACGGTCATATATTTTCATATTACAATTTTCATATTACAATTTTCGTCAAGAAAAAACAGACCAAGTTTTTTTAAATCTTCCTATATTAATATTTAAAAAAACTTTCACCGCTATATATTAATCATATCGGTGGTGTGTTATTGTAGCTTTTAACGGTTACATATTATGCGTTAGAAGCTTCTAATTTTTTTTTTGCGAAAACATTTCTTTTTGTAAAATACTTTTTTGCTTCGGTATTGTACAAGTTTCACTTACTTTTAAATGTAGATTACTTTTATTTTGAATGTAATTTCAAATGAACTATTTTTATATGAAGAATTATTAGATTATTTTTTTTTAATTTACAAACTTTTTCTAGAAGTAAACTCATGACAATGTAAACAAGAAATATGAGGGTGATGAATGCATTTAGGAGTTGTTTTTTTTTAAATTATACAAGAGCTGTTTTTGTTGGGTTTTTTATCTTTTTTAAATATTTTTTTTCTTATTTAAAAAAAAAATCATGTTAAGCCTGGTCCCTTTTGGAACTCAGGACGTGTTAGCGCATTTTCGTATTATGTATCAGTACTTATGTTAGATATCAGCATTATGTAGTTATCAGTAATTGTGTTTAGATTTTAGACATATTTTTATGAATTTTCTTGTGTAATGAATATACCTGAAAATTTTTTTATTTAAAAGTCATTTCTTCACATTTTAAAATTTTTTATTTTCTCTTTAATCTAACTACAAGTGGTTTGTGGTCACTGAAATAGGACTCATAAATGAAACATTCTAAATTGTAATCAGCTTATCGCCCAAATACTCCGTCAATTGTTGTTTGATAGATCGTAGTTGCCAATCTTGGTGAAAGTAGTTGAATGTTGAAGCTTGTTTCGAAAAAGTTTTCAATTTCTGCCCCTGGGCCGCTAAGATCTTGATTGAAGTCACCACAAATGATGACGTAAAACTCTCTAAACTTTTACACATATTCTAATGACGTCAACAAAAAAAAAACTAATACTTTTGATAATACTAAGACTTCCGGCAAAGGCGGCCGTTGCCTGCGCCAGTGTTATCTCTCGATTCGCAATGTTTTTTGGTAGTTTTAACGGGTTTTTTTAACGGATCGAGTAACTGAGTGTTGATGCACAAATGGCAGGTCAGGATATACAAAAAGCATATATACATCATGGATCTAGGACTTATGGATGCTGAGATCTAGGGTGATGACAGACGGACGGACGGACAAAACGGGTGCAATAGCGCATTCGACTTCTCAAAAATGCGCTAAAAATCTATGAACTTGATAAATTTCATTTTCTCCACATTCCGTTCATTTTCTTTAGCTGCACTATTTACGTATCGCAATGCCTTTTAAGAATATTTTAATTATTTTCTACTCTTTATTTTTTTTAAACAGAGGTTCTTGTTTAAAGTGTTTTTTTTTAAGTTTCATTACTTTAAAGTTGATTTCAACTTTAGTCTCTCTTTGATAAAATTGAAAATCATAACAGTGAATAACAGAAAATATATAAATAATAAAAGTTAAAAAGTAAGGTATCAAAACGTGCTTTCCCCCCAAATGCTCATCTGTTATAGCTATAAATGTCGAATCCATTGAATTTCCGATATTCAGCAGTGCTTTGTATTTTACCCGAGTGTTCGATCTTTCTGCTTGAACCTTATTTTTGAAGTTTCGCCTTATGTTTTCTGACATTAATAATCAGGACAAACCATTTACATCCAAAGTGCGGGGGTGGGGGGAGAGTTGACGCGCCTTTGAGGAAGAAGGAGTCGGGAGCTCTCCATGACGGGGGTCGTTTTTCAAGTCATGTTCAAACGGTCAGTATCTAAAGTGATATTGCAGTGTGTACTGGGAAAGGTAATTTATTTCATTAGTAGTATGAGAGACTTTTTCGGGAAATTTAACATTAACTTGAAATCTTCGATTGAACGCCTTTCTTGTCAAAGGTTAAGATTTTCCTTTCAATTAAAAGTGTTTTGTGTAACGATTTACTAAGGCTGTTTATATTGATACCGTGTCTGGTTAGCGGTATATAGATTTTGTTAGCGTACATGGGGACGATTTTTAACTTCACATTGGGGCACACGAGGAAAATAAGGTTTAAAAATGGCTACTTATCTATCAAGCTGTACAGTCAATGAAGTAAGAAAAACTAACTATGAAATCCATACAGGCATTTAGTGCAAGAGTTTTTCCACACCATGTGATCCAAGATGAAAATACGTTTTTAAAGACTTAATTTAGCCCTATAATCGTCAAATGTCATTAAAAAAATTACAATGGATTCAGTTGGTACTTATTTCAGAGACGTGTTTACACCATTTTTGGCCCCTGAGCAAAGAAATAGTGTTGCGCCCCTGGGAAATAGAGTGCGCCCCCCTTCCCCGCAGGATTAAATATATATATATACATAATATATATAAATAAACATATTCCCTTAAGACCCCTATGCTCGTGGGTCAGGGCAAATGCCCAACGGGCCTATGCGTTAAGACGGGACTGACTTATTTAACTTCTTCAACATTCAGAGACGCGTTGTGTTAGATATTGAAGAATGAAGTCATTTCACTATAAAAATGTAAGGGGGAAAAAATTCTTATAAAATGACCAACCAAACAAATGAAAACAACATGTGAGGTCGAGAAATGTGCTGTCTTCCCGATTGTTCAACTTGACATTCCCATTATCTTATCTTAGATATACAGACGCTCATTCTATGAAGAAGATAAGATAATTGCGTCCACAGACCATGAGAGATGATCTGTTGGCAAGTGATGCAGTTGTCATAGGCCACGTCTATGGGGGTTCCAGGCATTACCCCAGCCGCCTAACCATTGTCTAGTTAGGGACCCATTCAGAGCTGGGTGACTCGGGGACTCCTCAGGCCCCGAAAGCAAGTCCTTCGCCTTCGCATGGATTCGAACTCGTGACCATCGGTATGACAGTCGAGCGCGCTACCTCTCGACCACCACGTCCCATTAGATCTACAACCAAAACATTCTGTTAACATCTTTAATGGCCAAAAAACTAATCGGGATTTTAAGCTGTGTTCATCATCCATTATCTACTTCATTATCTGTTAAACGCTTTAACTTTCTCAGTCTGTCTTCCCTGGCTTTTTTTTTATAGGGTAAAAATGTGTCCTGCATTGTATGGGTAAGTTTTACATGGCTGATCTACGTTACTTAAAATGAGGGGTGAGACTGCAATCAGGGTTATAAAAATTAAATGGAAAAGACGTAAACAAGGTAAGGGATAGCCTGACAGTGACAGGACGTAACACTTTTTCTTCGATTCTTTGGATTTCACCACAGCTAAGTTTCTTAATTTTATTATTGTATTTTGTATATTCGTTTTATTTGTGTATTGTATGTCCGTTGAAAAAAGGCTCTTTGCCGAAACTTTCGCTGTTTTTTTACGTCCTGTCAGGCTAACCCTTACCTTGTTTACATCTTTTCCATTTAATTTTTTATTCGTTACTTAATGTAATTAGAAATAAACATTGTCGGCTAATGTTATTCACATGAAGTGTGTCGGGCTAGTTTAGGTGCCCTAGAAACAGTTGACTAGGTGCCCAACTACAGACGTAAACGGGCGGGGTATAGCGCATGGAGAGTCCATCAGTCGGACAATGTTGTATGGCCCTGTCCAACAGATGGCGCAGGTTTCGCCGGTGATAGCCATTACTTCAACATGAAGCCATCTCAAGTCTTCCACAAAATGTGTGCTAGTGTGTAACCTGACGGAGAAGACTTTCTAAACTCTTATTTTCGGAAAATCGATAAAATCGTAAGCGTTTGTTGTACGATGATTTCAAATACACGATGCATGCTGCCTAAGTTTACAATGTGAAAAAGAATGTCACGTGAGTGACTAACGTGTGAGTGACTAACGTGAATGACCAAAGTGAGTGACCAACTTGAGTGACTAACGTGAGTGACCAACGTGAGTGACCAAAGTTAGTGACCAACGTGAGTTACCAACGTGAGTAACTAACGTGAGTGACCAACTTGAGTGACTAACGTGAGTGACCAACGTGAGTGACCAATGTGAGTGACCAACGTGAGTGACCAAGGTGAGTGACCAACGTGAGTGACCAACTTGAGTGACTAACGTGAGTGACCAACGTGAGTAACAAATGTGAGTGACCAATGTGAGTGACCAAAGTGAGTGACCAACGTGAGTACCTAGCGTGAGTGACTAACGTGAGTGACCTAATTGAGTGACTAACGTGAGTACCTAACGTGAGTGACTGACGTGAGTACCTAACGTGAGTGACTAACGTGAGTACCTAACGTGAGTGACTAACGTGAGTGACTAACGTGAGTACCTAACGTGAGTGACTAACGTGAGTACCTAACGTGAGTGACTAACGTGAGTGACCAACTTGAGTGACTAACGTGAGTACCTAACGTGAGTGACTAACGTGAGTGACCAACTTAAGTGACTAACGTGAGTACTTAACGTGAGTGACTAACGTGAGGGACTAACGTGAGTGACTAACGTGAGTAACCAACGTGAGTGACCAATGTGAGTGACTAACGTGAGTGACCAACGTGAGTAACCAATGTGAGTGACCAATGTGAGTAACCAATGTGAGTAACTAACGTGAGTGACCAACGTGAGTAACCAATGTGAGTAACCAATGTGAGTGACCAACGTGAGTGACCAATGTGAGTAACTAATGTGAGTAACCAACGTGAGTGACCAATGTGAGTAACCAATGTGAGTGACCAACGTGAGTGACCAATGTGAGTAACTAACGTGAGTGACCAACGTGAGTGACCAACGTCAGTAACCAATGTGAGTGACCAACGTGAGTAACCAACGTGAGTGACCAACGTGAGTGACCAACCTGAGTAACCAATGTGAGTGACCAACGTGAGTGACCAACGTGAGTGACCAACGTGAGTGACCAACATGAGTGACCAACGTGAGTAAACAACGTGAGTGACCAATGTAAGTAACCAATGTGAGAAACCAATGTAAGTAACCAATGTAAGTAACCAATGTGAGTAACCAATGTAAGTAACCAATGTAAGTAACCAATGTGAGTAACCAATGTAAGTAACCAATGTAAGTAACCAATGTAAGTAACCAATGTGAGTAACCAATGTAAGTAACCAATGGGAGTAACCAATGTAAGTAACCAATGTAAGTAACCAATGTGAGTGACCAATGTAAGTAACCAATGTAAGTAAACAATGTGAGTGACCAATGTGAGTAACCAATGTGAGTAACCAATGTAAGTAACCAATGTAAGTAACCAAAGTGAGTAACCAATGTAAGTAACCAATGTGAGTAACCAATTTAAGTAACCAATGTGAGTGACCAATGTAAGTAACCAGTGTGAGTAACCAATGTGAGTGACCAATGTAAGTAACCAATGTAAGTAACCAATGTGAGTAACCAATGTGAGTAACCAACGTGAGTGACCAATGTAAGTAACCAATGTGAGTAACCAATGTGAGTTACCAACGTGAGTGACGAATGTGAGAGACCAACGTGAGTGACCAACGTAAGTAACCAACGTAAGTAACCAATGTGAGTAGCCAATGTGAGTGACCAACGTGAGTGACCAACGTAAGTAACCAACGTAAGTAACCAATGTGAGAAACCAATGTGAGTGACCAACGTGAGTGACCAATGTGAGTGACCAACGTGAGTGACCAATGTGAGAGACCATTGTGAGTGACCAACGTGAGTAACCAATGTGAGTGACCAACGTGAGTAACCAACGTGAGTAACCAATGTGAGTGACCAACGTGAGTGACCAATGTGAGTGACCAACGTGAGTAACCAATGTGAGTGACCAACGTGAGTGACCAATGTGAGAGAACAACGTGAGTGACCAACGTGAGTAACCAATGTGAGTGACCAACGTGAGTAACCAATGTGAGTGACCAACGTGAGTAACCAATGTGAGTGACCAACGTGAGTGACCAACGTGAGTAACCAATGTGAGTTACCAACGTGAGTAACCAACGTGAGTAACCAACGTGAGTAACCAATGTGAGTGACCAACGTGAGTAACCAACGTAAGTAAACAATGTGAGTGACCAATGTGAGTAAATAATGTGAGTGACCAACGTGAGTGACCAATGTGAGAGACCAACGTGAGTGACCAACGTGAGTATTCATTACTAAAAGCTGATAAACCTACTTTCTGTAATGTTACTGCAATTCGATGTCGTCCGTGACAAAAACCGATGTCGTAATAATGTTTAGTCTTGCCAAGTCGAATAAGGAAATGAATGTTATGTCGGTGTACTTAAAATTTTAAAAATATAATACAGCACCATTTTTTGCCCAAATATATTGTACTGTTTTTATATTTCAAATAAGTTGATTTATTGTAAGGTACCAAAAGTCACGGGTTCAATTCTCGTGAAGGCAAGTTCTTGTTTCAGAAGATATAGGGTGTTTCTGAGTCCACAAAGCTTCTAATGGGTACCGGACATCAGTTGGGAAAGTAAAGCTGCCAGGCGTTGTGCTAGCCACACATTCCTTTCGTATGCCGTGGCAATAGAGAATTGTGAACGCGGCTTAGGTGGCCCATTGGCCATCTTAGTCTGAAAGGGGAACTTTACTTGAGATAGAATAGATATTTGCATTCCATAACGTTGCCGTGAGTAACCAAATTTTAAATGATGAAATAAAACATTTATAAAGTCTCAAAAATATATATTAGCATTTTCTCCTCTCCAGCCAAAACAAAATCATTCAAACAAATAATTTTTTATATACAAAAAAAGATAAACATATGCTTTATAAGAATTTACTCATTATCAAGGTATGTGATTATTGTTTATTGTCATAATAAAGCCCGCGCATATTTTAACTTCATGGAGTATAGCACACAATCAGTAAAAAAGCTTGGACACCCCTGGCTTAACGTATAAATAGTAATCCTTAAAAATGTTCAAGTCACTGTGCACCGTGCTGTGGGTTTTGGGGGGTTGGGTGAAACAATCAAAAGTCACCGAATGCTGCTGCCCATCTTACAATGTAGACAGTGATCAGGGAAGGAGGCAGGGTAACTGTAGAGTGTTTGAATTTAGTGTTGCGCAAAGCTCAACTTGTCTTGACCAACAGCAGAGGAACACCGGAAAGTAAATTTGTTTCTTGACCCCTTTTGTGTTAATATTGGCCTAGCTTCTATTTAAATATTGTTTCATTTCACTAACTTTATATTATATATGACTGATGATTATGGGGTTGTTTTTTTTTTATAAAAACATTTTGACAACGATGAAACAATAGCAATGCTTAACCTTTTGATGACATTATTTTAATTGCCAATGCAACGGCCCAGAAAGTACATTTCAATAAGTGAATAAAAACAACCCGTAAAAACAAAGCTTTTGACTATAAATCCTTTATATATGATACAGAACTGAAAATTCCACATGTGGAAGAAAGTCAGCAGTCCCGAGCCTGCGCTCTTCATGGCGCTTTCCGGAAAACCCCATCAGCTCTCTGGCCCCCTATACGAAGTAAAAGCTGAGAAGCCCCCCCCCCCCGGAGCGGTCGCTTCTAGAAGCGGTCAAATGGGCGTTCAGGACGCTAGGTCGAAAACGCCTCTCACTAAATTGACCTCCCAAGGGAGGGTTGGAATTTCCCTACTTCGACTCACTATCACTTCGGCGCCATACCGGCAAAGCTTACGAGTCTAAATAGTTTGGACCGCCGCAATGCGGGAGATAATCACTGCCCAACCTAGGGTTTTACCCTCCACAGGAAGGTTTCCCCATAGCTGGCGTCTAATGCCTTCCTAGTGGTACCTTTTGCTAATCCGTACTGGCGCTCCAGGGCCTAAATCGGCACAGCTCAGTAGCGTTGCTAGTTAACTGAGGGGGACGAGAAGGTCGCTGTGGAGTAACCCGACCCTCAACAAGTACTTTGGTTTTCATCATCGGCATTGCATCTAAATCAAAATGCTTTGCCTAAGATCCGTATAGCGACTGTAATCATGTGTGATTACCACCTAACATCGGACTTCGGCATTTCAAGCCAGCAGTTGTCAGTTTCAGGTCTCGGTTTGCTCCACGACCTTACTCGTCTCTCGAACCACGTAGAGGTCACCCCTTCTCGGCAGAACTAAAAGTATTGATTACATTCAAAACAAATATTTACAGACTCAAAGTGACTTAACTCCCAAAATGCTCTAAAATGGGGACGGGTGGGGGTGTGGTCACCGATCGTTGGAGTGAACTCAGCAAACTCGTGGATGTCAACAACAACCGATGGCTATAATACATTTATATAGAGATAAACTAAAAGTGCATTAATTTTATTACGGTGCTTACGATCGACCTGAAATTTTAATACAATGTATTGTTAGGTGACACAAGTCTATGTGCACGATTTCAGCTAGATAGCATCACGGGAAATGGGTCATTTTTTACTATTATGTTTTTCCGCCCGCCCGACGGATGACCCGACAGACGGACGAACCAACAGACGTCGGTGAAGTTAATATAAAGGATCTAAAAAGCTTAATACTTTGTTTTATTGAAGCAAGCTATGAGAATTAAATATACCTCCATCATTCTTAGATAGACTCGTTCAATGTAATTTGTTTTCTACTTCACACCCGCCACCGCCACACTTATTCTTTTATGATAGTTGTATTCCATTGGTTCAATTTTAGACTAAATGCATTGTTTAACATTCATTCCAGACTTTTCGGTGAATGACCAAAAGACCGAACTCTTTCCAGTGGAAATCGAAAGCCTGTGAAAAAAAAAGCTTTCGAACCCAACTGAAACTAGACCGATATGTTATTGAATAGCAACGTACAAAGTTGAAGTCAAATTCAGAAGACTTTCCCAACCGTAATGTCCAACTAAACTGAAACCTAGGAGTCAGAAATACACCAACGAGTTTTCTGTGTTTTTACTGCTGCTGCGGTGATTTATATACAGCCATAACTACATCAGCGACTGATCTTTTCTCACCAGGAGTGTTTGGTAGACGGTAGGTGAGTTTAAACAGCTTCCTCTTATGTGACCTCAATATTTTGGACACGTACATATCTCTTCGTTAACATTTCCATTGGGGCTGCGGAAATTAACGATTAATGTCTCGATTAATCGGTAAAATTTGTATCGACAAAATTATTTTAATCAATACAATAGCGATTAAAGGGATGTAAAATATTGAAAACATTTTTTCAATTTTTTAAAAAATAATTGATTATTAACAATAGTTTTCTTTACTTACAAACTTCTCAATTTTTAAAAAAAAAAGAGTTTTATCGAGTAAACTTTAAAATAAGCAGTTTTTATAGGAAAATGATATAAAAAATTAATTATTGTTTTTACTTAATTAACCATAAAAAAAGTAAATTGACATAAAATGAACTACTTATATTTAAATATATCTCCTAAACATGATATATTTTTTTGAATTACAAACTTAAGTTATGAACATTATATGAAATTTTCAGTTTAATGACTTCACTCATCTTATTTTTAGCTTTCATCAAATTTATTCATTAATTATTCGGTAATTTTTCAAAAATTAACGATTAAATTCAAATTAATCGATAACAGCCCTAATTTCCATGTTTCATGATCGACTTAAAACTTTCAAAAACGCACAATGATAGTTTTGATTAGCGCATATGTCATTTCGTCTCTAGTCATGTATGCTCTTGCGCTCTGGTGCTCTAAACACCTTCGCATTCCCGAAGAAATGTCTTCATTTGTCCCTTTCATGTTTCTTCATTGTATAAAACTTGCTCAGAATCTGAAGTACACTGCTCCATACCTTAATGCAATAAGATTAAAAGAGACGCCATGTGCGAACTTTACAAAATGCATGTCTTTATTCATTGTGTTATTTTTTTAAAACTGCAAACGTTTTTAATCCTCATCGGCAAATATCTCGGACCTCCAAAAGCGCCAGTTAGGCCCTATAATACTATAATCCGGGCTCCATACAGGGGCGGATTTATCGGTAAGAAAGACCAAGAGTCGTGTCATATGTGGCGCTGATAAGTTATAAGTGAAGGCTTTATAGCGTAAAGAAGCTCATATGAAAAGGCTAAAGACGCAAGGGTCTACTAACACGCCTCTTCCTTGAGCCGCCTCTGCCCTAACAAGATGGAGGACAGAGACTCCAGAAATAGGACGCAGGGCGGGGCTTACAGTTTGTGAGCTGTGAAATAACGTTGGTGGTTTATCATTGAATTCACGCAACTATTCAGCTCAAATATTCAAGGTGTTAAGGGGCCTTGATTTGATGTTTGTGACCACTACCTGTTAAAATTTGATGTGGTGTCGATCCGTTACCGAAATCTGATGGGAGAAGTGGGGTACACAAGGTGTGACTTTTTTGTCTTGACACGTAGAGAAGTTATTGATGAAACGTATGGGCCCCTTTCAATCGTGCCTAAATGGTTTTTATCAGGTGATTTGTCTTAGGTATAGTTACACATATTTCGTTTCATAGACTTCTGACTAAAGATTTGCGTTGGTTTGAAAAAAAAGACTTGACGTGCTGTGGGAAATAACTGGATATGTCGCATGTTTTCTTCAGTAAAAAATTTACCAAAAAGCAACTTGCACAACAATAATTCCTTGTAACTGGTTGCAGCGGCGTTCAGTCCTTAGCGATGGTGTAGGCATAGGTGCCCGACGGCACTTCAGACGTGTGTCTGCTTTTGCTTTGATGTCGTTTTTCACTGTCTACCCTCCGAGTAACCACTTGAGGTCCTATGGCGGCGCCTTTAATCATTATTAAATATCTGCGGTGGTTTTAACAAATTAGGAGGAATTAATGTACTTCTGTTTATTTTATAGACAACCCGTCTCAACCTAAAGATCACATCAACCGTCCATCCCGTGGCGCTTCTGACGCGACGCTTGACAACACCAGAGAAAGCCAGGCGCGGACCGCTCTCTACCTCCATGATGCAGTCCAGCCTCTCTCGCTGGGTCATCGTCCTCATCGCCGCGCTGTTCGTGGCCTTGATGATACTGTACCAGAACTCTGTCTACAAGAGCTACTTCAACGCAGCGACGAAGGCGACCAACGATATGATGAGCACCCTGAAAGGTTTGCTGCTAATATTGTGCGCTGTAACAAACTTAAATATTTATTGAGATTGTGCCTACGATCTTAACTCCTACACCAGTGCTACACACACCAACGCAGAACAAGCACCTTGGCAAACACCTAACTACACAACATTATTTAAAAAGTGCAACGGTCATCAAGCATTAAAAGGCTTCCCATCTGTTTTCTATATTTAATACAGCTGTCGGCGAACTTTTTTGTCTGTTATCCCAAATTATAACATTTTACATTGACGTTACCCCCCTTCCAACTCCCACCACCTTTAAATGCACGATGTCCTGTCAACACCACTCTAGAATTTTGGAAGAGTGACGTAAGCCCTCACCTAACCCCTTATCGTGCCTTGGGCTATGCCCAAGACGAAAATGCATCTTGTGAGTTTTAGAAGCCTGATTGGCGCCGCTTAAAATGAATATGAAAACGGATTGTGCGTAGATATTTTAATTTTGAACGACACAGAGAATCCAAATAATAATTTCATGGGGGAATTTATTTCTTACAATTATAAAAGATTACTGTCAAGTATAGTTATTAAAACTCTTAATTGCTTAAAGGCGCTGACCATTTTAGTTGTAAGGATAAATCGGACATTTTTGGTTATAGCCGAATAAGAAAAAAATTACTTTCAACACTAACTGAAGTTATAAATGTAACATCATTAAATATAATCAATTATTATTATGAAACATAGATGTTTCCTGGTTTCATCTTTAAATAACTTTACAACTCTGTTGTTACGACCGCAAGTGATATTGACTCTCTAACTTACAATAAATGTTAGAGTAGTGGTTAAATGGCTCGTTAAGACAAAAAGAAAGACTAAACAACTGACTTTACAATTCTTAGTTTAATACAATGAAATTAAAAAAACAAATTACCACGTGATACCTGTGGTAAGGAATAAATAGTATGACTTGCTAACTCTTAACTAGTAAAAATATTGAGCATTAATAAGATAAAAGATAAACATACACAATAATAGCTTATGGCGTTGGCGTTTACAGTAGATCAGTACAAGGGTTAAAAATGACATCAATAAATAGTGGCCAGCCTAGCTCATGTGATGAGGGCAATTTCTCTGTCTCTCTGTTCCTACTCGCTCTTTATATAGGCGATCTTTTAGAAAATTCTGGGTTTAACTTTAACAAGAAAAACAACCTGTTTCATAACTAACATGGTCCAGAACGATGTAGGAAATACAAATAAACAAACACATGGTCGAAATGGGGGGAGTTAAGCACGCCAAGGTCAGTGATGGACACTTGACCAGTCGATAGGGTGGGACAGTCATAAATCATCGGGTAACCTCTCTACCCATTCATGGATTCGTAGCAAGCGGGGGAGGGACGGATGGTACTTATCATCAGTAATTTCAGATAAAATGTTGTTTCTTTTTTCAATTGTATCGAATTTGGGGCCTTTTGATGTCAGCGCAAATTGGATGCTGTTTTCGGGGTCCTATCGATTTCGAAGCATTGTTTTTATGTTTAATAAAACGGAAAATCCTTGTTCACTAAGGTACGCTGTTACAAATATAAAATAAGAAAGTATTGACGGCCCCCACCGTGTGATGTTGAAAGCCTTTGCAGTATTTGATATCTTAAAATGTGTCTGATCGGATTTCTTTGCAAATTCAATTCGTCATTCGATTGAAGTTTAAGAAGGGCCTCTGTTACGTCAGCAATGTCACATCGGAATGAATCTAAAATCCAAATGATATTTTGTGAATCAATTGATGAAAAGTAAACAGAGAACAACTCTTTGAGTTTGGTAACATGTCTGATAACTGTATCATTGATGTCATCAAACAGAACAACTCTTTGAGTTTGGTAACATGTCTGATAACTGTATCAATGATGTCATCAAACAATTTATTTCCACAGTCTTCCAAGTGCAAGGCCAATTTTTAAAATGCATCTAACGTATTTCCTTATGCTGTTTGTTGCCATAACGAAATATTTTATGAAACTGCTGCAATCTTTTCTGTGGCTGAAAATGTATATATATATTTCCCCCCAGCATTTCTTTATATAACCTATTCACATGCTAAAAAATATCAGCTAAGTGTTCGAGATGTACAAACAACATTTCGTAAAGGTCTCTTCCAGAGCTTGTTTTTGACCAGTAAGAAATTTTGAAGTTCCGCTTTCAGAACCAAAGACTCTGTTCAGAACATTGTCGCATTAAAGCCGCCGTACATCGTTGTGATAAAGTAAGTTTGTATGCTCAGCCCCACCATCTTTACTTAAATCACGAAACGATCACGTTTGCAGTGCATGTCCTTTAACGAAATGAATAATACGGAAAATTTCATGCATGCCGACCTCCAGTTTAGGTTTCAAAAGTTTAACAAGCACATCTTGACGATACAGTGGAGCTCAATTAACAGACACAGCAATACAATCTTCCTTTTTTACATTAACCTCATCTAAGTATTCACTAACTATAGCTAAGACATCAATTCGAGAGAAACACACACAAAATATTTCTCTTGATGTTTCTAAACCTTTGTAGTAATACCATAAGCTGCGCATTACTAATGACATCAGTGATCTCATCAAGCTGAATAGCAAACAATTTACTACAATTTATTGATGAAATCACCTACTCTTAGAAATTTTACCCGAAGTAGAACTAATGTCTTTCACAACTTTTGCAGACAAGTAGTGGAATTTATGCTCTATTACCCCCAAGAATTTCCTTTTTACCCCAAATGGGGTAATTTACACCTGTTCGCTGACCCTTTATTTAATATATAAAATGTATATATATATATATATATATATATATATAAAGTCATCTAACTGGTAAATGTTATTTTTGTTTTAAGAGCCACCTAAAGTGCTAAAAATGTTTCTTATAATTCATATAAGTATACAATCAACTTCATTTAATGTGCCTGTTAATTTGAAGCCAAGACATCAGCCATCTATATCTCTTCATAAAGTCCAGCTATCTTGCATTTAAATCTCTTTTAAAGTCTAAAGATCATTCATCTACATCTTAAAAGTACTTGTTTTTGTGTGTTTTTTTGTCACAGCCAGTATTCGGTTGGACTCTCACAATCCTGAATTAACGCTTAGCCCAATAGAAATCGGATCTGGTAAGTTTAAACTAAGAAATTTATTTGCATCGCATTCAGAAAACAAGAAACCAAAGCAAAACAACATTACAGTATTAACAAAAACAACTGGTAATGGAGAGCAAACGCTCAGCATATATTATTGTCTTACATTATGTAGCTCATGTTATACAATGTATATATAAATTCTTAGAGGACATGTTTGTGTCTAGTACATGCTTTCATCATATCCCTTACATTTCAATGCGAGAAATGACTAAATTTCCGCCGATGCATAAATTTTGGATCCACTGTCCCCAACGCTTTCAGAAATGAGGATTGCGAACAGGAATAGGGCCTATATATATTAGGGCTGTTAACGTTTAATTTAAAATTAATCGTTAACTATCGAAAAATTAACGATTAATTAATCGTTACTTTCGATTAAAACCAAAATCAACTTTTATCATGCCATATGGGACACTAACTTAACATTCTGGTTTAAACTATGAATAACACTGGAATATCTCACTTTCGTACGTCACCTTTTACCAACTACGCAAAAAGACAAGTGTGTTGACATTTGGTTCAAGTGATGAGCGGTCCAGCCATTCGATTAGTATGCTTTTCATTTTGTTTGATAAGTAGACGAAGTGTTACAATCATTATAGGCAAACTTCATCCACATTTTTAACATTCCCGGCAGTTAATAGTTCAAAATCAAAATATTCGTGTAATCGTCAGGAATTTTGTTATTAATTATTGGGCGCTATTTTTGTTAATTATTTCTTTTTAAATTTTTTACTTCCAATAAATTGTAAGTGATGGGTCATAATTTGTTTTTAAAAAATTTAATCGTTACATTTTTTTTATAATTTTCTTAATTCTAGGACCATTGTCACCACTGCGTCAGAAGGTACGAGGTTCTGGCTTATCGAATATGAACCTCGATGAACTCAGTGATGAAGATCTTCTCATCTTGTCCCATAGTTATCCAGACAATGAACAGGTAAACAGACATGGCAGACAATTAACAGGTAACCAGACATGGCAATAATGAACAGGTAAATAGACATGGCAGACAATTAACAGGTAAACAGACATGGCAGACAATGAACAGGTAAACAGACATGGCAGACAATGAACAGGTAAACAGACATGGCAGACAATGAACAGGTAAACAGACATAGCAGACAATGAACAGGTAAACAGACATGGCAGACAATGAACAGATAAACAGACATGGCAGACAATGAACAGATAAACAGACATGGCAGGCAATGAACAGGTAAACAGACATTGCAGAGATAATAAGTTCAAATAGAGGCCCAGCGTTTTAGTTATTTCCCCCCCCCCCCTCATTCTCATTTCATTGCTTTTTTAATGCACCGCTAAAGATATCAAAGTAGGCTTAACTTTAAAACACACATATTATATTACAAATAGAAATTTTATGTTCGATAGTAAAAAGCTTCACTTGAAATCTAACAGCAGACCGTTGACATGGATGAAGGTCTCATTAAACAATCATGCAATGTTAATCGATAGTGATTCGGAGGCAAATTAAACCGCGCTTTTCAAAAGCTTGAAGTCGTGTCAATAAAAATAACAGGTTATAAAACCTTGAGAGCTATATCCTATCAAAAATTTTATCCTAGAATTTTATAGCTATAATTATCTTTCACTGTCGCTTGACATTAACCATAAAAACTTTGTCAAAAATAACTGTTTGCTTAAATATTTTTAAAGCATACCTAAACAAAATTATACTCGTTACTAAATAAAACAATGGTTGATAAAAGACACTGACAAAAATTCATTGTCTATAGATCTAACAATTTTTAAAAATTATATTTACGCGCATTAGCTCTTTTTGCGTTAATAGCTGACATTTTCGTTAGAATTGTTGGTGCATTTCTTGAAATTGAATAACTAAAAAACTATATTTATCCCGAATTCTCTTCTCATACATACGACATCAATTGTGTGTTTCCACACTTAGCCAATCAAGCAGTGCAATATGGACACATCACAGATATCAACTGATCACAATATATAAGGCTGACGACAATACTTCTAGATTTTTAATCTATGGGCATTTTCTAGTTAAAAAATCATGAATGATCTTAAAGGAAGATGCAACATTAAACCACAGTTATTCCCATTTATTAAAAATGAACTATGTTTTGTTTTTAGGTCGTCTGCAATAGAAGGATACGAATGGGAGGGATCGGTGACGGGGGATGGGAAGTTTGTGACGACAGTGACGTCAGACCCCAGAAGCCCTGCATCATCTACTCGTTCGGAATCAACTACGACTTCACGTTTGATGACGACGCCGCTGCGGTGTACGAATGTCAGGTCTACAGCTTCGATCCCAGCTTGACCAGACTCGCTGACCAGTTCAACAGGTAAAGTCAGTCTGTGAGGGGAAGGGAAAACGTGTGGAGTCGTTAGATGTCTTAGACGGTGGATTTCGATAATAGTTGGTGCCCTTTATGTTTACTTTTTCTGAACCATCTTCCTGTTTTGGTCTGTTTTTCCTATTCGAATACATTACTGCTCACTCAGGAGTCTTTTGAGAATTCATTACAATTCTGCCCATTCATTACCATTCTGCCCATTCGTTACCATTCTGCCCATTCATTACAATTCTGCCCATTCGTTACCGTTCCGCCAATTCGGAAGTGTTCTGCGCCTTCGGTACCGTTCTGCCCCGCGTTTCGTTCTCCCATTCGGAACTCTTCTGTCCATTCGGAACTTTTCTGCTGATTTGGTACCGTCATGCCCCTTCGGCACCGTTCTGCTCATTCGGAAACGTTTGTCCATTCTGAGCTTTTATGCTCATTGGGAACTTTTCACCCATTCCGAGCTAATCAATCAGTTTAGAATTGTTACGCCATTTCCGAATAATTCTACAATTTCGAGTTATATTGCATGACTTCCATTTCTGGGACGTATTATGTCCATAGGGAATCATTTGTGTGTTGTGCATTATGTGGCCTCGTGTTTGGAAAAATAATATATTTCTTTTAGAATTAAGATAAAAAATAATTGTTTCTTTTGGAGCGTGAAGTAAAACAATTCATACCTAATAACATAGCCGACGTTAGTGTGACGCAAAGAATGTATATTTATTAACAAATATAATTAAACTAATCATTGTTAGGGCAATCTATTTTCTATACATAACCACTGATTACATGGCGTAATATATACATGATAATATTAACATAACCAATGCAAACCTAGCAATAAATATTGCATCTTTTGAAGCAAATCGCCGCTAACATCTCTGTAAGAGCCGTGTTGTTGTGTTGACATTGTTTGAGTATACAAGATGACTTGAGTATGAAACACGTGATTAGTGCTATGAATTGAAATGGTGCGTGGCCGTGAACTGAGAAGATCGCTGGCTATAAATGTAAGTTAGAGGATGGATTGAACGGTTGCTACACATACCACAAACTGCCGATGCCTTGTTTCTTGACTCAATTTCTTCTACAATCTCTACCAACGTGTGTCGTCCCCAACAGGTCAGAGCGTGTGTCGTTCCACAAGATTGGGCTCGACGAGAGAACCTACACCAACGCCAGGAACTGGTCAATGTTCTCGTATACGGACATCAGGAAACGTCTCGGCCACGCCAAAGAAGACATCTGTCTGGTCAAGATGGACATTGAAGGGGCGGAGCGGGTGGCCATACCCGACATGCTAGAGCGCGGCGAGCTGGACAGCGTCCGGCAGCTGCTGATGGAGTATCACGTGGGGTCAAGGAACAGGCAGGGCACGCTGGTCAACCTGAAGCTCATGCAGGGCATCGAAAAGGCGGGATTTAAAAAGTTTTACTCCCACAAGAACCCGGCGTGCCGAAGGAAGATTCCCAGCTACCCGGTAATGAGGACAGACTGTTACGAGGTTCACTACCTCCGACGATAGTACTGGGTCCTTGTTCAGTGAACAAGTAGCAACGTGTTGTCATTGCTTTTTAGATTTGTTTTATTTTTTTTGAATGCCGATATGTCATAGTAAAAGGACTGCAGCGATACTAAATAGTTAATGTTACCACTTTGTTAATCTGACACGTGAGATAAATGAATGGAGTCCGCTACAGAATAATCTCATTGGCCATCAAATGATTTTTGCTAATTTTTTTGCCAACATCATTTTTTTAATTTATATTATTAGGCTTTTAATAATATTCTTCTCATCGAGGGAGAGCGGACTTTTTGTATCATGTGAATGAGCAGAAGAAGCAAAAGTTTGCCTAAGTGTGAACATATTTCTTTCTGAATTTCGACAAGTAAATAAAAATATTATTATTTCTATGATAAGTTTTGATTTATTGTTTAGTAACAAAATATATTACCCTATTTGTAACTATTATCAGTATTTCATTTATTTATGCTTCGTGCCTTAACTTATTATCCATAATTAACATTTCTATAAATTGTGAGTTTATGCAATAAAGCATGCTATTAATTGTGAGCTTATTCAATAAAGCATTCTATTAATTGTGAGTCTATTCAATAAAGCATGCTATTAATTGTGAGCTTATTCAATAAAGCATGCTATTAATTGTGAGTCTATTCAATAAAGCATGCTATTAATTGTGAGTCTATTCAATAAAGCATGCTATTTATTGTTAGTCTATTCAATAACGCATTGGGTCGCAAAAGTCGTGGAAGAATTTATAATTAGAATAGAATGAATCTAATTTATTCTAATGATTTCTAATAAAGAATTTTAATTTGGAAAGTAAAAGTTGTTGCTGACGTCACACGACACAACCTTTTGTCATCACCAATTGTCTCCCAGATGGGGCCAATGAAGCTAGCGGAGGAGATGGGCTTTCTTTCTACCTGAGTTACAAGCGGGTGGATTTAGCTGACATCGTGCCCATGACACAACTTCCGTCTTGATCTGGTTGGTGAAATTCGCCTTAGTAATTACCTACATTTTCATGAAAAGTGTTTGTTAGAGAGTTAAAACATACGTCTCGTAACACGTAATATCAGACTGTCCAAGGCCGATAGAGATTGTGGTGTTGCCAAGATGAAAATCAAGTCTTTGTTGTCTAGCGTTTAGCGTCTAAGACTTAAGAAGACATTTTCACAGACGCATGTTTGAAGTATTATTTTCAATATATGAAATCATAGTCACTCATTAAAGTGATACTTTTTTTTTCTTTAATAATATTTTATAAACGAGTCGATGAATTATTTTAATCTCATAAAGATTTAATTAATGACATTACACAGCTTTAAAGTTAAACTAACAATTGTTAGCTTTACTAACAACATCCGTCAATACCGTTAAGTAAATAGAAAATAATTTCTTGACATAAACATCACAAATAATTGTTAAACTAGGAGTATCAAAAATTGAAAAAAAAATCAAATGCTAATGGTGTGAATTTAGAAAAAAAAAATTGTTTTCTTTGTTCGAGGATTTCACACAAAACCGTGTATTCTTATTCTGTGCCACCAAATACTTAAATGTTAATTATGACATCATCTTTTAGCTGAAATAAGGAACAAGTGAAGTTTCAAAATATTGAAAGAAACAGTCAACCACACCTATTAAAAACAAAGGATTAGTATTATTAGTAATCTCAAGAAATACATTTTTTCGACGGTAAAAAATTATCAGTTACCTTACAAAGGACTGCTTGATAATAATTTGTTCTTTTTGTATGAAAATGATCACTAAAACTACACAGTCGGTTCACACCTTGAACGAGGGACAAAGAAATGGACTTTACGAAATTATACTCGAACCAAACAACGAAACAGTGACGTAAAAATATAGATTTCAGATGATGGTCCTTCACAATACTTTTAGCCGAAGACAAATTTTTGTTTCTTAGTTGTGTGTCAAAAAAGATTACGAGCAGCCATTAACGGCACAAACCCTCAGCTACACGAAATAAAAATGGGGGTGTGCGTGACACTACATTCTCCCACGGCACGCAGTAAAGTGGATACAGCTCGTGTAAGTATTGTAAGGAAATTGATACAATTGATGTAACACGTAGATACAGTTGACGCATGTAACAATGTGGATACAGCTGAAGTACAGAAATCGATACAGTTTATTTAAGACTGGATACTATTGATGCAACAAACATGACGCAGTTGATGTGACGAAGTATGTAAAATAAATGTCTAATTACTCTAATTCCAAATTGGGCCTACTTTAACATATATTAAAATCAATATACATAATTTGCAATGTATTATGTATGTCCGTTCGTGAAGCTACTACTTCTAATTTTAAAAAGCAGCGCACCGGTTTCAAAAAAAAAAAGCTTTGAAAACTATTACTGCACCAAAAATAACTCTTTTTGAACGTCCGCATAAAATTGTTCAATAATGAAACAAGATTTAGATTTTATTTCTTTGTCTCTACATTTTCTGATTATTAACATGCATTTAATTGCATGATTTCATCTGAAATATATTTATTTAGAAAACTTATGTCATTTTTAAATCCTTTATATTAACTTGTGGTGTCTGAGCCCTTGCTTGCTTGTTTGCCGAAAAAACTTTGGATTGATTTTTAACCCACTTCCTCGTAAGCTAGCAAGCTGAAATTTTGCAGGCAGACTCGTGTTGATAAAAATAAGGTATCAAAATTTCAATCGATCGAATGTACTGTAATTGAATTTTTAAATTATTTTATTTTCATGTATCTCTATGTATCATGTTAATTTTTTAGATTGAGTGTCGTGGTGCGTATTATGTTCAACAACCTTTCCTGTCGCGCAATTAGGTGCGCATTACTTTTAAAAAATATATTCACTATCGGGGATCATTATATTAAACACGTTTTACGATACATAACTAACATTTTGTATTTTCGGATTGTTTTTGCGCTGTGTATTATAATGAACATCCTTAACGTTATAGTTATGTCTCGTATATAAAGGATATATAGTCAAAACTTGTTTTTTACGGTGGTTTTTTTTATTTACGGCTAACACACTTGTATGTTTATAGTTTTTAATATTTCTTAAGATAGAATGTCACTGTACGCTAGGATATAATGGTATATTATTATAATTATTATGATTATCTTATCTTATTATTATTACAACAACTAAAATAAAATTATTATAACATCTTGTTTTAATATGAAGGAAAATATATAAAAATTGATACCATGTGTTATAATGTTAATAAATGTAACACAATAGTCTAATACAAATATATGAGACAAATCACACTGCAAATAAACGAAGTGTAACAGTATTCTGCTAAAGTAATTCTAAACTACTTGTCAAGCTTTAAACCCTTATTGACTAGCCAACAACGGATTTTAAAAATAAACAAAGGGAACAAAATCAAATCATCGACCCACGGTAACAGTAACACATGGAACAATGTACAATATTGACAAACATCATTAACAAAAACAATTTCTTCAACAGCTACAACAAAAACAAGAAAACAAAACAAGAATCACAAACCCAAAAACTGAGTATATCCTAACTTTAAAATGTGATTCGGACTGCTTTAAGAGAGGTAGAGAGAACGCTATTGACTGAGCCTGAAAAATCTGCACCAAAACAATAAACGAATCGGCAATAGCGGATTTTTAGTTGTGTTGGTTGTTTTTTTTTCCCTCCATTTTTTTCTTGTTTATTTGTTTGCTGAAGAAGGTAGTTCCCCGATAAGTCGTTCGTTGTTATGTTGCGTATTGTCCATGCTTAGACTTAGACACATCTTCTTATTCAATATCTTCATCTTCACTTTTAACAGAAATGAAAACACGTTGAGCCGAGAACCAAATACATTACAATCATGTCAACAGCTTTCATGACAGACAACAAAATGGACGTTTAAACTTTTGACTGTGACTTACACCCCTCCACCCCACACCCTCACCACCCCACACCCTCCCCACCCCACCCAGGCTAACGACGCAGATAATGCACTTCGTAGCAGCACGGCCTGGCGACAGGGAACCCGTCAATGAGCAGCCTGGTCGTGGGGTTCTTGTGGGAGTAAAACTTCTTGAAGCCCGCCCTCTCGATGGCCTGCAGCAGCTTGAGCGTGACCAGCGTGGCGTGCCGGCTCGCCGTCTCGATGTGGTACTCCATCAGCAGCTGCCGGACACCGTCCAGCTCCCCGCTGGCCAGCATGTGCGGCAGGGCCGACAGCTCGCCCCCCTCGATGTCCATCTTGACCAGGCTGATGTCGTCCCTAGCGTGGCCGAGCAGCTTCCTGATGTCAGCGTAGGTGTACATGGACCACTGCCTGCGGGTGTCATTGTGGCTCTTGTTGTGGAGCCCTATCTTATAGAAGAGTACAAGCTCTGACCTGCGGAGTGTTGGTAATGTGTTAAAAAAAAGAAAATAATTCATTTATTGCAATAAGTGTAAATCTTAACTACTATTTAAAATCGTATCGATGGTTATACTTAAAAATCATATATCATTAATTTTTGTTTAAAATTTCAAAGGATATCTAAGCACAATTGTAAAATTGATGATGCGTTCAATTTTCCCCCTAAGCTGCTTGGCCGCGCAGATATCTAACTGACATCGTGTGGCAGTTTAGAATTACCGAGCAATAAATATATTTTTTTTAATGCTAAAAAAAAAGAGGATAGTATGATAGTGTCCAACTTTGCACGCAAGTTGTTTTTATTTTTACTTTGGACCCGAACCGATGCAATTCAAGAGGAACATAGGATGCGTTATAGCTTTACTATCTTAAAATTGTTACTTGTGAAAGCGAATCATAAGGAAAATGTGAATAGCTTCCTAACATAATATATGGGGTCTTTGGATGGAGATCGATGTATTTTAGAGCCTGATCAATGATATCAACTATGCTCCTATCTTTGGTGACCTTAGCCGGCCGTTTGTGCTTAAGCCGAGTCCTATTCCATTCTAGAGATTATGTGGATGTTTACCTGTTATACTGATCTAGGCCTTCCATGCTAGGGTCAAACGAGTACACCTGACACCCGTAAACCCTCGATGCGTCATCGTCAAACGTGAAGTCAAAGTTGATTCCGAACGAGTAGATGACGCAGGGTTTCCGGGGTCTGACGTCACTATCGTCACATATTTCCCAGCCGCCGTCACCTATGGCACCCATTCGTATCCTTCTTTTGCAGATGACCTGTTCAATATTTTCATGAACAAATGGTATAAACGATTTTATAGAAATACAGTGAAAAGTGGTCCATATGCACAAAATGATTTTTATTTTAAAAAAACTTCCTTAGAGTGGTAAGAAACGCATTAATAGGGAAAATAATATAAGACTTTTTTCTTCTAAATTGTGAACAAGAGAAAAGGAGAAGAAAATTTTTTTTTTGTTTTGGTTGATGCGACCCCTACCCACCACCGATTTATGTACAACATAATCATTTCCGAATATTAATAATGTAATTATTTTTTTAAAAAATATTTTAAATTTATTTATCAATTTTTTATATATATTTTTTTATTTATTTTTTTTATTTTTTTATTTTTTTGTGGAGGGTGGCTTTGGAGGAGGTGATAAAATATTTGCTCATGTGACTTTCTCAAACTTGAGATCCCCATACAGTAGAAAAACCAGCAAACTCCAATTTTCACAAATGAAAAAAGAGATGTAATGTGGCTTTGAAATTTAAGGCAATAATTCTTCGCTGTAAAATTTTAAATGCATCGTAGAACTGCCCCACAAAAATGGACTCAGCCTTTCTCCCTTTGTTATTATCATATAGAATAATTAATAATATATATAAACACCCAGTGGTGTGGTTCTGTATGTTTGT
>MUZC01004604.1:625430-641512 GCA_002072015.1 Radix auricularia | reverse complement strand
AGCGATGTACGACAGTCTACAGCAGTTAGTTTAGTTGAAAAATCGTGTTTTGATGAGCGCTGTAAAAATATTTAATATGATGACGTCATTGTTTGGTGTGCATCGGTACGCAAAATACAACCCCTATTATTATTATTAAATAAATACTTTGCGTACATTTCATAAAGTTTAATAATTCGTATTTATCAAAAAAGGACAAGTTAGTTGGTTTTTTAAAAAAAGGTTGGCGCCGTAGGCGCCCAAAAAACGGGGGCGCCGCAGGCGCCACGGCGCCTGGCACAATCTAGTTTCTTATAAACGATTAGGTAACCACACAACTTTTTTTATAGTCCCATAACATCTTTTTTTCGAGGTCGTAGGGGATTCTAATGTTTCCATTAGAACATTCTCGGGCTTAATAGACACTGGCGGTGCCCATCCCTCTCCAGGTCAGCGGAGGACTTTCTTAGCGCTAGTCATTTCTCAACATTTCTATAGTGACTATTCGTGGGCTCAATCCCACCCCCCTCAGCTTGTGAGGCGAGCGCACTATTGACTTCGCTACACAGCCACCAACCACACAACTAGGTAGCGAAAATATAAGTATCATTTTGCAAAGGCAAGAATTTTAATTCATTCATCACAATCTAGACAATTTAAGCTTAAAGACTCTGAAAGCGGATGCTTATTTCTTTTGTTAAGGTATCCCCGCGTGGTCACAAATACCGCCTTGATTTGTTGGATTGTATGCTGCTGTTTGGAGAACTATTCTCAGAGGAATAATGCTTTTGAGGACGTCAATATAGATTGCTGTCACCTTCGTTACAATATTCCATATATATTTCTGAAACATCGCTGAAGACATGGTACAGAAAGATAATAAGGAAAATTTAAGCCTAGTGAATGAAAATGATGTTTAGAGGTGCATCAATAACCAGGATATATTTCAGCTATTTGAAGATCCAATCGTAGTATTTAGAGCTTGATGATGCGGAAAGCAAAGGGAAGATCACCAGTAAAGAATCCCATCTTGTAGGGATATAAAGACAGGGAGTTAAGATTGCTAGCAGGCTGGCTGATGTAAAGAATCTCATCTTGTAGGGATGTAAAAACATGGATGTAGAATATATACGGGCTGGCTGATGTAAAGATACCCATCTTGTAGGTATGTAAAGACAGGGAGATAGAATATCTACGGGCTGGTTGATGTATAGAATCCCATCTTGTAGGTATGTAAAGACAGGGAGATAGAATATCTACGGGCTGGTTGATGTAAAGAATCTCATCTTGTAGGTATGTAAAGACAGGGAGATAGAATATCTACGGGCTAGTTGATGTAAAGAATCCCATCTTGTAGGTATGTAAAGACAGGGAGATAGAATATCTACGGGCTGGTTGATGTAAAGAATCTCATCTTGTAGGTATGTAAAGACAGGGAGATAGAATATCTACGGGCTGGTTGATGTAAAGAATCCCATCTTGTAGGTATGTAAAGACAGGGAGGTAGAATATCTACGGGCTGGCTGGTGTAAAGAATCTCATCTTGTAGGGATGTAAAGACAGGGAGTTAGAATGCTGGCGGGCTGGCCAATAATAAGATGGTTGGATGTGGTTGAGAAAAACCCACAACTGGTGGGATTGGAATGGCAGTTATTGAACAAGCTGGTGCGCTGCATGTGTTTAGCGCACAAGATCTTGATGATGATTCACCAGGATTTTTTCCCTAAAAATGTCATGAATCTTATATATTTTTACACGCCAGTATAAAGAAGAAGAAAAACATCTACCGTTAGACCTGTTATAAAATTCATCGAACCACTTGAGAACATCGCATACCTCCTCACTGTCTGGATAACTATAAGCTAAGATTCGCAGGTCCTCATCATTAAGCTTATCCAAGTCCAAATTGGATAAGCTCGGCATCCGCCATTTTTCTCGCACCAGTTTCAGTTCATCTAATAGAAAGTAAGAAGAAAATAATAATAATATCTCGAGTCTCGATGTTTTCATGTGCTGCTCAGCATCTTAATCTTTTTATAAATATATCAGTATTTTTTCTTCTTTGTATTTAAAAGTTTAAGAATTGAATTATGTTTAAAATTCAAGTGGCTTAAGTCAAGTGTGTACATTATGACACATAGGACATAACAGATTTTAACAAAACTGTAAGTGTTAAACAAGCATAACAATAACAACCTACCGTTTCCCACTTCAACCAGCGATGGTGTAGATGTAACTTTCGGCCCGATATCTGTGGTACAAAAATAGAGAAACAGAAATTGATTTTAATTAGTTTCTTGCGATATGAAACCACCGTCAGGTTTAATGAATGTAATGAAGGGCATCACAAGTGAGGTGACGTAAAAACACTTGTTGGTCTGCATCCCAGTATTGATCTACACCAACCAGTTAAAAACTAAGGCCCGCTGGAACAAGTGGTTCGCTAAAGGTTTCTTCGAACTCCCGCGGAAACCTGCAGCACGCAATAGTTTTATGTTAATTAAGCTCGCCGTGTTTCTTTTCTCAAATGATTCTGACGGTTTTTAAGTGTGACCTGTTAACGTATATGTCGGCCCTCGTCCTGAAAAAGTTTGACCACCACTGATGTTGAGGGTCAATCAGAATGAGTTCTTGGCAAGATTCCACTTCTCTCGCTATGGGTTACACAAAGGACTCCAACGACCCATTCAACCCGATCGCCAAACCGCCAGATGAGCCAGGGCTTGCGGCCTTGCCCACATTTTGGTAAACGCCTTTTGCTTGATGGCAATTTTTCTTAATACTGGTTTACCCAACAATTGCAACAATAATCAAGAACGACAACAAATAAAGTTCAGTCTTCAACTATAAGAAAAATGTCAAGATCATGGATAATCAATACGGGATTTAAAAAAATCATGTTAAGCCTGGTCCCTATTGGAATTCAGGACGTGTTAGCGCATTTTCGTATTATGTATCAGTACTTATGTTAGATATCAGAATTATGTAGTTATCAGTAATTGTGTTTAGATTTTAGACATATTTTTATGAATTTTCTTGTGTAATGAATATACCTGACATTTTTTTTATTTAAAAGTCATTTCTTTACATTTAAAAAAAATTATTTTCTCTTTAATCTAACTACAAGTCACCACAAATGATGACGTAAAACTCTCTAAACTTTTACACATATTCTAATGACGTCAACTAAAAAAAAAACAACTAATTCTTTTGCACCCTTTCGCACCACTCTTCAATGTCAGACGAATTATGCATTCGACTTCCGGCAATGGCGGCCGTTCCCTGCGCTAGTGTTACCTCTCGATTCGAAATATTTTTTGGTAGTTTTAACGGGGTTTTTTAACGGATCGAGTAACTGAGTGTTGATGCACAAATGGCAGGTCAGGACATACAAAAAACATATATACCTCATGGGTCTAGGACTTATGGATGCTGAGATCAAGGGTGATGACGGACGGACGGACAAAACGGGTGCAATAGCGCATTCGACTTCTCGAAAATGCGCTAAAAATATCTAGTCCCCTCTTCAGATCATTATATCACCATATGAAAGCCAAGCGAATTCGCGTTTACACGTTTTTTTTTAGCCACGCATACGAGTGAGTGATTGTTTTGCTAGCTCAATGCCCAGCCGACGTTACTTTCCCCAACCGACGTCCGGTACATATTCCAGGCTTGGTGAACTCGGACATATTGCCAGCAATGAGGCACGAACCCGTGAATCTTTGCAGTCTCAGTACGACAGACGAGCGCACTACCGCTCGACCACCGCCCGTATTAGGTTGTACAAATTAAGACTAACCAATTAACTAATTAACATAGCGCAAAGCTCAAATTAAAGCCATTTTGGTTTGGCTTTTGTTTTTATTAACTTTACTTTATAAGGGCTAAACAGGCAACTGGTGCACATCTTACAGGATAGAAAACGATTGATTAGAGCAGGGGTGGGCACACTGCAGTTCGCGAGCCACATGTGGCCCGCTAAAGAGTTCTGGTGCAGCCCTTGGAGGCCTGCGGCGAATTCAAAACATAAAATTTAAAAACCTATGTAAAAGTCAACGAGCTTACTTTTTAAGGTGCTATCCTCGCGACGAAAAGTTTTCCCACTATTCGGTTAGAGAGAGTAACCTTTTTAAGATAATCGATTTATCTCGCATTTTAAAAAAATAACGCATAAATGTCGTCATGCATAACTTTCCCTCCCAAGACACTTACACCCTTCAGAAGCGCTTGGGTGTCAAGAAACAGGTTTGAAATCAGAGCCTTATGGCTTGATCGGGGCAACACAGCATAGCAGTTTTATTATTTGTCGTTAATGTCCGTTAATGTGTATTGGGCCATTGAAGAAAAGAGTGGAGTTAATTTGTTACAGTCGTGATTACCGTCCTTCCCGGGTGTTCCGCACAGCGTCTCATTCTTTAAGATTGTCTTGCTCCCATTGTAAAACGTCGCCTGATAGACCAGACATCCGGTGACAACTGTGATGATAACGATTATCGCGAGACAGCGCACAAAACTTGGGAGCATCCTTGTGGGTGCTGCGAGAGAAGCCGTCTTATTTTTATGTAATGGCCTCAACAAACAAAAAAGTATCAACAATCTGAAAGCAGATAAAGAAAGTATTGATCTTGGTTGACTTTGACTGAAGCTAGTGACACCTGATGTTGGTAAATGCGAAGTATTCTGACAAGGGTACCTCCCCCCCCCCTCGTCTGCCCCCTCCCTTAAACTGCTTCCTACACCATTCATTGGACAACTGACAACTGATTGCTTTCTTAGGAAATCTATTTTATACTCCTCATTTATGTAGAACTTTGTGTGTGTGTGTGGTTTTTTGTTGTTGTTATTTTAATTTATTTACACTTAACTGGTTTCAGGTGTCTTTTGATAAGTAGTCGTAGCAATAATTTAATCTCTTCCCTAGTCTTAGTTTTTACTTTTAGTAATTAATGAGTATTTAGGCTCAGTTTAGCGTTGGCGTTAGTTAGGCCAAGTTAGGCTACGCATTAAAATTAAAGCAGATCAAGGTATTCAAATTTCAAAGACAGGTAACAATGTTTTCAAAGTTTATTTTATATAAGTCAATTAAAAAATAATTTAATAAAAATACGGTGGTTTCATAATTTATATAAAATCATGTTTATGTGGTTTCTATGGCTGTGTCAGATTCTCATAATGCAATGACCAACCTTTAGAAACAAATAGTTATAGTAGAGTAAAAGAGCTCCGGTGCGCCTTCTGCCCATTCCGGTTAATTTAAATTCATTACGACGCGGTGAAATGTAAGCGAATCGGAAATTACCATTTTGTCTTATTTACAATGAATTGCGCGTTTATTACATAGCTGATGTTTGAAATAATACTTATAAACTATTTTTTAGGCTATCGAAAAAAAATATCGGTTATATCGGAAAAAATGCATATGTGTAGACCCCTCAGGGCTGGCTTTAGTGAATAGGAGGCCCGAGGCGAAGTGAATTTGGTGGCCCTAAATGTAATAGAAATGTAAAAAAATAAATACGAAAGAATAAAATTACACAATTAATTAAAAACTACCTGTATTTATATCTAACTCAACAAACAACTCAAATTTATACAAATATTCGTGCAGATGTAATCTAAACCAGGGGTCGGTAAATCATGGCTCGCGAGCCAGATGTGGCTCTTTTGATGGCAGCATTTGGCTCGTAGACAATTGTTCGATTATAATTTATTTATTCTTCAGTCGTCTTTGGTCTACATATTTATTAGATATTAAAAAAATAATCTAAATCGACTTAATATGAAAATGTAAGGCTCTGGAAATACAATCTTATCCCTGCAACACAAAGATAACTTAATACAACCCTCAGATAGACATAAAGATAAAAACACCTTTCTTATTCCATATGCAACAACAAACACATACAAGTTTTCTTTCTTTCCGTCCGGTATTCGGGCGTGGAATGGGTTGCCTGAAGAAACAAGGAAAGCCAACACTTTATCATCATTTAAAACCCTAGTAAGAATATAGGACTAAACACAAACCATAGAAATACGTAGGACGCAATAATCTTCTGTACAGAAGGAGTGTCTGTAACATATAAGATAAGATAAGCAGTGTTTGCAATTTAAAACTGCAAGAACTCTTTCATCGGGGGCATTGATACAGGACGTATACTACACTTTGAAAAACTAGGAGAGTTCAAATAAACGTGCACATCGAGAGACCCTGCTCAATATCTTGATATTCAGCAGCTAACAGACTTCACGTTCAATCTCCTGCAGTTATTGAAAGTGCCGTTTGGAGAATTTTGCGATCACATCCGTCTTTTTAAGTTCATGACCCATCCACACAAGTTTGCAGTGGACAGCACTGACCTGAGTTGTATCCCCAGCGTCTGCGTCAGAGATTTTGAACTCCAAGCTGCTTACCTAAAGACCTGACACACGTGCGTGAATAAGTGCAAGTCACTCAATGAAGATGTGGAAAGACTTGCACGATAGTAAGCACAGTTGTCGAGCCAAGGCAAGTGAGCAGAAATGAAAAAAAAACTTCAACACTAAGACCAGCTGATTGTCAAAACTTAGAACAAGACTTCCCGTCACATACCACACACTGCAGCGAGTGGGTATTGTTGTATTGAAATGTTTGGCTCCACGTATACATGCGAGCAGTCTTTCTCACACCTAAAGAACATTGAGAACAACCAGCGATCACGTTCAAAGCCTGCAGGAAGCTTAACCTCACCGCGTATCAAACATGCAGACTAAAATCCATCAGCAATGCCGTGCAGCACCACAAGTCGCATTAATATTAAGAAATACTCATTATTGGTCAGCAACAGCATAAAATGTTATTAAAAGAATTCAGAGATAATAATTATTGCACTTTTAGTATTGCAATTATACAAAATGTACACATTCATTTGAAATTTCAGTTTTAAACATAATGTTTTGCTCTCACGGAATTACTTTTTAAAATATGCGTTGTCTATGGCTCTCTCAGACAAAAAGTTTCCTAAACACTGTAATAAACCTCCAACGAAAATCATGTTTTCATGTTTTGATGGCAACAAAGTATGCAATAAATTGTGAATAATCCAGAGACCGGGCGATATCTCATTCGATATTCCCGACCACTGCTTTAGAATTTGTTAGAGAAATTTCAAAATCGAGGAAATTCATTGAAAGTTATACTGCAATAATTAGATAATCAGAAACCAGGGTTGTTAATATTGCAATATTGTATTGATATTGGTAGTATTGCCAATACTTTTTTTAAGTATTGGGACGATATTGCAATACTTCTTGAAATTTGATATTGGTATTGGTATTGCCAATAATTATTTTTGATATTGGTATTGATTTTTAACCAATACTAAAAGCAATATTCAATAAATTCTCTACAACATTGGTTGTAAATAAAGGTGAATATAAAAAAGAGCTTTTTTGCGTTTTACGTCACGATTTTTGAATATTTGTGTAATTCATCATCAGTATTGTAGTTGGCACATTTAGTCGACCACGCTGATACCATTTTCCCGACAGTTGTGTGTACCAGCGGGGAGGAATTATATTTTTATTGATCGGTAAGTACGTAAATAGCATAAAATAACTTTCGTTGAGACCAAACAATTAGCGGTCAACAATGAGATGTTCTTAATTCATTTTGAAAGCCAAATCAATTTATTTTGTTGAAAACAAAAGCTTCTCTCAAAAGTTATAACATTTCAAAGTGTGATGGGCTATGTCTAAAACTTATAAAATGGCGGTCGTCATCGAGTCATCTCCCCTAAGTAAGAAAGGAGAAGGGGTTGCTGTTAATGGCTCTTATTATTCAATGTATGATGCTGTCACCAGAGTTTACAACATTTTCTGTGTAAGTGACATGGAAGTTAAGTTTGACAAACTTTGTGATAAACTTGATATCAAAAGACTACACAGCCTGTACAGAAAACATTTGTTAAAGAGTATGTTGCTGTTATGAAGCCTGTTTGCTGTGGACTAGATATTTTGCAGGGTGAAAATAAAAAAGACATTGGACTTGGTTTCCTTCTACCAACACTTGTCGTGATGAAGGCTCAGTTAAAAGTGTTTCTTGTTCAAGGAAAGAATGATCGGCTCGTAATTTGTTCTCCATTAGCTTCATGTCTTTTGAATGCCATCGATAGAGGATTTTCAAACATGTTTGACAGCATTGATGCTCAGCTGGCATCCGTTGTACATCCCTAATTCAAGTTGGACTGGATAGATGATGATTTACAGTGTTCGCATCTTATTGAAGCACCGAAGAGACGCGTTTCACAATCACTGTTGGTAGCTCCTACTGATGATCAGAAAGCAACGTCGGCTGCTGCTGATGGTACAGATAATCAGCCAGACTTCTTCGCTGGATTGTCAGCCAGACGACATCGTGTGAATGATTCACCTGATGTGAATCAAGAAATTAATAATTATTTGGCAGACACTTCAGACAGTATTGCATCATTGGATGCCTATCCACATATCCGTAAAATATACATAGACCTGAGTACAGGACTTCCTTCAAGCACTGCTGTTGAAAGGTTGTTTTCATTAGGAGGACGAGTATTTTCCCCTCTTCGTTCACAACTTAGCAGTGCGCATTTTGAAATGGTTACTTTTCTTCGCCTGGCTAAGTGGTAACGGCCAAATAGGTGGCGTTACTCTGTGAACTCTACTAAAATTCAGCGTTCATCGTTAGTTTTCCACATGTGAAGCAATCCACTGACTCGGTCTGACTGTTTTTACTATAGTATGATGTTTAACCGTTTATGTATCATTTGCTTTTCTATGACAGTCATTTGCTTCACTCATCCATTCATCCATCCATTCATTCATGCACAATATGTGTAAAGTATACATATTAAAAATATTGTTGCTTAAGGACGTTAAGGTATGCCGACATATTTAATATGTTGTCAAAGACTTTTGAATGCTTTGAGGAAAACTGATTAAGCAAGTGTTAACTATTGAACAAAATTTTGGTTAAAAATACATTGTCTAAATTAGTCAAAAATGTTGTTATCGTTTATCGATGTAAGTGATATAGAGCGATGAATTACGTATTTGCATTTTATTCGTCGAATGACCCATATATTGGTATTGGTAAGGCAATAATAAATAAATATTGGTATTGCAATAGGCCTACTGGTTTTAAAATTGTATTGGTATTGCCAATAGATTTTACAGGCAGTATTGGTATTGGTATTGCCAATAATTTTTTTTAGTATTGTTAACAACCCTGTCAGAAACAGAGATAAACAGTAGCTGCAAAAAATAAAAATTTCAAGAATAACTAAAAACACAAAGAAATGTTCCTAGTGATGATCAATTGTTATTCAGGAAAAAATTTATGAACGTTAGAGAGCTCTATAAAAACTCACAAACATATCTCGTTTAAAAAAGTTTATAGTCTATACCTTTATAAAAGGCTGCGGCTATTCGGGCCTGGGTCCGTATAGCCTATGATCGCTATACCGACCCGAGCGGGTTCTGTTATATTAAAAGTGTATTCGGAGCCAGTGCAGGTGAGAGTGTAGTACAATGTACTAGTATTAGTATGGCTGGTAAATAAAATTATGTTGTTAATTTCATCGCTAAACCTAACCCACAACCTAAAACCTATCACTAAACCTAACCCACACCCTAAAACCTATCACTAAACCTAACCCACACCCTAAAACATATCACTTAACCTAACCTACGCCCTAAAACCTATCACTAAACCTAACCCACACCCTAAAACCTATCACTAAACCTAACCCACACCCTAAAACCTATCACGAAACCTAACCCACACCCTAAAACCTATCACTAAACCTAACCCACACCCTAAAACCTATCACTAAACCTAACCCACACCCTAAAACCTATCACTAAACCTAACCCACACCCTAAAATCTATCACTAAACCTAACCCACACCCTAAAACCTATCCCTAAACCTAAATCATGAACAAAATATTAAAAATTAATTCATGTAACAAACAACAAAAAAAAAAACAAACAAACAAACAACAAAAAAAAAGATACCGCAACCGAAAACCGAACCTCAGACATAATAACCAGTAATCCATCGCACAAACGATGAGACCAGGAAGACTCGAGCGTAATTGGTCTTTTAAAATTATAAAGTAAACTCTATAAAAGTATCGGTTACTAAGCCTATAGGGTCCGTATAGCGGTCATAGGCTATTCGGACCCAAGTCCAAATAGCCTAATCGTTTATAAAAATAGTGTAAATTCGAGGATTCATTTACGGGACTTTTTTATTTTTAAGAACTAAATCCCGAGAAATATGGCTATGGGAGTATTTATTAATGTTATTTTTAAAATATTTTAATTGAAATAATATTAATAACTAGCTGAGATCTGACATAATTAATTAATTAACATAAAAATGTCACAATTGTGAGGTCTACAGAGATTGTCTAAATATTAGGCCTATGTAGAAGTTTCCTCGAAAAAATTGTTTTTGTCGAATTTGATCAATAAATGAATTAAGGCTTTACACACACACAATCGCACTGTGCACGCCCTCGCACACACACACACACACACACTCAATCATACACGCACGCACATACACACAGAGACAGAGAGTGAGAGACTTTCTTGAATGTTAATTAGGTGGTTTTTTTTCCCCCCAAATTTATGCCAAATTGTGTGTAACGATTTGTTGCAAAAAACAATTTTAAACGGTGCCATTGCAAAAATAGACTTCAAATTTTCAATTATTCGAATTAATGTCAAGCTGTAGTTATTGATAACGTTGACTTCAATGATTAATGGTATGACTATAACAAGTGACCTGTTAATCGTTGCTTTAATACACGTACATCTATCATCTAATTCCATTTCTTTTTTATTGGGTCGGACTTTGGAATCACATTTTTCTCTTTTAAAAAAAAATGATTCTACAACAAGCAGGCCAGTGGTTCTCAACCAGTGGTCCGCAGAGATGTGTCAGTTGGTCCGCGGGTAAAGCATGAAATTTTCATTTTTTTTAAAAATAAAACCACGAAAAGGTATATATGTTGTCACTTTTTTAATATACTGATCCGGGCCGTTTCGATCGGAATCATTTTGACGAGGCCGTTTTCACCGGAGCCGTTTTGTCGGGGCCGTTTTATGTGGGCCGTTTTGTCGGGGCTGTTTTGACGGATCATTCAAAGCCAACAACATTTCTGCTTTCCTATTGGTCGATTCCAGCTCTTTTACTAACATGCATACTAGAAACTAGTTATATACACAAGTATGCAGCAGCGTAGCCTTTGGGTATGTGTCGCCCATGGCAGAACTAAAATTTGCCGCCCCCTCCCCCGAAAAATATGTTTACGCTGTAAAGTAAAGATAGTTGTTATTGGAAAGTAAAAATGACACTATAAATGATTATGTTAGAGATAAAAAGAAAAGCTTAATTTCTTTAGGCCTAATAAAATTGAAATTTTATGTTTTTCCTGATGGCACAATCATTCGTGCATCAATGTTTTCAGCCTTGCCGTGCTCAATAGTCAATATTGAAATTGCAAAAGATTAGGCAATTCTGGCGTAATCGTTATTGGTCGTAACTAATTTCTCATTAACTTAATTTTAGAGAAGCTATTTTAAAACCTTGTATTGTTTAATTAAATCATTTGTAAGCAATGTTCAAAGTAATTATATTATTTTAGGCTAGGTTTCTTCGAGCCTTAATATTTTAATAAACTTTAATAAATCAACTGGTCCTCATTTCATTATTTCTTTTTTTTTCCCCCGTGGGGTCAAATAGTCTTTGTTCGACAATCTCATTTAAATACTTTAATTTGAAGCAACATTTCAAAGTCCAGTGGATGGCCTGGTGTACGAAAATTGTATCTGTTTCCTAAATTCTTCATACCTGCAAAATCTCCCATAAATTTCTACAGTAATCTCATTTATGAATAAAAGAAATTTCTTCTCCACTTTTTTTTAGTAACACGGACACAAATTTTGAGTCACCAAAAATTTGCTCTCTCTCGTACTTTGACTTGAAGATTTTATTAAATAGACGAGGTCTCCACATGAAATTTTATCAAATGTCAAAACATCCTGTAAGTATTTCATTCATTCCCTCTGTGAGCATCTTCTGTTTAGCATTGTTTCTAGCACTATACATAATTTATAAATAATTTCAGGCATCTTCGACATAACTTAGAAAACAAAACGATTTTATTGTGACTAACAAAGTTCCTGCGTCTGTAATCGCAAAATGGCTGGCTATATGGTGTATTCAGTATTTTGTATCCTAATCTCAGTTTAAAGCCTTAGGGGCCGTCCATAAATGACGTCACCCACCTAGAAGGGGAGGGGGGTCTCACTTTTGTGACGATGCGTGACGTGGGGGAGGGAGGGGGTTGAATAAATGTGACGTCACATCATCTTTTAAAACTCTAGTAAGAATACAGGACTAAACACAAACCATAGAAATACGTAGGACGCAATAATCTTCTGTACAGAAGGAGCGTCTGTAACATATAAAATAAGATAAGATAAGATAAGATAAGATAAAGGGTAACTTTAAATAAAACTTCCACTGAAATATTTGGTCACTTAAAATTTATTTAAAGACTTTTTTTTTATTCAGTGCTTCTCAAAGTGCCGATCGATAGGCCATCAGACTCCGGTTGGCGTAAGTTATCAAGACATGAAAATTAAATATAATTATAATTCTTAAGTTTGAGAACCCTCAAGAGAACATATCAAATTGTTACCCTGCGTCGTTTGATGTTGACATCAAAGCTTTTGTGATGTAACCACATCGTATGTTTCATTCGCGGCAGGAGTCTGCTAACTTTTTTGGGGGGTCGGTTATCCCCCCCCTCCCAATCCGACTGCAACTGGTGAGTTTTACAAACAGGACAAGTGTCTAAAAAAGATCTGAATAGGATTATATGTAGATATTTTTAGTCAAAACGACATGGAATATCCATTTACGGGTGGGTTGGGGAGGGGAATCTATTGTATACAATTATAAACGTTTTCAGTTTGATATAATTTTTCGATTGGTTTCTGGTCAAAGGTCTCTGGCCATTCTAAATATAATGATAAATGTGTCCATTTAAAATTAGTCAAGGTATTCATTAACTTTATTGAATGCATCAGATTCTCGACATCGCAATTCGAGAGGAGCACAAAACAATTTTCTTCTGAACTCAGATTTTATGGCATTAATTTTAAATATGACAGAAATGATACTTGATACAGTCAGATTAGGATTATTGTCACTCGTGTCAATATAAATGAAAGCAGTTTGGATTTAGGTGTCTTCGTATAGTACGTAGGAAAGAAATCTACAAAGATGACAAATTTAGCAAATACATTTTCTGGAAGGAACCGGTTCAATAATGGACATATGTTCCAATCGTACAGGTACACATGACGTATTTGAATATATTTTATAGTGGAGAGTAGTAGATGTTATATGTTCCAAATGAGTCTGCATTACCCCCAAGAATTCCCTTAGGACCCCAGATGAGGTAATTTACCCCTGTTCGCCGACCTCTTCCTTAAGGGATGCCCGTCAGTAAATTGGGGGATTTTTTTAAAAAATACATTATAAAAATATTATTTTTAAATAACTTTTTTTTATAAACAAAGAAGTTAACCGTAATGATTTATAGTCAATGTTTAATTTGTATGCATTAAAATAAAATATAATCAAGGGATATTATCACATTTCGTTTTTTGAAAGCCGGTTAAACGGTTTGAAAAAACGGACCGGTTCAATAAGATACCTAAATATTAAAATTATAAAAGTTTATGTTAACATTACTGTTAACCCAAAAGTAGCGGATTCTAACGAATTTTCAATGCCCACAATGATTCAGTTTACCCCCAAGAGTTTCCAAATGAGATAATTTATCGCTGTTTACCGAGCCCTTGGTTAAACAGAGCGATAGCGGTAGCCATGTATTTTTCATTAGTTTATAAATTCCACAAGAGAATGCAACAATTTAAACACGCCTCGTCCATTTGTGACATTATATTTACAACTCGTGTGTGACGTATACGTGAAATCCTGAAGAAAAAAGAATTGAAAAAAAACAACAAAAAAAACTTGTGAGCTGCGGAGTAAAAATTTATGATAATATTGGATATTTTAATAATGTCATAGTATTTTTTCAGTCTTCAACTTGCAGGAATTACTCTATTTTGCGACGCACAAGATGACACCCTACTTTCCTGCACAAATGTGGGGTTCGTACAGTACTCGCCATATTCCTCTTCCAGCGCATACTTAATAATTTTTAGAAAACATGAGATGTGATATCAGTGTGGTAATTTTAGATCAAATGCCTTTGATGTGCATATGTTAGCAGGAAAACTGTCATTAGAAGATCGAAATCAATTTGAGGAATTGTCTTGTATCTATATATATTCTAGGTCTATCAACAATGCAATGATCCTTGTAATATCAATGGCCACATTAGCGAGCTTAATCGCGAAGGTTAATCACATCAAATGTTTTTGACATTACCGCTGCTTGTTCGTTAGCTATCTTGCTATGCCTTGGCAACTAAACATTTTTTAAAATAAAAATGTAATATATAAAACAAGCCGAATTCATACTTAATCTTATGGCTTTAAGCCATGTAGGGGCTCATTTGGCTATCAAATCAGTACAGAGAAAATCATGTCAAAACGGGAAAAGAATGCAATGGTACCTGGTGAAATGGAAAAATTCTTGCCGGTCGTCTGATAAGAAAAAGTTTGAGAATCACTGGCTTACAATTTATTTAATGTCTTTTACATAGCTTCACGCATGTCACAATATTACAATTAATACAATGTAGACCTACACTAAATAAATACTTAAATGATAAAAAAGGGTTTTGAAACATACTTATTTTCAAATAGAAAAGGGGGGGGGGGTCAAAGTTTTGTGACGTACTTTTGGAGGGGGGGGGGGTCTACGATTTTTTGACGACGCGTGACGTAGGGAGGGGAGGGGGTAAAAAATCGGCCAAAATCGCGTGACGTCATTTATGGACGGCCCCTTACTTGTAAATGTAAACGGTGTATGGACATGAATAAGAAAGCGTAACACTGTTCGGGAGTAGTAAAATAGATAATTCATTTCCTTTGGATTATGATGTAATCAGATTAGATTTAGTAAACTGTTTGAGCGAGATGTGACAGTGACATTTTATGTTATTGCACCTTCATTAACGCTTGTATACTTTCAAGCCATAAAGGAAATGATGATCCTATGCTGTCAATTATTATCATGTCAGAAATGTAAGCAGGTTCAGTTTTACTTCAATGAAAAATTTGAAATATTTTACGTCTACTTTTTTCCAGTCGTAGCATATCCCACCACTGGACTTGATTTGTCGATTATGTGAAATATATGAAGAGCTTTCGAATACAATGGAGAAATTTGGGTATCTTAGTTAACAAGATACCCAAATTTCTCCAGATAGTTTTCGGCATCTGTATCTTTTTTAAATTGCTATGAGCTCAGTTTGAATTTTATAGGACACATTTTTTTTTTAAAAACTTTTTTTTTCCAACTATGTTCTGGGAGCCAATTCTGCTAAAAACAGCGTTTTTTAAAACCTAAACTGTTACAAACATTTGGTGGAGGATGTGAAAATGGCTAAGATCACCATTAAGTAAGAACCACGGGACTATTGGCTGTTGAAACACTATGATGTCATGATGAGAAATAAGCCGCCCCCCCCCCATACACACATTGTGCCGCTCTGAGCTTTCGATTGGATCATGTTTCATGTATAGTAAGTTTTGCTTTTACAACAGGGGCGGCTGTCAAATTTTAAGAATCATTTAAGCTACCACAAATTTCAGTGTTAAATTCTCATACTACTTAAGTACTGTTCAGTGCAGTATAGTATAGGGCTGCGGAAATTACCGATTAATTTCTCGATTAATCGGTAAATTATTTTATTGATTAAAATTATTTTAATCGATAAAATAGTGATTAAAAATAATAAAATGTTTTGTTTTTTTTAAATTCGATTTATTAATATATATAATAGCCCAGTGGTGTGGTTCTGTATGTTTGTAACGTAACGCTGAGGAGCGATGTACGACAGTCTACAGCAGTTAGTTTAGTTGAAA
>MUZC01004604.1:606786-624920 GCA_002072015.1 Radix auricularia | reverse complement strand
ATCTTTATGTTTTTACTAATCATCAAACAATTTCTATGACTTTTATATTTATAAAATTAATTTGAAATTTTCATTCAAGTGCCTCAACTTTAATACGTTATTTAACTTCTTTTCAGTGCTAACTGTTTAAAAAATAACTTAATGAAAATACTAATTGCCTTTTTTTATTACTTCCCTTGAAATTTTCAGTTTAATGACGTCATACATCTTTATTTTTAGCTTAACAAAATTATTGATTAATTAATCGGTAATTTTTCAAAAGTTAACGATTAAATTTAATTTAATCGATAACAGCCCTAGTGCAGTTGCATCAGTATCAGAAGAATTTATATCCAATAAGGAGTTTGAAGCTTTGACGGTTGTAACGTTCACATACCTTAGGATTGTTCCCTTAAAATATATCTGTTATGAATTTCGTATTAGGTTTTTATTTTATTTCGATAAAGTGATCGACTTTCTTATATATATTTTTTGTTAGAAACTATTTAACGACTAGGATTTTTCCGCCTTTGGCAAAGTGCCACCTCTTTTAAAAATCTACGGGCAAAGATCAACTTTCGTATATAAACTATAACATTTTTTAAAAATTAGTCACTAACCCATTCTGTACCGATTGTTTCAACATTAAAACACAGTGATTGCATTTACATAAATTTTCCTAACAGTGAACAATGAAAAAAAAAAGAATGTTTCCCGACCATTTTACAATGTATTTAAGTATCAACTGAAATCAGCAACACCTTAATGCATCTTGAAACGGAAATCTTATTGATTTCAATTCCCTTTAATTCATATTTTGAAATAAATTAAAAATAATTATTATTCAAGTAAAGGATATAGAATGAATCTCATTTTATCAAACAAAATCGTGAAATGTTAGCATTTCGGAAATGTTCTTGGAAATAGGTTATTAGCGTGACCTCCCAAACCCTAAAGCCTGAAATAAACAACTTTCTTCCAAGAGAAGAGGGAAAGTTGACTAATTTTGAGCAGTTTGTCAGGCTATTTAAAATAAAATTTTAACAATCTATATTATTTATAATGTCGCTCTCTACCGAAATGGAAAGAGCCCATGAACCACGAGATGTTGATTTTTCAGCAGCTGGTAGGGGAGTTTGGCTTGTCAAGGCAAGTTTTTAATTTTTATTATTTATCTTTTCGATTGAATTATTGAAGTGTCTAAGTCTACGACAGTCTACGGCTACGTGTTTTAACGTACACCGCGGTGGTACTGATGACCATGGCCATGGGCCACTGATGGTACACCCAACTAAACCAGTGCTACGAACTCCAGGAAATTTCCCAAGGGTCGTCCATAAAGTACGTCACGCTCCAGAGGGGGGAGGGGTTGTAAGAAAGTGTGACAGGGGGAGGGGGGTTCCGGCCATGTGTGACGTCACGGTGTTTTATGTTAAATTTTAATTACTTTATTACTAAAAAAAATATTTTTGTACGAAAGTGTGANGGGGGGTGTTTACAAATGGTAAAAAATAGCGTGATGTACTTTATGGACGGCCCCCAAATCATGGGAATTTTTTTAGCCAAATTTATGGAATTAGGAATTCAGGATTTGGCCTTAAATATGGGAATATTTGAGATTGACAAATTTTAAGAATTAAATACTTAAATCGGAGTGTCTACTGCTACGACAAAGTAACAGCAGACAACCCGCGCGGATGTGGCTGGTGCTACCACATGTCGTAACGCCAGTAACATCCGCCCGGGTTGACTGCCGTTACGACATGTCATAAACAATTTTCTGTATTTCAATTATGCTATTACTAATACTTTAATACTAAACTATAGTTCTCATAATAAAATATCATGAACACTAGATAAGCTTATTAATGAATTTTAAAGGTTTAAAAAAAATCTAGATTGTGCCATTAAATGAAAAACAGTTGTAAATTTAAAAGATTACACTTTCCAAGCAGCTTCGCTAGATCAAGGGATATTGATTCGAAAATGATATGACACTACCACTATTGATAGCGAGATCGAATCCCGCTGCAGTTTTTTTTTTTTTAAATTGCATTTATTTTTATTTTTTTAAATCACAATGAGTATGCTGATAATTTTTGTTATTATTCTGAAAAGCAGATACGCTCAATAAATCTGTTAAAATAAAATTATTTAGATTTTAGACATGTCGTAACGCTAGCAACATCCGGTCAGGTCGTCTGCTGCTACGACAGTCGTAAAAATGTGATATGTGCTTACTTAGAGTTACGACTAAAACTAAAGCTGTATTTAATTATGCTAATTCTACTAACGCTCAGTCGGGATCACCAACGAAAAAGGTGAGGCTTGAGTTTAAAAAATGACTATAAACCACACTGTTACTTAATTGTTTGGAAGATATTTTTGAAAAATTCTCTGAATTGAAGGCATCGCGAAAAAGTGCTGAATGCAAGCAGGGGAAGCGGGATTTGAAGCCATGGTCAGACTTGCTCGTCATAAATAGTGCAAAGAGAGGCGGGGGGGGGCTGAGAAAACGGACACAAACAGCAGCACGAAGTAATGGGAAAGAAAGGCGAGTAAACGAGGAGTCCTGTGCGGTTGTTATTACCTGCCCCCCCCCCCCAATAGTAATAGTATTAGTAATAGAGTGAAAATGAAGTAGAAGGATGAATGTAATGGTTTCCTGTGACAAGTCTTCACACGGCACATTTTATTATTCCACACGAAACGAATTATTTTACATTTTTGCGATTGTGCGCGAATCTTTGCTTGAGGATTTTCATTTACGGCTTTACGGTATACTAAATTTTAATGCATCGGCATCACTTACACAAGTATACAATACTATAGTCTATAGTATAGGAAAATCGGCTGATATATTTATAATCGGTAGACCAATATTAAATCTATTTAAATGATTTATTTAAATAAATTTAAAATTAATACACACACAAATAATGTCGTATTATAATATATATTCGTATACATACTTACATACAATATAAAGAAGAGTTTGTTAAGATTTAATTCTTTCCAGGTGTCAACTGCAAAGAGTGACTAAAACTAGTCGTAGCAGAAGTTGCGTATGTCGTAGCACTAGTTTCCTGACTAGCCCTACGACATGTTGTAACGCTAGCAACATCCCGCCGGATCGTCTGCTGTTACGACATGTTGTAGCACTAGTTTCCTGACTAGCGCTACAACATGTCGTAATGCTAGCAACATCCAACCGGATCGTCTGCTGCTACGACAAAATTGTTGTAGCGCTAGCCACATCCTACTTAAATACACACTTGAATTTGAATGACAATAAAATAAAATGAATAATATTGATTTGAAACATGCTCATTTTCAAAAAAGAAATCCTTTTTTAGGGTGGGGGCGGCTTAGTTACATCATTTTTGTTTATTTTTAAGTAAATGGAAAAGACGTAAACAGGGTAAAGGTTAGCCTGACAGGACAAAACAAAACAGCGAACGTTTCGGCAAAGAGCCTTTTTCAACGGACAAACAATACACAAATAAAACGAATATTTAAAAAATAAATAAAAACTTAGCTACGGTGAAATCCAAAGAGTCAATGACTTTCATTAACTGGCCTGCTGCCTCATCTAAGATAATTAATTGACATATTATTTCTTTAACAAATATTAAATATGAGAAAAGTCAATTTTTTTTACTGTTTTGAGTACGTCAAAGAATGGCAAAAATCGATAACATTGTATTGTTTACCTATTACTAGCCTTTCAGTCTTAAAGACCGACAAGGGGAACAAATATATGAAATACAAATGTGTACACTGTGCTTCACTGACCTATTGTTGTATTCAAGCTGAGAAATCTTCCTTCTTTTATTTTTGTGTGTGTGTTAAGTTGCCAGATTTGATATTTTCTTATATCTAGTTGTCAGGTTATTGTAGAGTCCTTGTGAAGGTGTGGACTTGTTCCAGTGATCTAAGGGTGTCCTTGATCACACCTTTGCTCTGATGGGTACCTGACATAAGTAGGGGTTAATAATGGTGACTGGGAATTGTGTAATACAATCTTCTTGTAGCCTTATAAAAGAACATAGGACGCAATAATGTAAATTATTTTTTTTAAATTATATTTTTTTAATATTTCACCAAAATCAGGTGCCAAAGTATCTATCTGAACGGTGGAAAATTTGTCCAAATGGAACAGATGTGGGAAAATTGAAAATTTCAAAATCAAAGTAAGTTTAAATGATTATAATTACCTAGTTCTACCCCCCCATTTCTCGTGCTTTTTCTATATTATCTCTGCTGGCATGTTATTTAAGGCTTTCATCCTAAGATAATATTTGTAACATTTCAACAGTTCATAAGTTAATTTTCAATCTTGATCTATAGAGAATTTAGTCTGAGGCTGTGGTAAACAATATGAGCTTATCCTTACCTGGCATTTTTCTTGAAAAATTATGTTAGGGGTGGTCTTAAAAATGTGGTCTAAATTTAAATTATGAAAGTGATAAGCTTCATTCTTGTTGATGTAATTAGAAATAATTACATCAATATGTCTATAATTTTTCTGCTTGGAGTATTCACGTTCATATCAATATTTTTTTTTTGGCAAATCTGTAATAATAAAAACCATTTAATCAAGAACATATTGAAGTTGCATTTCTCCTCTTACTTTTTAAAAATTCAACTATTTTAAAAGTACTTGATTTTGCATTTAGACATTTAATTTATTTGGTTAATTTTAATGGTATTGATACTCAAAAGTGGTCATGAAATATTTTCTTTTATTTTAGACCTGGAGGGAAGCCTGATATTATTTTTACAAGTTTTGATGTGTCCTCAAAATCTCGAACAACAAATCATGATGGCGTGGTGCAGGTAGCTGGGCCATCTATTGTTCAGAAGCCCAGTTCTGGCATGTCTGGGGCAAGGAATCATCAGTTTCTTGTCACCAATGTTGGCAATCAAAATCTTGTAGTAATGTCACAATCAAAGACAGGTAATAAAAGAAAAGTATAATTCTCAATAAGTCTATGTAAACATGATTTTTTCTACACAATGTCAGTTAGTTCCCTTGTAATGGAGATTAAATGAAATATGTTGTCTTGTTTTCTCTTTAACTCTTAAAGTCGCAGAAGGGTTTGCAATAAACTTCCGCCTCAGTCCCGTAAGGATTTCCCGTATTACTATCAACCGGTTATGAAATTAAAAAATTTGCGTAAAATCCATTTATAATATTATTGTCATACTGACTTCATTTTTTAGGCTAAGAATGGTTATTTTACGCATCCAAAAGACCGTACTGAGTTTAAAACAATATTTGCCTGTAGTTTAGTACTATTATTTTAGTAATAAAGAATAGCAAAAACGTATCTTCGAGAAAAAAAAACCGTTAAAACTACCAAAAAACATCGCAAATCGAGCGATAACACTAGCGCAGGCAATGGCCGCCATTGCTGGAAGTCAAATACATCATTTTTCAAGCATTGAAGAGTTTTTACTTTCCGAGATCTCATTTCTAACGAGAGTGGTATCTAGGGACGCTTTACGGATAGCGGTAAGAGACTCATTAGGACACTTTACGGATAGAGGGAAGAGACGCAATACAACGCTTTGCGACTTTAAGAGTTAATTTAGATTAGTAGTTAATACTAGTTGACCTGAGTCGTAGCATACATCGCTAATGATTTAGTGACCGGTGACATTTTATGAAAGTAATTGTTGAGGAGAGTGTGTGACTACTTTTCTGTCACTGAGCACAACGGAGAGCACGAAATTATTATGCCAATGTCGAGAAACAAAGCTTACAGCAGTGTTGCGAAGTCATGTTCAAAAAGAAAGTGGGAAATGAATGGGCACAAACACAAACATTTTTAAAAATTAAAAAAGTAATGTCTTATCTGGGGCTTGAACATGTTAGGCAAATGTAATAACCACTACATTATAAAATACATGCTATTCTGTTGTTCTGAAAGAACAAAGTAATTGAACGCATTGTTGGCTTGGTCTCGATGACCCCCCACCCTCTGCACTACCTTTTCTTGCCATCTGATTGGTTGGTGGGGCTAGACAGCTTGCTTGGTGTCCAGCATGGTTGAACCATGAGGAGAATTATATATAGATATAGATAATTAATATAATATATGTTGCATTCATAATAATCACTTCAGGAACTGATGCTAGTTTTAGTTGTGATTGATATTTATACATGAGTTACTACTTAGCAGGCTAAATTTTCAAAATTTATTATACATTTTCAGATATCAATGGCAAAGAATTACCAATAGGTAAATACAAGTGATTTTTTAGAATTACTACTTTACAAATGAATATTAGATATATTATATTTTGAAAATAGTCCTCATTCATACTCCCACTCTTTAAAACTGGGTCCATGCAGGTAATGAAAGCTTCATTAGTTTATTTATTTTTACTCTTTTATTGCTCAAAATGTTAACTTCCTTCTAGGAGATTTAAGATTATACTCCTGTAGCATTTTTAGCAAAACTGCTTCAGTATCATTGCTTGGCATGCTGGTATTTGTAATTTATGTGTCAACAATGTACATACAAATTCAAAACCAACAAAAATGTCATGGTCTTATCTTATCTAGTAGTGTTGTTTTAGTCCCAGGTACTATTTTAGTTTCAGTTTTTATTTCGTTTTTTCTTTAATAATTTTAGTTTTAGTCTAGTTTTAGTTTTAAGCCCAATTTTAGTTTTCGTTTTAGTTTTCGTCGACTAAAACTAAAACACCAGAGTTTTAGTTTTCGTCTTATTCATTTTAGTTTCACTTTTAGTTTTAGTCTTGTAAACACCAATAACTAATAACATCATTGTTCATGACCAGTTGTTGAAACAGATTGAAGCATAATAATAGTAGTCACAGAGATGACAGCTCAGTGTACTGAGACTGAGTCCATTCACTCCATTGTCACATTATAAGTCACACTATCACATTGTGTTGTGTGCCAATGCCATGACTCAATTTTTGACTATGTCGTAGACTAGCAGACTTGCAGTCCATGTACAAAAAAAAACTAAAAACGTAATGACAATAAGAAACCAAAAACGTAAGTCAAAATTAAAACAAACGTATTCATTCTAAGACCTAGAACTCTGAACTTACTAAACTAAGTAACTTGAAGAGTGAAGACTAAACGTCAAAACAAATGACTGTTCAGCTTGAGAAAGATTTGTTTTTCAAGACTCTGATTAGTCCTGTTTCTTTTCCCAGTTGTCAAATCACCACAAAGAGAAAAAATTCTCTCCACGTAAGCCTCCGAAGCTGGTGCATTCAATATATCGAAAGCCAATGGTGCAAGCAATGGAAACGTTTTTTTAACGTTCTGTGATTGCCAATAGCTTAAACCATTGCCATCCTCACTGACTGCCGTGGCAGCTTCTTGATAGTGCAACAAATAACCTGCCAGTTCGTCTTCAGGCCCACGAACTGCAGATATAATATTAGTGATGTGTGTGGTGTTCACAATGTGTTGCGTCAGGGATTTGAAGCTCTTGAGAGGAGGTCCAGATGTAGTCAGGGCTGTTGAACCAACGCTATCAGGAGACTCAGTTGGAGTGATATTTCGATAGCCTGACCAGCAGCTGAAAACACTTGACCAAGCTGTGCACTTACTGCGGCTGCTGCTGCTGAAGCAGTTTCTTCTCGCAACACAAACTATTTTGCTGCATTTAGAAGATGCTCTTTTCATGAAATGAACAGTGCTGACACAGTTGTAGGATCAAGCAGGCAAGCTGCAGAAGGTATAGGTTAAAAAATATCAGACTCTGGTTCCACTGCAAACTCCAATCGTTGCCTCAAGCTATCCAAAAAGGTGACTGCTAGCTCTTTTAGTGATGCGTCCAGAGCTTGATCAGACTGTACCTCAAGAAAATGATATTCTATGTCCATAAGTGCTGGAATTACTCATGACATAACAACTTTATCGCCTTCGAGTAAAAGTGTATGCAAATGATTGCAGAAGCTTCAGTAACTGATCTTTTTTTTTTTTTGCCATTCACTTGAAAGAAGAATGTCCCATTCCATTTCTTCCGCTACTGCATTCACACTAACGTTCAGTTCAATTAGTCGCTGCAGTAGAAGGAATGTGCTTGACCACCTTGTGGGACATTCTGCAATAACAGTTTTCTTGCTCTTCAACACTAGCTTTTGGGTTGCAACAGATACGCCTCGCTGAATCAAGTATCGGTTTTATGGCAGCACACTTAAACATCTCATTAACAACTAGCTGCATCAAACAATCAACAGTCATTTCTGCCCTTGCATCCTCATAGTCTTTATCTTCATTAATATTGTCAACCTCATCATCTTCTTCCTCATCAGAATCAGTGCCAGTGCCAGTTTCACATCTATCAACAAACATTGTTTTAAAACGCTTTTATCATGTTAGCTCCATCGTCCGAAATAACTAGCATGACTTGGCTAGTTTTTATACCCCATTTTTCGAACCAATCGCTAACTTTAGCAGCTATCATATCACCTGTATGAGGATGACTAACAGTAAACACATTCAGTGTTAAATGGTCACCTGGCTGTATAACTGGATTGTACAAACAAGCCGAAATAGAAAGGAATGCTGCCGTCAGCATTGTCAACTTTCAACTTTAAGTAATTGTATTATTTTGATGACTTATATTATCGCCCAGTTGATGCGCATGCGCAATCATCAAAGAAATTAGATATGTCCTAGGTCATAATTCATAATAATTTCGTAGAATAGATGGTTCGCCCGCAGACCGTAGTATCAAAAAAGAACTATAAATGGGGATTTTAGTTTTTATTTCGTTGGGAAGTTTTAGTTTCAGTTTTTATTCAGTCTTTTGTCTACCAGATTTAGTTTTCGTCTAGTTTTAGTCTTGCTGCTAATTTTAGTTTTAGTTTTTATTCTCGTCGACGAAAACAACACTATTATCTAGTACAGACACTTCTATACAGAAAATTGTTGCATCCTATGCTTAACCATGGTTTATATCTAGTCTTATTTTAGATTATCTTAGTTAGAATTGATTGACTTATGTATTATTAACAAATTATCTAATTGTTCTTCTATTTTTTAGTGTTTCTAATGTTATTGATTTAACTAATTGTTTCACTCATTTCAGTTCTGAAATTTTGAAAATTGTATTTACATCTGAATTAAAGATGGTCAAATTGGTGTAGTTTATTTAACCTTAAAAATATTAATTCACTGTCATCTAAAATTTAGGAAGTCGGGAATGTTTTATCATTTTATTTTTTTAATAACTAAAATACCCCAATCCCTTTCAGAGAAAATCAGCATTGAGGGTAAAGTTTTGCAGCGAGCTGAATGCCATCCAATAGTAGATGCACAATACAGGCAGTTAAAAAAGTAAGTGACACAATAATGAATGAAACAAATGATGTTACTGGAAATTTCATAATAATTTTTAAAAAGTAAGACAAGTTTCTAGTCTATTTAAATCATTCATTTTAAATTTAGACCTTTAAAAGTAAAAGCTCACTCTCTAGACTTTGTTCTGTTTAAACTGTAGATTTGATTGGGAAATAAATATCTCTATTTCCAATAATTCAAATACATAAGTCCATACTCTGGAAATTACTCTAGCTTTTGTTATTTGGCTTTTTCATTTCTTTTGGGTGACACACATTATTTGTTTATGTCCCCACAATGTATTTCTAATCTGATTGCCTCACGTTATGTAAGCTCTTCACTGTTGTGGTGTGAATTTTAAATCATCAACACTCAAATGTTTGTAAATTTTTTAAAGTTTTAACAAATTACATTTATTTTAACCACTATTAACGTTGAATTAAATCCCTAATAGATTATAAACATAGACCGATGTTTGCTAACCAAGTTTTAGAATGTATAAGATTTGCTTTCATTGGCTTTAAGCATTTAATTATTAATATATTTCCCTGACATAAAAAATGTGAAAGTTGATTTGGATGCATTTATTTCTCATATTTAATTTCCACCAGAGAGCAAGTCCAAGCCCAGAATACCCCACAACGACAGATAAAATTGCTTCCAGGCATTGTCCAGTCCTACAAACCAGTCAGTGATCACTTCAATGTGAGTACTGACAATTTTTACAAAATAATTTTACTTTCTGCCAACTTACTGTATGATAAATATAGTTTTCATTTTGAAAAGAGCTTATTTCTTCACTTAAGCTGAGTATTCTCTTTAACAATTTTTAAAAAAAGACAAATATTAACTTTAAAAAAATTAGTAATACTTTTTAATGAATCAACTCAAAATTAAACAAACTTTACTTGTCTTATCCTCAGTCTGAAGACAAAAAGACTAAAAAGGCAGAGAAAAGATCTAGAGCAGAGAAGGACAAGGTCATGGATGTCCTGTTTAATGCTTTTGAGAAGCATCAGTTTTACAATGTGAAAGATCTTGTGGGCATCACCAAACAACCTGTGGTAAGGGCATTAAGTTCAGCCCCTGTCAAAATGTCATTTTCTAGATACCTACTATACTCTTACCCTCTTATCACAATAATACTTTGAAATAAAAATGCAGCATTTTTAGTTATAATTATTTTTAACCAGTTGAAATTTTTTTTTTTACATTCATGATTGAAAATAATGTATAAAATCTTTTATAATCCATCCTTGATTTCCTTCATTGTTACCATCTTGACAGCCTTATCTCAAGGAGATTTTGAAAGAGATCTGTAGCTACAACATGACAGCACCACACAAAAACATGTGGGAATTGAAGCCAGAGTTCAGACATTACAAATCACAGGACGAAGCCACATAACCATATCTCTTTCTTTGATCAATGTAAATATTGTTTGTTTTAAGTTACATAAATGTTGTCAGATGTATAATTGTAAACAAAATTTGAAAAATAAAAAAATATGAAATTGAAATATTGTATGTTTTATTGTTTTTTTAAAAATGGCAGTGGTTTACAAAGATCAAAATAAATTGGTATTATTGATAAGTACAGAGACAAAGGCACAGCGCTGTATTTTAGAGTAAAAGGCAGCAATTTCAATTCAGATTACTTGTGATAAAGAATCATAGACTAGGGTTCGGCCTCCTACACATGGCCACAGATAACAGTGAGCATCTTTGTCACAAGCGTCCTAATAACTGTAACTAGACTGCTTGCGCCAGGTTCAAAAACTTCCTATTACACAATGAATAATGACACCGCTAGCCAAAACAAACTTCAATTTCCACTCTTGAAAACAACCACATCCGCTGCTCAATATACTTTCCTGACCTTGATCAACACAGCCCCCTTTTGCACGCTTTTACTTTTACGCTGAGTAACACCATCACCCTACCCTGACCGCGAAACACATTGAAGTGTGGAGGTCACACGTAACAAGTACAACATAGTCATTTGTGACAATCTTTATTTCTAGCACTAAATGAGCTGTGGTAACCTTCAAAACATGTTGACCGACTATTCGTCTGGATTTATTGGAACAGTTTCTAGGGCTGAAATTGTTTACTTTGTGAGTATTTTTTTTTTCACTTGAGAGCCAAACCACAATCAATTGGGAAAGAATTTTGTGGTCCTAAAAATGGCAAGTAATTATTATTTGCTACTAATATCTGGAAATTCTGCATGCCATTTGAGCTGAGAACACTGCAATGTCTAAATTTATGACTTTCAGGCGGCGGAACACCTTCGTCTTTCATGTGACTAGTCCTGCATTCTTATTAGATTTTTAAATGTTGTTTAAGTGTTGGTTTTCCTTGCTTCTTCAGGCAAACCATTCCACGCCCAAATACCGGACGGAAAGAAAGAAAACTTGTATGTGTTTGTTCTTGCATATGGAATAAGAAAGGTGTTTTTATCTTTATGTCTATCTGAGGGTTGTATTACGTTATCTTTGTGCTGTATTTCTAAATAAGAGTTAATTGCTTTATATATAATTACTACTTTACTCTTGACTCTTCTATCCTCTAGTGTTTCAAGGTTTAATGATTTAACTAATGGTGTTATTTTTGTCAGTTTTGAATATTCTCCAGTAGTAAATCTGGCAATTCTTTTTTGAATTTGTTCTACTTTATCAATGTTTTCTTTGGTGAATGGGTCCCATACAGAAGATGCATATTATAGTGTAGGTCTCACCAAGGTAAGGTAGCATTTTAGTTTTATATCTTTACTAGCAATTTACCCGCGCTTTGCTGCGGGAATTAGGATTTCAATTAGCGTTGAGAACCCTCGTTACACCAATTCAAAACACCTATTGATTTTAATCTGAATCAAGATGGATATCTTATCTTATCTTATATGTTACAGACGCTCCTTCTGTACAGAAGATTATTGCGTCCTACGTATTTCTATGGTTTGTGTTTAGTCCTGTATTCTTACTAGAGTTTTAAATGATGATAAAGTGTTGGCTTTCCTGGTTTCTTCAGGCAACCCATTCCACACCTGAATACCGGACGGAAAGAGAGAAAACTTGTATGTGTTTGTTCTTGCATATGGAATAAGAAAGGTGTTTTTATCTTTATGTCTATCTGAGGTTTGTATTAAGTTATCTTTGTGTTGTATTTCTAAATTAGAATTAATAGCCTTATGTATAATTACTAATTTACTCTTGGTTCTTCTATCCTCTAGTGTTTCAAGGTTTAATGGTTTAACTAATGGTGTTACTCTTGTCAGTTTTGAATATTCTCCAGTAATGAATCTGGCAGCTCTTTTTTGGATTTGTTCTAACTTATCAATATTTTCTTTGGTGGATGGGTCCCATACAGAAGATGCATATTCTAGTATAGGTCTCACCAGGGTGAGGTAGCATTTTAGTTTTATATCTTTGTTACATTTGTAAAAGTTTCTTTTTTATAAAGCCTAAGGTTTTGTTTGATTTTTTAATAACTTCATTGACATGGGGATTCCAAGATAGTTTCTCATTTATTATGACTCCTAAGTATTTNTATTTTGAATTTATTTGTTTCTTTTTCTTTGTTACTCTTAGCAGTTGACATTTTTCTGGGTGGAAGGACATACTCCAGTTAGTTTCCCATTTTATTAATTCATCTAAGTCTTTTTGTAAAATTTTGCTATCTTGTTCTGACTTGATTGTTCTATAGATTATACAATCATCAGCAAATAACCTAACTTTAGTTCCTGTTGAGATATTGTTGGGTAAGTCATTTATATAAATTAAAAATAGTAAGGGACCTAGGACAGTTCCTTGTGGAACTCCTGAGTTAACCTTTATTGGTGTAGATTTAGATCCATTAATTATTACAGTTTGCTCCCTACCCAATAGGAAATCTTGGATCCAGTGATGTAAGGGACCTGAGATTCCAAAGTATTTAAGTTTTTTAAGTAAACTAAGGTGGTGAACTTTGTCAAATGCTTTTGAGAAGTCTAGTAATATTGTATCTATTTGATCATTATTATCTAAGCCTTTTGATAGATCATCTATTAGACCTATCAATTGTGTTTCACCTGATCTGTTCTTTCTAAAGCCATGTTGGTGTGGGCATAGGGCATTATATTTGTCAAGGTGGTTAACTATTCTGCTATATATTATGTGTTCCAGTAATTTACAGGTGACACTAGTAAGTGATACAGGTCTGTACTTATCACCTTTCTTAAAGAGTGGCGTTACATTGGCTAATTTCCAATCCTGGGGCCCTTTACCCTGGTTTAGAGAGGCTTGAAAAAGAATTACAAGGTTTGGGGACAGTTCATTGCTTAATTCTTTTAATAACCTGGCAGGCAATTCATCTGGGCCAGTAGCTTTGTTTATTTTTAAGTTTTTTAGGAGTGAATGTATACCTATCTCATCTACAGTTATGTTACCTATTTCTTCCATTTTATTTAAATTTATTGAAATTTCCTTATCGCCTGAGGCAGAAAATGATGATGCAAAATATGTGTTAAGGATATTAGCTTTAGTCTCATTATCATTATTGGTTTTATTATTTGAGCCTTTTAGTGTGGCTATACCTGAAGGCTCCATTTTTTTAGATTTGATAAAGGACCATAAGTTTTTATTGTTATCTTTAGTTATCACATTGTTTATATAATTATTTTGGAGGTTACGGCTAAGTTTTTGTGTCAAGTATTTAATTTTTAAGTATTTTTTGAGTATCCTTTCTAAATTGGTAGCCTTAAATTTCTTAAATAAATTCTCCTTTAGTTTGCAATACTTTTTAAATTTAAAATTGAACCAGCATTTATTAATTCTATTTGAAGTTATTTTTGTTGGAACATTCTGATCCATTATGGTTTTTAGATTTGTTTTTATTTCCTTCCATATTTCTTCTATGGGGCTATCTATGCTGAATTTACTTAGGAAATTTTGTTGGAAGTTAGAAGCTGATTGGTGTAATTTTATTAAGTTGCATTTATTCCAAAGATATATTGTTCTTCTACTAAATATATTAACTTCAACCGTTCAGGCTCCTACGTACACAAGAACTTGGAGATTTAAAGATGCGTCTTTTTATATAACTCATATTGGGAAATAACCTATATTTCGGCAATCGTCACCCTAGTGAGAGGTGATTTAATCTTACCAATGCGGGAAGAGGGGGTACTCAACAACTTCCCAACATGTCAATCTTCTACCTACACGGAAACTGGAAAAATCTACATTTGGGCCCCCGGTCCCCAGTGATGGATATTTGATTTTTTTTTTCAACCTGCTACAATCGCGAATGTGAATTTATCAACTCCGTAACTTTTTGTGTCTACATACACGGGAAATAAAAGAACTATAGAATTTCATTTTTCTAAAAATCTCATATAAGAAAAAAAAAACGTTTTTGGGGCCTCGGCCCCCATGAGTGTGTAGCCTATTTCAAAATTCCTTTACACCGACTTTCGTCGTGAGAGGGTAATTAACAATTTCCCAAAGTTTCATGCTCCTACCTACTCCTAATTGGAGAATTAGTGATGAGTCGGTTTTTAATATAAGAAATACTATATTTGGGTTCAGGTCCTCCATTAGAGGGAATTTTAACTTTCTTCTTTGCCAATTGTGGTCGGGAGCGTGTACTCAAAAAATGTCCACAGTTTCATGCTTCTACCTACACGGGAAAAAGGAAAATTTGTGATTTTCACTTTTTGTAGAGCACATGTAAGGAAAAAAAATGCTTTTGGGCCCCCTGCCCCACATGAGCAAAATTTTTAAAATTCTTTTTAGCCAATTTTCGTCGTGAGAGAGTACCCAACAACTTCCCAAAGTTTCATGTTTGTACCTACACGGGAATTTAGAGAGTTAGTGATGAGTCGGTTTTTAATATAAGAAAAACTACATTTGGGACCCCATGAGAGGGAATTTTAACATTCTTTTGCCAATTTTTGTCGGGAGCGTGTACTCAAAAAATTTCCAAAGTTTCATGCTTCTACCTATACGGGAAATAGGAGTATTAGTGATTTTCAATTTTTATTTGGCTCATATAATATAAGGAAAAAACAGTTTTTGGTGCCCCGGCCCTCATGAGTGGGAAATTTAACTCTTTTTTTTTCAATTATAATCGGGAGCATGTACTTAGCAAATTTCCATAGTTTCATGCTTCTACCTACACCGGAAATAGGAAAATTGGTGATTTTCAATTTTTATATGGACCCAATAAGGAAAAAATAAGTTTTTGGGCCCCCGGCCCCACATGAGTGAGATTTTTAAAATTATTTTTCGCCAATTTTCGTTATGAGAGGGTGCCCAACAACTTCCCAAAGTTTTATGCTTCTACCAACACGGGAAGTTGGAGAATTAGTGATGAATCAGTGAGTCAGTCAGTGAGGGCTTTCCCTTTTATTAGTATAGATTACATTTGTAAAATTTCCTCTTTATAAAGTCTAAGGTTTTGTTTGATTTTTTAATAACTTCATTGACATGGGGATTCTATGATAGTTTATCATTTATTATTACTACTAAGTATTTAGCATCTTTAGTTTGGTTAGTTCTTTTCCACGAATGAAATGTTTTGACTTTATTTCTTTCTTTTTCTTTGTTACTCTTAGCAGTTGACACTTTTCTGGGTGGAAAGACATACTCCAGTTAATTTCCCATTTTATCAATTCATCCAAGTCCTGTTGTAAAATTTTGCTATGTTGTTCTGATTTAATTATTCTATAGATTATCAGATTATACAATCATCAGCAAATAACATAACTTTTGTTCCTGTTGAGATGTTGTTGGGTAAATCAGTTTTATAAATTAGAAAGAGTAAGGGACCTAGCAGAGTTCCTTGTGGAACTCCTGAGTTAACCTTTATTGATGCAGATTTACATCCATTAATAATTAGTTTGTTCCCTACCCAAAAGGAGGTCTTGGATCCAGTGATGTTAGGGATCTGAGATTCCAAAGAAGTTAAGTTTTTTGAATAAAGTAAAGTGCCGAACTTTTGTCAAATGCATTTGAGAAGTCTAGTAATATTCTATCTATTTGATCATTATTGTCTAAGTCTAAGCCTTTTGACAGTTCATCCATTAAACATACAAATTGTGTTTCACATGATATATTTTTTCAAAAGCCGTGTTGATGTGGCATATTCATATGGCTTTATATTTGTCTAGGTGAATTATTCTACTATATATTATGTGTTCTAGTAATTTATAGGTGATACTAGTAAGTGATACAGGGTTGAGATTTAATACATTTCTACTAACATTCCATTTTTAGCACTTAAAAAGCTTTGGAGTAATTATAATTCTCAACAGTACCAAAAAATGTTCACGTGGCTTAAATTTTTTTTAGATATTCAATCTGGTAACTTGCATTTTTGTAAAGAATATTTATTATTAGAATTAGAAGTAAAGTACACATTTCTGTTTAAGAAGTAGAACGTTAATTATTGATGATACTAATAGCTGTTGCCCTGAGTTGGCTTCATTGTATATTAAATAATATTATAAAATATACATACTAAGTAAGGACGCTCTCTCTTTATGTATATATATAAGACAATATTATTTTGTCATATGCTTATCATAATACATGGTTAATATCAAGTTTTCTAATCTTCATCATGAATCAGTGCATAATTATCAACCCATTAGGTTTCTCCAAAACCGAAAGTATAATGGACCAAAATAATATGTACTTAAATTTTGGAATTTTGACCCGGATACTATTTTTTTTAAGGTTAAGGTTAAATTATCACTTTCTAAACAATTTACAGAAACCAGTGTGTTGTCTAAATTTATTACTTAAAGTTAAAGAAATAACTAAATACATTTTAGGATGTGGTGGGAAATTCTGCCATCTGCTGGCATTGTTTTCGCAGGTCTCCTCGCACCGCATGGTGTTTATTATATTTTGAACAAGCTTGGTCATAATGGAAAAGTACGTAACAAAAGTTATTGAACTTATAACTGACAACAAAGTAAAAGTAAAAAAGTCAACGGTAAAATCTCGACCGTGACGTCACGGTCATTACCGGCGGCCATCTTTGTTGTTATTGCACGTCCTTTGAAAAGCTAAAATTAAAATTCTTTACAATAGTGTCTATACCTAGACCTAACCTAAACCCTTCAATTTTAAGAAAATTCTATAGTTACACATTCATTATGGATGTTGCTAGCGTTACGACATGTCGTAGTGCTAGTCAGGAAACTAGTGCTACGACATGTCGTAACAGCAGACGATCCGGCGGGATGTTGCTTGCGTTACGAAAAGATTGTCGTAACAGCAGACGAACCGGTCGGATGTTGCTAGCGTTACGACATGTCGTAGCGCTAGTCAGGAAACTAGTGCTACAACATACGCAACTTCTGCTACGTCTAGTTTTAGTCACTCTTTGCAGTAGACGCCTGGAAAGAAATCTTAACAAACTCTTCTTTATATTGTATACGCCTATATATATTATAATATGACATTATTTGTGTGTGCATTAATTCTAAAATCTAAATTTATTTAAATAAATTATTTAAATAGATTTAATTTTAATATAATATTGGTCTACCGATTATAAATACATCAGCCGATTTTGCTATACTATAGTATACTTGTGTAAGTGATGCCGATGCATTAAAATTTAGTATACCATAAAGCCTAAAGCCGTAAATGAAAATCCTCAAGCAACGATTCGCGCACAATCGCAAGAATGTAGGCCTAAAATAATTCGTTTCGTGTGGAATAATAAAATGTGCCGTGTGCAGACTTGTCACAGGAAACCATTCCATTCATCCTTCTACCTCATTTTCACTCTATTACTAATACTATTACTATTGAGGAAAGGGGGGG
>MUZC01004604.1:551421-594657 GCA_002072015.1 Radix auricularia | reverse complement strand
TAAGTCATCACTTTTCTTCCCCACTTTTATTTTAAGAAATGTTTTATAAGTCTTTATTATACCCTCTACTGATTTTTTACACCTCAAAACTATAGTGTTATTTTCTAAATCATTTTCGTCATAATCATAATGCAATAAATTTAAAAGCCACTAAACAATAAATTTTGATTTGCACAACCGTTCCTTAGATCTGAACAGTTCTAAATCTATAACAATTTGGTTAGTCACATTAACTTCACTACAGATTGTTTTATCAAAATAAAGTGGTGTACATACATTAGCTAAAGTAATACCGCACTTATCCAAGGCTGGAGATAAGGAATCCAGGTTCAATTAAAGAATCAGTCCCAGAAAGTGTCACAATACTAGAAACCACATGTTCCATTTTTCTGACAAAACAATCAGGCCGGTAGTGACTTTCTGGAAACAGTTTGCAACATCTTTGTTGTTCTTGTTACCCTGGACCTTGATGAAGTGAAACATGAAAATTAAACTGTATGTTCTAGGAACTGGTGGAAGCTGTGGCCTTCTCCCTTTTCCTTTAGCCAGAAATGATGCACACGGGCCAACAAGAATTTCCCCCGCTGAGGAATAAGGAATATACTATTAAAAATATTTTATTAATATACCATCAAAATTAGAATTATGTGTAATCTTTGGTAAGGAAGTGTTTGAAGTCAATACTTTAACATTAAAAGATTTATTATTGAACTTAAAACCATACTTACAATTTACAATACTTACATATTAGCTTTCTTATGATACTCAATGAAGAGTTCATTCCAGCTACTGGTACTACATCTTGGTTACCATTTCAATCAGTGCAAAGTAGCAAAGTCATCACTTTCTATTTCTGTGATGTTGTCTTTATTCATGGCATGGTCTCTAGATGAAGTATAGGAATTAATTTGGAATTATAAACCTATTAACTATCTATTGAATTATTAATATAGTTGCACTATACTTAAACCAAGACTATAATAGGCCAACTATCTACTAAATACAAATAGTATATTTTTAATCAGAATCAGAGGATTTAACTTTGAACATTAGCTCAGATTCAGATTAGTTTTATTGATATTCATTGATAAATATCATACTAAATTAATGAATTGGGAGAGTCTAAGTTATCCTACTTATTTGGTATGCACAAGATTCACAGTGCAGAGCAAAGGCATCTAAATATTATCAAGTATAATAATATTAATAAATATTTATACTAAGTAATTAATATGAATGAAAAAATTCATAATTGTTCCTAGAACTTAGAAATAAATATTTTTTTCTAAAAAAGATTTCATTGATATTCAATCTTAACACCCCCCGAAAAGAATGCCAGTTCCAACATACTCCGTTGCCACAGGCTATCGGGAATCCATCTTGAAATCGATTCACAATTTATGCAGAAACCCGTATTGTAAATAATTATTACAGCCGTATTTTGTAAAAATTATTAAATGTAAGATCATTTGAGTATGTATTATGCAGTCATTTCTAAGATTATCCATGTTTTTTATCGATAGACTGTCCTAAATTAAATACATCCAACTCTAATCATACCCTATGTGCCAGACTCGTCCAATTTTATAATGTTACTGAGATGAGACCAGCAGTGTTGCTTAAGATAATAATATCTTTTTATTAACTAAATGAACTAAACTAAAACAGGTGTAAATCTTTTGTTTAAATGTAAATAAAACTTTAAATATATTACTTACGTATTGATTGACGTCTCAAACACGAGTAATTCCTATTAACAAAACCACTAGACCGTGGTCAAAGAACTTCGCAGTGACTCGCTGCGCTTTCCCCATGAAACACGAAAAATGGTTAGGTTTTTCTAAAGAAAATCGCTTCGCGCCAATAGTTACCACTCATTTGATTTTACAACAGTAATTTGAATATATAATGATCTTTCTATCGGTGTGCGAAAAGTGTTACAGCTTAGTTAATTTCATTGTTTTTCCTTCGACTTAAGTTTTCAATCTGAATTTTTAAAATGAAATAATTAAGTTAGATATACTTTCTATACATCAAACGAAAGGGTAGTATCTGCCCTTTAATTTGATGGTAACACTACGTCGCTAATTTGAATAGGCGCGAAGCGATCGGCGTTTCAAACACCTAATGGTAAAAATTCACGCGTAAAAACGCCGTAAAATTTGTCAAAACTGATCTTTTTAAACACATTAAAAATACATATGGACACAAGTTACAGACAAAAAATATATATTTCTGTACATAAAGATTTGAAGTTTATTCACATATTAATTTTATTTGTGTAAGTCTCCTAGAAGTATTTTTATTTATTTTTTGAAAACTATGAAAAATGACCCCAAAACGCGTTTTTTCACCAGTTTGGACTACCTATTCACAAAGATGATTACAGTGTAGTGAAATCAGTCTAAATTTATTACTGTTAAACACTTACCTTTGGAATTTTATAAATCACACGTGCCTTGCCACATGCTAATGATTGGAGAGTTCTTTTTAGCTCCATTTCATCTGTGATAAATATGAGTTTAAAAAAATAAAAAACAACACTGAATAAATGGAAAGTAATTTTGTATTTAAAATGTACTTGAAACTAAAAGAATTAATTGTAATTGAGCATCTCTTCTAAATGTGCTTTCAAGTATCTGTAAGACAAATATCTATTTAAAAAAAAACACACCAATGCCTGTAGCCGTCTTGATATCTGCAAAGGAATATTCATCCCCCTCATTGAACAGAAGTAGACATAAGGTTTGAAGCAATGACACTTGAATTTCTTTTCTCGTCTATAAAATAAAAAGAATATTTATTATTTGTAAAATCCTTCACATTAGAAATGTACCAACATTTTATAATACCTTGCTTTGATGGGAATGATCCAATGAAGAAAAAAAACAACCCAATAAACAACTAATAGCAGTAGTAAATTATTAACGGTTATTGTAAGCAGGGCACAAATAGCAGGTGTAGCAATGTCAAGCAGTACATACTGTAAGGTTATTGAATTCAGCCTTGAGCACACAGTGGCCTAGGGTGGGTTGCCACTGAAGTTTTCTTCCACTATGTTTGCCTAAATAAAACTTTTTGAACACATCTTGGAAACGCAACATCTGAAAGTATAAAATGTTTAAACTGACAACAAGGTCAAGACTCCACATTCTTGATTACTATTTAAAATTACTACAAAGTCTGTATGTAAAAAGCTGTCATTATGTTTTCTTTTGATGATGAAATATTTTTTTCCTTATATTCGTATTCTTTTTTGTATGTTAGTGCTTAGTTCAAAGAAACCTAATATCAATTTCATGACTTAAACCAGTGCTTCTTAAAAGCTCTCCAACCATTAACTGTAATAAGAATCTACAAACATGCCTTTAAAACATCAACAATTAATTTTGAGGAACAAAACTACCATAAAGATAGCTGTTAAAGAATTATTTTAAAATGTATTTAAGCTCAATAATTAGGCGCTAGCCTTAATGAACTTAAGCCAAATCTTTACCTCTGATGGTAGATGAACCTCAACAAGCGGATAGGCTGGCCAGTATCCTTGTGTCAAAATATTCACTGTGAGGTCAATAGCATCATTTGTATACTGTAGGCTCTGGGAAGATTAAAAATATTTTTCACATACTATGTTACTTAAAAGTTATGTGCATCACCACAGAAAGCATTTGTTAGTTGATAAATTCATTACAAATATAAAGTTGGAAAGGAAACTCAAGACAAGTTTCATAAATAATAATTGTACTGGTGGTAACTAGTTTTACATAAACCAGTAAGGATTTTTCTCCTTTGACAATCTTTTAATCTCATCACTCTGTAAAAATGTTTATTAATTACACAGCACTACCACACAAACAAAAAATTACCTGTCTGAAGGCAAGACTAATATCCTTTGATAGCTCCATATCCTTAAACATCCCTTCTAACTTACTAGTGAAAGCTGCACCACATTCTGTAACAATGCAATATAAAACTTGTATTACCGTTTAAATAACCCACACTAATGGAAACATTTCTGATACTTCTTCAAACAATTAAGCAGGTCTTTTGATTATCAAGACATTTGAATGTAGAATAGAGGGTTATTGAATGTTATATATACCTTGTTTGAGTTTAGAAAGCATGGATTTCTCTGCATCTACTGATGCACTTTTTCCCACCAAAAGTCTCTTGGCCAAATCTTTCTTGTAAAATGCTTCAAACACATCTTTACCTGTTCATTTTAAATTCAGAGAACTGGTTTAAACAGATAAGAAAAGTAAAGTTGTAATGAAAATCTTGGCTGCTGCATTCAGGAACTAGTGTAGTTTTTGAAAATGGAAGCAAAAATGATTTTAAAAAAAAGAAAAACAATTCATAGATGCTGCCAAAGATGACAGGGCTGTGGGATATTTAGCTCCTAATAAAAACTTAATTTTGATAATTTAAAATATCAACTCACCATGTATAAATCTAAAAATAACAAGAATTTTGTCCAGCAGTTTCTCTAATTCTTCTTCTGTTGCTTCCTACATTATGGAAAGAAAAAAGTATTTCTCTAAAGAAAACGTGGATCAAGGATTTACTCAAGCTTTTGGTTGATTGCCAAATTTCAATTCTTAATGCAAAAGCAGCAACAAAAGGCTGCACCCACAAAATTGATGTTAGAGAAAAAACATGAAAAACTTAAAATACAACAATTATTAATGACTATAGTAGCCAACAAACTAATGAAAAACCATTAAGATATTAGTAGTAGACTCATAAAATATATATTTTTTTCAAAAAAGAACAAAACAATTACCTTGTTTCCTGCCCTGAGTTTTGAATCCACATACTTGGCTATTAAAAACAAAAGAAAAGTAAATTACTCAGAACTCTAAGAGTATATCTAATACATAGACATCAAAATGAAAGCTATTATACTTATCCCAGCATAAATGTAAATTTAAAGTTTATACAATCAATATTCAAATATTAGAAAAAACACTCACCAATGAGCTCAGCTGGTTTGTTTTGTCTCTGATTAATGAATGATTCAAAGCTCTCTTTCATGGAGTTGATGAATTTATCATTCCGCTCAAAGCATTCCAATATCACATTATCGATTTTGTCTTTAAAGTCTATGTAAAAAAAAAAATAATTAAATAATTAACACTGGCAAGCAAGTTTATTGGAAGTTAAGGTGTTACTGGCATATGAACCTATGAAATGGACCTGAATGTCTGATATTTTAGGGTGTAATGGGAAATCAAAAAGTGTTTTAACACAGTAACAGCCTACTCTTGTTTATAGAAAGCTACAGGATTGTGATAAAAACTCATGAGTCTTCTCATGGCATTATTTCCGTACTTAATTTTAATTTTGTATGTCCTATAAGGACAGAAAACTAAGAAAAAAAAATGTAGAAAAACAAAGACAATGAAAACTAAGGGGAAAAAGGTAGAAATACAAGGCCAAATAAGTTAACTGCTAACAATAATCTTACCCAGCAATTGCTGCACCATATCTTTGTCTTTTTCAGGGTCATTAGTTGGATTTACTACAATTACACGTCCTGTTTTCTATAATAAATAGATCTGCTATAGAGTTAGCACTTCAATTGTAATATTTAATTTTTTAGATAATCTAACATATAAATTTCAAAGTAGACATTACTTTATATTGTTGTTAATTTTCAATCAATAATTAAAACTAATATAGAAAGCATGTTGGCTGGTTTCCAGTTAATACCACAATAATCAGACATTAAACTATTGAACTCCAAAAGTAAACAATTTTATGATAAAATGATACAATAGAAAGGCTCTCAGAATATTATACCAATAAAATATTTGTCAAACCTTAATATAAGCTGCAAATTCCAATCGAAGATATTTAAGACCATCCTTCACTCTATTGAAGAGTTTGAAAAGCAAACTGAGATCAGAAATTCTGTTTTCATCTATCAGCTGGTCTAAGCCTGAATAAAAAGAGAAAAATCCAAAAATTTTCAAATCGAATAAAAAATGAATAATCTTTTAATTTTCAAATAGATTTAGGATCACAAAAAAAACAACATTTTTTAAAGTAACATGAAATGTTTAAGTAAAATTTCCACGATGAAGTACAAAGAAACTAACCTTTCTGTAATATCTGCTTCATATGGTTTTCAAGAAGATGTTTTTCCACACAAGAAATCAGAGGCTTTCTGAAAGAGAAGGATGCATTTAATATAAGGATATACAGAAGATGTGTCTACATCCATTTATAAAATTTTAAAAAATGAATTCTTTTATGACTGAAAAGCATTATAAAAACTGAATTTCACTCTGAAAGCGTACTAATTAGAGGACAAATAATAATTCAAAAGGAAAAAATAGTTTTAGAAAAGTTGTTATTATCACTTACTTTGTGGATTGATCAAGATAAAGTAACAGCCTTTCATTTTCTTCAGCAAGACGTTTGTCAACATGAATAAGATACTCTGACACCTTTAGAGTGGGTTAAAGTGAAAAAAAAAATTTCCTCTGGCTTCAAATAAGATTAATGTAAATTAGTAAAATCGATGTTGTAATTATAATTTTCATATTCAACCTGAACTTGTGAAGGAACCTAGATGAAAGTGGATACTTCTGTAAACCCTTTACAGTCCAATGCGCTTTGGCCTTTTCTACTCCCTGCGACCAAGCAAGGGGAGATGACACTTTCTTAAATCAATGTTCTTTTCCTAATTAATTCATAAAAAATAAACTATTTGTAGGAAAATGAAAGTAAAAATAACTAAGTACAAACCAATGGACACACTTCATATCCATTGGTCTTTAAGGTGTATAATACAAATGAAGTTCACATAAAAAAAATCCAGAAACCCCTCCAAAACATTTTTAACAAATTTTCCTTGTCATAAGGTAGATCTCTTAACCATTTGCAAGTCTATTAAAGCTTTTCTAAAGCAGGCATTATTAGCAGGCACTATTGTACTGGTATGAGTGAACCACAGGCATGTTATGAATGCCAACATTACATTATTATTTTAAAAAACTTCTTTATTTCATTGGAGAAAACTGGCTGCAAGTAAATTCTTTTTTGTAGCACATTGTACTAGTTGTAGTGCAAACAAAGTTTGTTTTTTTTTGGTAGTAATTATCTGGTATGACTAAGAAAAGTAATCAGATGAAATAGCATCGTCTTGCAGATATTAATCATGTCTAGGGCCTGATTATTTGATGATTGGGGGAATATAGATTGCGGAAAAATTAATCGACCACTATCGGTCTGATAATGGTCTATAAAACCATTTCCATCCATGTCGTGTCACAATTTATATAATTTTTTATCAGTGTTTCTATAACTATCACTAGTGTTATTTAAATTAAAATCAATAATCCTATTAATTACTGCAAGATTCACTGAATAAGGAAGCCCGCTTACGCCTGAGTTCCTTCAATATTTTGTCCATTTCATTAAAATCCCCGTGAAAAAAGTCACTTTTCAAAAAATTGTAAAAAGTGAGCCCTTAGGTACACCGTCTTCAAACTAGTATCAAAATAAACATCGAAAACGAGGCTCTCTTCCGGTAAAGTTTAAGTCAGTAATGCGCTATGGATATGCGCAGCGCTACGCAACAAAGTAAACAACCTCGGAGCGGGCGGGTTTGGTGTTATCGGTCTGTAAGCATAAGAAAAACATGGCGCGCTTCGGGCGCATCGGACTGTAAAGGGTTAAAAATACTATAAAACTGGCTTCATCAGAACAAAAAATTAAAAATATTTTTGCAGTTTGAGATAAAAATATACTTTAAAAATATTACTAGAGATACAATAAGATTTTTAAAAACTTGCCTCCCTTTCCTGGACCAGCCTTTGGCCTTCAGCTGCGTAGAGCATCTCTGTAGCCTCCAAAAATTTCTTCTCAAAAGCTTTTTGGTATATCTGAAAGAATTCCAACCAATTATATAGATAGTCTTTAAGGGGAGGTGCTGGTCAAAATTCTAAAATTTGTATAAAGCGTTCTGAGTGATTTTAAATAAAATATTTTTATAGGGTATAACAATAGATATAAATTACACTAATTTTTTTTTCAAAAAACTTTTTGGTTTCCATGGAAACTGAAATAAACATCCGCCATTTTGTTTTTTAGGGTAAATTTCAAAACACTAAGGCTTTTTTAAATTAATAGTTATTGCTTTCAAATTTAAAATATAGATATTTTATCATGTTATAAAACTTTGAATAACGGGACTTTTCTATAGATGCTCTAGTTTAGAAAATAAAAATTCACAAAAAGGGTCTCAATTTTTAGGTCAAAATTATGGGTTATGGGATATATTTTTATCTGTATTTTCCTTTGTAAGGCAGTTATCAAAAAGTTAGGTTATTCAAATCTTTATTTGTGTCTAAAGATCACATAGAAAAAATATGGAGTAATTTGCTCAATTCATTAAAAAGTAATAAGGGTTTAAGTGATCAAAAACACTGAAAGAGGGAAAACTGAAAAAACGACAAAAATGATAGAAAATATTAAATTAAAATTTTATTTGGTATAATTACTGTACATAGAATGATCTAGTAGCTTAAGGTCGATCTTACACATTAGTTTCTAGCTCCCTTCATCTTTTCCTTATTGTCCCTTCAAAATATTTTACTTTTACTCTCCGTCTGTAATTTTCGCTGCTTTGTGCAGTTATTTTATGTTTAGCTCAAAATTACTTTATGGTCTCAATCAGAAAGCTGAATTTTCATTGCACACATAAATGTAGATCTTAAGTTATTTTTTAACACTTGGAATACTAAGATTTATACACTTTGACTTCAATAAAATTGAATTGAGTTCACAATAAATCGATTTCAAATTGAAATTGCTTGGGCCTGTGTTGGAGAGAAATAAAATGTCCAAGTAAACTACTTTTTTGCTATCTACAGATGTATCCTAGCAAGAGCACGGGTTAAATAGCAATCTAGGTCTAGATTGTATTAATTGATTATTAATTATGTCAAATGCATATCTTGTCTAAGTCTTATAATCTAGTAAATACTAATACTATTACTATTATTGCTATTACTATTTCTAGTGACAAAAATACGCTAGCTAATAGAATATTAAAAAAATTATTTGAATTTCTCTGAATTTGAAATCTCTGAATTTTATAATATGAAAATAGTTTATCTGAACATATTTTCTACAAAATGAATAACGATCTTAGGTGCTATTGTTCATGTTATACAACATTGTTTTACGTAGAAACGGAAGTAAGCTACAGTCATTTCCACAGCAATAACCAATCAAAATCCTTGGTTTATTGAAAGGTCAATGGTTATGCATACGAAATGCAGAAACCCCATAAGTAGGTCAAGAAAGTGTCATTTTTTTAATGCGAATCAAGAAATGCACGGTTGGGTCAATTTTGATTGGTCGGGAATTTATATTTATCTAAATCTAGAGAAATCCAGCTTTCCATTGATATCACATTCGATAGGGTTGGATGATTTCAAGTACATGAATGGAGTCAATAAAAAGGCTGCATTTCGTGCATTTCGTATCAGAATACGACTTTACACCCCCTTATAGGGTTAATAAAATAATATTTTAAAATATGTTCTAATACATTATCATAACATTTTTAATGCAATTTATATTAAAAAATGGCTTTAGAAACCAAATATATCAAAAACTAGAAATACTTAAAAATGTAATTTTTTGCCAAATTTTGACCCGCACCTCCCCTTAAACAAAGCTTCTTTTTATTCTTTTAATATAATAAAATATGGCTTTTGGTAAATTACTTACATTCAAATCAGAAAGCATCCTTAGAAGACTTTTTAAAAGCTGTCTGTTCACAGCTTCACCATTTCTTTCTCTCTCTATGAGTTTGAGTAGACCATCAACAGTTCTTGCTTCCACTACCTTGTCTGAGATGATATGTTGACGGAAAAGATCTAATCCCATGTCCCTTTTAGAAAAACAAAACAAGCTTTATAAACAACAATATTTTAGACTGGCTAAAACTTTTAATAATCTTTTATTTCTAAATGTCCCTGCTGCATAGTTTTAAGAAAACTGATTTGCTAGTTGAATTAAAGCTGCTTTGAATTTCAGGTATATTTTTAAAGTATATATAAGAAAAATTTAATAACCTACTTAGTTTATTTCTAATTTTAATTGCAATTAAAAAATAATAAAAATAAATACCATTTTTCTAAACTATTTGCCAGGATAAAAATGTTCATGAGACAGTCGAGACATAAAATATTTTTGAGGGAGATAAGAGCTTACCAAATGGAAAGAATGGATGAATTCTGAAGGACATATGTTCTATCCAGAAACAAGAAAATACTTCGAATCATGATCTGTAAATGAAGGGAAATTAACATATGAAATTATTATAATTCTCAAAATCAAAAACATTTTTCAGATAAACAAATAAGGGTGTTAGAAGACTGTTGGTAAAGGTAGATGTTAATGTAATTTTATCTTAAAATTAACAATTTACCATTTGCCTGCAGTGATTTTGCCAACAGTTGTCTATGAGTTTTAGAAACTGCTCATAGTCAAGAGTTTCAGTAAGTTCAATTAAGGAAAAATAAAATCTTATTGTCAAGTAAATATTTTAAAAACATGAAAATGATAATGTTAAAAAAAATCTAGAGACAGTTGCAGACAAATGATTTGTTCTTTTGATGAATAATATTAAAGCAAATTTGAAGTGCTACTTTGATAATTTTAAATAAACATCAGAAATTTAAACAAGTTCAGGAAAAAGGAAAGTAATAGAGAGTACAATAATTTAAAATTCATAACAATTACAGAGAAAGAACATCTAAAGCCTGAACAAACTTAAAAGAAAAGGCAGAAGTGTGATTAGATGTCTTTTAAACTAATTAAAAAAAGAAGGCAGACAAAGTTTCATATCTTTCAGTAGTACAAACTTTATCAAAATCTTTACAACAATGAAATGGTTTCAAATAAAGCTCTTAAAAAGGATATGCTAAAAACTGTCCCAGGTTGGCACGAACATGCTTCTGACATCTGGTCATAAGCTGAGAATAAAGACCTGTTGCCATTTTATAGCTGCACATGTTCTCTACAGCTTGATATAGTTCTTCAAGACTGTAGCGTATGGAGAAGCTACTATGAATGGCATCTACTGCCCCCTGCAACTTTTCCCACGTCACCTCCTGAAAATTTTCTGGCATGCTAGGCTTTTCTGAAAATAAAATTAAAAGAGCAAAATATGACTTGTAAAATTAAAAAAAAAAAGACTATTATAATTAAAGTTATGACTTTAAAGTAGCCTCTGTAGTAATAAATGTCCTTTTTATTTACAGAATATTGGTGCTTTGCAGGCCTGTCTTTAGATTTTTGAGGATAAGTCACACAATGTGATATGTAACATGTATCTATTTAGTTGCTGCCTACTAAGGTTGATAATGTTTAACTGGTCCTCAGATCGGGACAGGTCCTGTTTTTTTCAGGTAACTTCAATTAGTCGGTATAAGCTTATTTATTACCAGAAGTTCATTTTTTATTGTGTTACGGAGCATAAAAGAGAAAACCAGAGAGCAACATCAATGCACCTTCTTCTTATTATTTCGATATATAATGAGTATACACGTCATCACTATTAGGAGTTTGATGCACGATTTTTTAAAAAAAAATTCTTAGCTGCCAAGGTTTAGTACGAGAACTGACCCATAGTGGAGTAGTGAAGTCAAAATGTGAATAACGGTCAAGGCAGTGAGTGTAGCTGTTGCTATTTATATTAATAGAGGAAAAATACCATACATTTAACTGTCTTCACATCATATGATAATATTAGGGGCCTAATCAGAATATCGGCAAAGGTCCCGATATTTACATACCAAAAAAAAAATTTTCATTTAGATTTTGAAACACCTCAACACATTAATATATCAATCCTAAAACCGATTTTGAAAAAACCAAAAGAGTCCTAGTATTAACTCTTAATGTGTTAAAGCGCGATAATGTGCGCCTCATCGTTATTACCAAAGCATGGTAAAGCGCGTCCCGATAGAACTCTCTTTAGAAACAAAAACACTTCAGTGTGTGAATGACGATGTATTCGATTTCCGACAAAGACGGCCGTTTCCCTTGCTAGTGTTATCGCTCGATTGGCAAAGTTTTTTGGAATTTTTTACTGTTTTTTTTTTTAAAGATGTGATTTTGCTATACTTAATTATTGAAATAATAGTACCGAACTACAGGTAAAAATAGTTTTTAACTCTAGCCAGTCTTTTGGATACATAAAAGAACCATTCTTATCCTAAAAGATGAAGTCAGTATGACAATAATAATATACATGGATTTTACGCAACTAGGTGCACAGTACAACGCTTTGTCAATTTAAACGTTAAAATAAGAGAAAAAATGCAAGAGGCGAACAGCGGAATTGAGGTCACAAAATGTGGAAGTAAAATGAATAGGGGATTGGGATGAATTGAATCACATTTTAAAAATACATAACTTTAAAGTTGTATGATTTTTTTTTTTTTAATTTATGTTTGTCTTAAATAATCCAGTAACCTAACATAAAAAGTATAAATAATTACAAGCGATAAATTTAAGAATGCAGTCATCAAATATGAATGCTAGTTTTTGGTTGAATAAATACTCATATTGACACTCATATCTGCAAAAAAAATATTGGTATTGGCAAAAATACATATTAGTAGACCCCTAGATAATCTGCCATTTTAATACATAAAAATTGACTATTAATAATCACGGTTTGCCCCTATGTTTGGACGATTTAAAAAAAAATCCCTAACTGAATTTACAATATGCTAAAAAGAGCTGAATGCAAGCGGTGATGACATCACTAGAGCTTTACTGTTACCATCAGATGACACGAGGCGAAAATTTAATACATTCTCAGCCACTCTGATAAATATTACTCCCAATGTTTTACCTACAAAATTGGGCTGAAGCGAAGTAGGTTGACCGTGACGTCACGACGCTACCAGTTGCTGGAAAAGAAAGTTCTATAAATTCTAAAAGGATTATAAAAAATGGAAGGTTTTAGGGTTTGGGTTAGGTATAGCTTTAGAATTTTCAAAAATTGAAGATTTTAGGGTTTGGGTTAGGTATAGCTATAGAATTTTAATTTTAAAGCTTTTTAAAGGACGTGCTATAACAACAAAGAAGGCTGCCATCACCGTGACGTCACGGTCGACATACTTCGCTTTTACCAGGAATTGAACTAAAACTATCAAAGGACTATGGATGCAAGCCAAACGTAAACTCCGATATCAGAGTGGTTCAAGTCGAGCTCTGTTTGCAAGCTACTTGTCGGCCTTTCAGTGGCGCAAAAGTAACAAGCAGAATGCTTTTTGTAGCTATTTGGAAATGCTGTGTGACAATTACAATATTTAGTATTTAATGAATGGTTATCGAACAATATTTATGTATCAATTGTCTAATTTTTATCAATAAATAACTTATAAATAACATACTTTCATGTACTATCTGGTTACTTCCCCTTATTATCGTAAAATAATTTGGAACCGGGATTCGGAGGATTGCCGACACAACTGTGCATGGACACATTCACATTGTCATTGTGCTCCACAAAGCTTTCAATATATCTTATAATCTTGGATGCATTTTCATTTAGCTCTTTTTCACTTATTTTTAGGATGCAATACTCTCTCCACAATTTGCAAATAAATTAAAAAATGAATGATTAGGGAATATTCTGATAAAAACAAGGAAAAAAAACTACGTTTGATTGACTCTTCAGTCACTAGTCCTTGACAATATTCAATATTGACATGTTAATGTTTGAGTCATTGAGTTTGAAAAATTGATTTGATAATAAATAATAACCCTTTACAACACTAACCTTTAAAATTTTTAATGATCAACTTCTTAGCTGTGCCAGGCTTGTTTGCAGTACCAACTGCCGAATTATTTTTACTCATTCCGTTGGAATTAGAGGAATTGAGAGCTGAAAAATTTGCTTTTCTCTGAGGTTCAGCCATAGCTAGCTTAAGCAAATTTTCAGCTGCTTCCTCGGCATCCGAATCACGCAGTTTTCGACTTGGTTCTTCGCTATATCTGGTCTTTTTAACTTCAGGTTTATTATCCTCCAATAAGGTACGTTTAAGTGGATTTGAGAGAGGCATTCATGCCTGGAATGGCCTTAAATTGGCCTTATTGAAACAAAAAAAATATTTCTCCAGTTTCACCTATTTATTTTTTCTTGTACTGTAGGGACAAGATGGCCGGTCTCGTTAAAGGAGCGAGACAAAGGGAGACTACTCTAATTATTTTAAAATAAAAACAAAATTAGAGTTGTTTAAATTTATTTTTGATGAAACCAACTAAAACTTAAACCAAGCAAATACAATTTATAATTTAGATTAGATAACGTTAAATGGCTTCAAAAGGAAAAAGAATTATCTCAATTTAGAATAACCTTGATCAGAGATTATCACCATAAATAATTGTGGGTTATTCTAGGCCTAGGAAAGCAAAAGATTCGCCTTAACAGCTAAGGGGCCATCCATAAAATAAAGTTAAATAAAGTAAGTCACTAAGTTTAAGTACGTCGCGCTCCAAAGGGAGAGGGAGGGGGTGTAAGAAAGTGTGACAGTTTGTGACAGGTGGGGGTGTCTGGCCATGTGTGACATCACGGTGTTTTATGTTACATTTAAATTATTTTGTTAATAAAAAATATATTTTTGTACGAAAGTGTGACGTACTTGAGGGGGGGGGGGTCCGAGATTTGTGACCGGGGGAGGGGAGTTAAAATGGTCAAAAATAGCGTGACGTACTTTATGGACGGCCCCTAACGTCATAGTCATAGATAGTGACATGCGGCAGAGGCATAGACAGGCTTACAATGTGCTAAATTTTTAGATTTGGCACGCAGGAAACCTCTTGCTTTTAATTTTAATATACAAAAGGTCATATTTTGCATTAACAAATTAGATTTCTTTAATTTCTTATGAGAACTGTACCGTGTATATTTTATAGTTCATATTAGCAGTCAATAATAATAATATCCATTGCAAGCACTGAAACTGAACATTTATTTGTGATTGTGATGACTTACTAGATTTAACCAGTGAGCTTTCATCTGTTCCAAAGCTATCAATGTAGGCTTACAATTTTATCATGGAGGAGGTATTAGGTTGTGCTACTGGTTTAAATCAATGTAAATGTTAGAAGTAGTTATGTAGTTTGTTGTATGGAAAATAGTAACCTTGTGCAAAGCCTTATCTTAATATAACACCCATCGCCATCATTATATTGATGTGCGATGCGGACTATTTAAGCGCCGATTAGGTTTCAAATTCACCTAAAACTTTTAGAATTCATAAATTTCCTTAAAGTGATTCACAGTAAAGGTATATTTCTGAACTGAACATTTTGTTACACATCAAATTTGGTATCAGATTTTCAAATAGACCAAATATAGGCAAAAAAATAATTGTTTGCATGGGGCACAATGGGCTATCTGCATTGTAATTAGAAGTTATACTAGAGACAAAACTGAACTAACTACATGTGTTAATCTCAACAATGTTTTCCATAACAGACTGGACAAGTTGATTCATTGTCAAAACTGAACACCAATGGGAAGTAACTCCTGCATATTTAATCTTATTAAAATTTTATAAAGTTATCGGTCCTGTACAAGATTTTAAAAACAAAATACATGTACTCTCCTTCGCGTTCATTCGCGTTCATTCACGTAATGTTGTGATCATCTAATATAATGTATCACTTATAAACCTTCATATAAATAATTATTAAGCTTTATTTTAATTAATTCTAGCTATATTTGAAATAATTAGAATTTATTTTGCTAGAATTATTTTGATTAACTTGTCCATTGGTCAAGTGTAGTTAAAGTTTAACATTAGAGAATTTATTTTTAAAGAAAGAGAGCGAGATAGAGAGAGAGAGAGAAAGAGAGAGAGAGAGACCTTTTGACATCCTGTACTTAGATACGGCATGTTTCACTAGTTTGATTTGCTGTAAGTAAAATACCCCTTTCAACAAAACAACAACGTAAACAACAACGAAAAAGAAATAGGTAAATTCTCAAATAATTTTTTTAAAAAAATTTATCAATACCTACCTCTCAAAACTTTTATTTTCCTTTTGTAAGTCTTTGCGACAACATAATTTCAGGAGCTAAGATTTTGATTAAATCTACATTGGATTTAAGTACTTGAAAGTGTAATAATCAAACCCACAGCATTATGGCAATCGTTCTAGCATAGAGCTTTTAAAGACAACAGATTTTCTACCTTTTAATTTTCAGAACCTTCCAGAAAAACAATTCGGTGTCTTCTGAAGACATTCTGCCCTTGCGTATAAGGTTCTCTAGTTTCTATGGTTGTAAAACACCCACAGGAAACGTTCAGTTGTACTAAGCATTCACAGGAACGTTCAGTTGTACTAAGCATTCACAGGAACGTTCAGTTGTACTAAGCATTCATAGGAACGTTCAGTTGTACTAAGCATTCACAGGAACGTTCAGTTGGACTAAAGACCCGCAAGAAACGTTCAATTGTACTAAAGACCCACAGGAAACATTCAGTTGTACTAAAGACCCACAGGAAATATTCAGTGGTTCTAAAGACCCACAGGAAATATTCAGTGGTTCTAAAGACCCACAGGAAAAAATTCAGTTGTACTAAGCATTCACAAGAAATGTTCAGTTGTACAAAAGAACCACAGGAAACATTCAGTCGTACTAAACCCCCACAGGAAACGTTCAGTTGTACTAAGTATTCACAGGAAACGTTCAGTTGTACTAAACATTCATAGGAAACGTTCAGTTGTACATAAGACCCACAAGAAACATTCAGTTGTACTAAACATTCACAGGAAACGTTCAGTTGTACTAAGCATTCACAGGCAACGTTCAGTTGTACTAAGCATTCATAGGAAACGTTCAGTTGTACATAAGACCCACAAGAAACATTCAGTTGTACTAAAGACCCAAAGGAAATGTTCAGTGGTACTAAAGACCCACAGGAAACGTTCAGTTGTACTTAAGACTCACAGGAAATGTTCAGTGGTACTAAAGACCCAAAGGAAATGTTCAGTGGTACTAAAGACTCACAGGAAATGTTCAGTGGTACTAAAGACCCACAGGAAACGTTCAGTAGTACTAAAGACCCACAGGAAACGTTCAGTTGTACTTAAGACTCACAGGAAATGTTCAGTTGTACTTAAGACCCACATGAAACGTTCAGTTGTACTAAAGACCCACATGAAACGTCCAGTTGTACCAAAGACCCACAGAAAACGTTCAGTTGTACTAAAGACCGACAGGAAACATTCAGTTGTACTAAAGACCCACAGGAAACGTTCAGTTGTACCAAAGACCCACACGACCCACACCAATGTTCCAAACAAAAATTCAAATCCTGCTGATTCAAAAGAAGGACCAGCAACGTAAACATGTTGACTCAACAAAGAAACAATTATGCCAGCCCGTTGCCTCAAACACATAAACCGTAATGGCAACCCATATGGATACGCAACCGAAACCTATTGTGCCCATAACAAAAAATAGCCACAGTCAAACAGAAACTTAAAAAACAAACAAGCAAATGAAACAAATACAAGTTTACCTTTTCAATTTTCAAACATAGAAACTCATAAAATTTCATTAAATAATGTAGTATTTCTTTTTAAAAAGAATTTAATGAATTTAAGGATGTCTTCTTATATTACATACAACTATTTTGGCCACATGTTATTTTATCAAACCCGTTAACCCCTATCATTTCCCTTCCCAATGTCTGCTCTATTTGTGTTATTTAACCTTTTGAAGGTTTAACCGATTATCTGTCAAGACCAAAGACTTAACACCCCTTCCCTTTCCCTGATTAACTGAAAGCTTCTTTATCAACGGGCTGTTTTTTTTACCAAATCTCTGGCCATGGCCTGTTTCATCTAATCTCTGGCCATGGCCTGTTTCATCTAATCTCTGGCCATGGCCTGTTTTATCTAATCTCTGGCCATGGTCTGTTTCATCTTATCTCTGGCCATGGCCTGTTTCATCTAATCTCTGGCAATTGCCTGTTTCATCTAATCTCTAGCCATAGCCTGTTTCATCTAATCTCTGGCCATGGCCTGTTTCATCTAATCTCTGGCCATGGCCTGTTTCATCTAATCTCTGGCAATTGCCTGTTTCATCTAATCTCTGGCCATAGCCTGTTTCATCTAATCTCTGGCCATGGCCTGTTTCATCTAATCTCTGGCCATGGCCTGTTTCATCTAATCTCTGGCCATTGCCTGTTTCATCTAATCTCTGGCCATGGCCTGTTTTATCTAATCTCTGGCCATGGTCTGTTTCATCTTATCTCTGGCCATGGCCTGTTTAATCTAATCTCTGGCAATTGCCTGTTTCATCTAATATCTGGCCATAGCCTGTTTCATCTAATCTCTGGCCATGGCCTGTTTTATCTAATCTCTGGCAATGGCCTGTTTCATCTAATCTCTGGCCATAGCCTGTTTCATCTAATCTCTGGCCGCGGTCTGTTTTATCTAATCTCTGGCCATAGCCTGTTTCATCTAATCTCTGGCCATGGCCTGTTTCATCTAATCTCTGGCCATGATCTGTTTTATCTAATCTCTGGCCATGGCCTGTTTTATCTAATCTCTGGCAATGGTCTGTTTTACCAAGTCTCTGGCAATGGCCTGTTTCATCTAATCTCTGACCATGGTCTGTTTCATCTAATCTCTGGCAATGGCCTGTTTCATCTAATCTCTGGCCATGGCCTGTTTCATCTAATCTCTGGCCAAGGTCTGTTTATCTAATCTCTGGCAATGGTCTGTTTCATCTAATCTCTGGCAATGGCCTGTTTTACCACATCTCTGGCAATGGCTTGTTTTACCAAATCTCTGGCAATGGCTTGTTTTACCAAGTCTCTGGCAATGGCCTGTTTTACCAAGTCTCTGGCTATGGCCTGTTTTATCAAATCTCTGGCAATGGCCTGTTTTACCATATCTCTGGCAAAGGCCTGTTTTACCAAGTCTCTGGCCATGGCCTGTTTTACCAAGTCTTAGGCAATGGCCTGTATTACCAAGTCTTTGGCAAGGGCCTGTTTTACCAAATCTCTGGCAATGGCCTGTTTTACCAAGTCTTTAGCAATGGCCTTTTTTACCAAGTCTTTGGCAATGGCCTGTTTTATCAAATCTCTGGTAATGGCCTGTTTTACCACATCTCTGGCAATGGCTTGTTTTACCAAATCTCTGGCAATGGCTTGTTTTACCAAATCTCTGGCAATGGCCTGTTTTACCACATCTCTGGCTATGGCTTGTTTTACCAAATCTCTGGCAATGGCTTTTTTACCAAATCTCTGGCAATGGCCTGTTTTACCAAGTCTCTGGCCATGGCCTGTTTTACCAAATCTCTGGCAATGGCCTGTTTTATCTAATCTCTGGCCATGGCCTGTTTTATCTAATCTCTGGCCATTACCTGTTTTACCAAATCTCTGGCAATTGCCTGTTTTACCAAGTCTCTGGTAATGGCCTGTTTTACCAAGTCTCTGTCAATGGCCTGTTTTATCTAATCTCTGGCCATGGCCTGTTTTTCTAATCTCTGGCCATGGCCTGTTTTATCTAATCTCTGTCCATTGCCTGTTTTATCTAATCTCTGTCCTCTGCCTGTTTTATCTAATCTCTGTCCACTGCCTGTTTTATCTAATCTCTGGCCATGGCCTGTTTTATCTAATCTCTGTCCATGGCCTGTTTTATCTAATCTCTGGCCATGGCCTGTTTTTCTAATCTCTGGCCATGGCCTGTTTTATCTAATCTCTGTCCATGGACTTTTTATCTAATCTCTGGCCATGGCCTGTTTTATCTAATCTCTGTCCACTGCCTGTTTTATCGAGTATCTGGCCATGTGTTGTTTTACCAAGCCTGACCCATGTGATCCTTAACCTGGTCTAAATGCGATACCTTCAGTCTGTTAATATGAATATTCCAGGATAATTTTATATCTCATAATCTAAAAAATATCACAAATAATTAGTTACATTTACGTAATAAGTATAAGCACGAGAAACTTGAACTATACATTCACTTTTATTTTTATTTCAATTTCACAATTTCTTCAACACAATTGTCTTTAGTTTCATAAAACTTATTTAAAGGGGGCTTTCATAAGTAGCTTACTTAAGTTATTACTAGGCTAAAAATTCCGCAACCATGTTGTGTATTTGTCCATTTATCTTTTAGATTCAGTTTGCCATTTTCAGCGAGTTGTTCTCCACCGCAGTCAGATTACGGTGAAATAATCGCAGCCTTGGTTTAGGAGCAGCCCAGAAGAGCCTTGCACGTGCTTCGAAACTTCCTCGACATGGTGACGTAGATGATAAAATTGACCGCCGCGTTGACCGTGTAGAACAGGTCGGTGACGTACCCGGCGAACACGTTGTAGATGACGCTGAGCCGCGTGCCCGAGCTGATGGCCCAGGGGTTGAAGTAGAAATACATGTAGATCATGTGCACCGGGATGCCGATGCCGAGGTAGACCAGGGAGACGACGAGCAGCATGCGGACAACTTTCAGGTCAGCCCCGGCCCTCGCGCTCGAGATGCTCGCCCTCGTGATGCTGGCCGTGTGCAGACGAGATACGATGAGGAGCGAGCACACGAGCACGACGACGACAAACAGCGCGCCCCGGATGTTGCTGATGAACAGCGAGCTGAGCTGGTTGATGTTGTCGTAGTTGTCCAGGTAAAACTGGGAAAAGTACGCCGCACCGACCGTTTGTCTCAACGCGGGGTCGTAGGTCCAGGCGAACCGGAAGAGAAACAAATACGGTGCACCGTTGGTGAGCCAAAACACGTACACGACCAAAAGATATATCCGCGTGCGCATGGGAGAAAATATAGTGCCGACCTTAAAAGGCCGGTAGACGGCCACGGTCCTCTCAAGGGAGATCAACACGATGTGGGAGGCCGATATAATTCCTACAATCCTGCTCCCCGAGGCCAGATACACGCGGTCGAACGCGGTCATGGTCACCGCAGTGGAAGGACTGAAGGTGGACACGATGCACGTGCAACGGCGTACGGGTGACGTCAGAGAGTGGAGCAGGTCCATGCAGGCCATCGAGAAGATCAGGGTGTTCGTGCTGTCCTTGACCCCGTGCTTTGTCAGCACGATGATGGTGAAGATGTTGCCCACGATGCCGATGGAGGCGACGATGTGGATGAGGAAGCAGTTGATGACGTAGTCGATGACACTGGAAATCCCCGATTCGGCTATTTTCGAGATGGATGAGTTGTAACCGGTGGTTATGTTGTCAAGGTAACGGATGATAGCAAAGGCGTCAGACATTTTGAACTAACTTTTAAAGCTGTAACGATTTCCTACTTTAAACCTTTGTCCAAAAAATAATAATAATACGCTTGTTTAATTTTCCTCCATAGCATAATAAAAATAATTTTAAAAAAAAACCGCGTTAGTCCATAATAAATTCTTTATTATTGCTTATATTAGTATGGGTCTAATTTGTCTAAACAAAATTTCTTTAATAAACGCTAAAAAAACGTTTATTAAAAAAAAATATTAATAAGAACCGCGATAAGTGAAAACAGCAAATAAAAACAACGTTACACGATTTCATGCAGATCCTTTTTTATATAGAACTAATTCTTTTTGCGCCGTTCAACTTCAACTTAATATCCCGTTGAAGTAAGGCGCTGGTGTAACTTGATGTCATAGAAAAGACAAAGTCGCCCATGCGATAGAATACAGTTTCACTCTCCGAAGAAAGGAAATTAGATACAGTCGAGGCAGTTTGTGTCTTCTCGTTTTTCAAAAACTCTATTCTGTCGCCATAATTACTGGGATCATTTATTTATTAAACATTTTGTTCGTGTCAGTTTCATGTTTGATATTTCTTTGGAGAATTTAAATTCGCAGATGAGGATTGCTGTTAGGTTTCTGATTCATGAATTGTTACTGAATCCAGTTTAATTATTCATATTTTGTAAAAATATAATTCATCAGTGAATCTAGATTTGTGTATGTGTGAGCATACACTGAAATTTCAACGTTATCATTGTCTCACAAATCCTTGAAGAAAAAAAAAGTTGCTGCATATCTTTTTCTTCAGATCTTCTTTACGATTTTCTATACATGAACGTTTCTGCTTGACCAACTGTGAACTACAGAGAGACTGTTACATTAATCCGAATTACATTACAAACATGTTTAGTTAAAAGCTGTTTAGTTGTATAAAACAACAAGAACAACAAGGGAAACATAAGTGTATTCTCCCATTGGCTGAATGCTGCTAACAGAGAACAATGAGATGAAACTGAAGAATTTAATACACATGTTTGATTCTGCTCTACATAGAACAACCGCCCGCTTCATAACGCTAGCCATTTCACTAAAACAATATAATTTACTTGGATTGCACACTCAACGATATAAACATAGAGAATCGCGTGATTATGCTGACAGTAAATGACAAGCACGAAGGTTGGAACTTGTATTAGAAAGGCAGGATTCATGACAGACACACAACACGACACCGATTACTTTATATTCTTCGATTAGATCATTCTAGACTCTACACCCCAGACATTTCCAACATATTATACTGGGCCAGTATTTTAACAGCGAAATATATCGAAAAATATTCAAAGAATACTCCCGGCCCAAACCTGCAATTTTCTGTCTTTAAATTTAATCGTCGGGCGATCAGAAACCAGTGTTTATCGTATACCTCTAGGATGAATGAGATAGATCAGCTCTAAAGTAGATCTCCATAATTCTGTCACGACACTGTAGGGTCAGCGTAGGTTCTTGTGATGAAAGGGACGGTGTTGCGTAGAGTGTCTAATTTAATTGACCGGTGGTGGACTTAAATATTTTTTAAATCACAGCTATCGCTAAGAAGGGAAGCATGGGTCCTGCAATTATCGTTAGTGTCGGATACAGGCCATCAATGACGCCATAACGGATCATTTTACCTTGTGACCATGACCTCGCTTCGTCTCTGAACTCTCTAAGAGAAGTCTAAGTGAAAAAAACATTATTTTAACACTAATATTTGGGTTAATTTCAAACAATCATTTAATAATTGTGTTTGAATAAGCCGGAGTTGAAAAGTGTAATCAGTTGTTTTTTTAAATTAATTTTTTTTAAAGAAAAGAAAATCATTGTTTTCATTTTTTAAGAGAATTTTCGCCTGACTCATACGATTGATACTTTTTTTTAATAAAGTTGACAACTAGATACTTGCGTGTCTCTTTTTTTTCTCTATACTTTGATTTAAAAAGATATATTTGCCAAGTAATATGGTGGTCATATAAATGGGAGAGTGACGTCAATTTTAATGTGGTAACGTTATTCACGAGTGAGTTAGGTCAGCGTGCACACCTCACACAGGGCTTCCTTCAATTAGTTAGTCACCAAGTAATTACACATAGTCTAAAACGTGGCGCGAAAGATTTGTAATTTTATTTTATGTTTACTTTTTTTTTTCATGAAAATATGTCCCAGGAGGAGTGCGCCATCTCAACCAAAATAATTATATACCACCTTAAAAATTACTTTTCAGATGCGCGTTCGCGCGTATACTAGATGAGCGAATTCGCGTGCAGTGTAACCACAGCCTTAGTGATGTGACTGCATTTTTACTGTTGCTTATTGAATTGGTGGTCATGTGGCATAGGCATTTGTTTCTATTTGTGTTTAAGGCACTGTTGCTGAAAATATATAGCCTATATCATACTATATCGTTTCTTATACTTAACAAAAGAGGTAACGATTGGCGTCAACATTCGGACAATGATAAAAAAAAGAATATAAGCTTAAACAATGAAAGCTAAAATTTCTCAAGATTAAGTGTAGGAAAAATTCAATTTCCCGTTAAAAAAAACCTACCCACCTTTATTAGCAACCCCGTTTACAAGTCACAACAATGAAAGTTCTAATTAACGTATTTTCAAACTTTTTCTTATATCCCACATTTTTTGGTAAATAAATATCAAAATCTTTAACGTTAAAGAATAGTTATTTTCAGTACAAAAATTATTTTTACCATTTTCTTATTTAAAAAGTAGTTGACGGCGTTTCTCATGTCACACACCCCAACTATTAATCACCCCCCCCTACCATGATAACTACAGTTTAAACTCTGAGATTTTGTCTCCAAGCATGGACCTAACATGACCTCTGACCAGCGTATGCCATCATTTTGGATAGGTCCAGCTATTTCCGTCGCTCACGAGAACTGGGCGAGTTTTCATTTCTGTTTGGTTGCCAGTATTGATCTCCTACGAGGCCAGGTTTTTGAGTCTGATTGTGTTTAGTCCTACTGCGAGGACGAGGCTCCTGAAGACGACGAGACCAAATGGTGACTTCTTGAACTGTTTATTTCTTCTTGTTTATAGTGTTTTGTGTGTCAGCCTCTTTAACGTTTCTTTGATTTGGATTGTTTGTGTTTTTGTTTTCGTCTGAGTAAGAGAGACATGGAGAGAGATGGGGAGAGAGGGAGAGAGACATGGGGAGAGAGGAAGAGAGACATGGGGAGAGAGGGAGAGAGACATGGGGAGAAAGGGAGAGAGACATGGGGCGAGAGGAAGAGAGACATGGGGCGAGAGGAAGAGAGACATGGGGAGAGAGGAAGAGAGACATGGGCGAGAGGAATAGACACATGGGGAGAAAGGGAGAGAGACATGGGGAGAGAAGGAGAGAGACATGGGGAGAGAGGAAGAGAGACATGGGGAGAGAGGGAGAGAGACATGAGGAGAGAGTGAGAGAGACATGGGGCGAGAGGAAGAGAGACATGGGGAGAAAGGGAGAGAGACGTGGAGAGAGAGGGACATAGAGAGAGAGAGAGAGTTTGAGAAAGAGATGGAGATAGATGGATAAATAGATAGATAGAGAGAGAGACAGAGAATAACTTTGTTTTAAATCTGTTCTGGCCAATGATTTACCCTTTTTTATTTTTGTTGTTGTTATTTTTATATTTTTTCTCTCTTCTTATTGGGGTGTGGAGTGGGGCAGTGGATAATTTCAGACATATTTGCACAGACCTAGCTGAAAACAGGCTATTGTTTTTGGGTGCAGATGTTAGGGGGAGAGAGGAGTGCGGGGGACGTTGAGGTAGAGATTTTTCTTTTTCGAGGCTGGGATGATCTGACGACCTCTGGTGAAGTCACGTGCCACAGGCCTAGGCTCTCGCACGTTCATGGGATCAATTTTGTTTGCACGAGCTATTCAATCAATCAAGTGATCAACAGACTCATTAAAATAAAATAAAATAGCATTAAACGCGTGGTTTCATATTTTGTCCTTTTTTTTGTTAAGTTCTTACGAGTTCACCCAATAAACTTAATGCTGCAAACCGTTTGTAAAAAAGAAATCCAACTAGCTTAACATTTCTTAAATGAGCAACTGCTGTAATGGAGTCATACTACTGGAAACATTCACTTCTTTGAAGTTTGCGAGACAATGATTAGCAGTTAATAATTTGGCTGATATGTTCACCGAATATGATTTTGAAAAGCATACATAACCGTTGACGCTATAAAATAGTTAGGCGGGGGATAGGGATGAGCTTCATAAGCATTGAGATGTGCTAATAGCTTATTTTCGTTATATGGTTGAGTTTTACACTTAATGCTACACTGATACTATTTAAAAACGTATTAACAAGCGGCCGTGTAATTATTTTTAAAGTAATTTCCTATTTTCATTTTTTTTCTGTTGTTTTCTTCAAATATCAATTTTTAGGTAAAATCAAAGACATGAGACTCACCACCTGCTCCTCATGTGTCAGCTCCCAAAGAAAGAACGCCTTTGATTTTGGGGAAAAAAGAAATTCTTTCTCTGGTAACTCAATATAATAGACTTCACAGATTATTCTATAGCACTTGCTTGTTCAGTTACAACAAAACATATTATACAAAAGCTACTTAGTCACTAGCCGCTAGCCTATTACGATATATTCAAAGTGAAGCACCAATTTTGGTTGAACATTTGCATTGTACGACTTACTCAATGAATTATAATTTTAATTAAAGTTATAAAAACTCGAAAGAGTATTTAAACGCAATTTCCAACAAAGAAATTCCGATTTGTTTATACAAAGGAAATCATTATAGATTACATTAAAAGTCATGACATATTGACTCAATAATTCTGAAACTAAACAAAACAATTGCTTAATTTACTATATAAAATTTGCTGCTAAAATTATGTGAATCGAACAAATAGATTTTTTTTTCAAGAATGCGTTCACCAACATTGTTCTAAATATTATTAGCTATCATTTGGCGTTTCTTTCAACCAGACAGATGTTATGGTTGGCGAGAAATTGACAAAATACTGATATTTTTTGTTTTTTTTTAAAATAAAATTTTCCAGGATATCCAGTAACTCTTTTACGTATTTTTTTACGTATTTTTTTGGCCCGTGCACATCTTTGGTACCTCCTTAACATATTTGCAAAAGACCCGAACCCTCTTTCTGGTATGGTTCAGGAGGAATTTCTGTTTTAAGCTCGAACTGACAGGCCGGAGCCGGACATTTCAAATATATGAACGCATTTTTTCCAAAGGGAAACTGCGTTAAGAAGGAATACTAATAACTTAGATGTAGCCACAAGCTGTCTCTCTCTCTTCTCCGTCTCTTGTGTAATGTATGCAATGTTGAAATAATTCATTAAAAACAACGCTTTAGCCTTTTGAAACGGCTGATCAAATTAACTGATGCAAATTTGGAAATTGGAAAGAAAATCCATTAAAAAGAAATAGATTTAAAACCTGGATGCTCATATATTTTTCATGCCATGTTATTACTTTTTTTTTCCACTTGAAGATTCCAGCAGTATTGAAATCCTTAGCACGCGCCTTTAATGATTCATCCCGTGGGTCAAGGTCGACGTGACACCGGGTGTCATGGATATCTCCAGCACAGACAGACGAACAAATAAAGTGAAAACACAAGGGCATGCTCTAACGCGCTGACATCAACTCCACGTCTGCAACTTAAGTTTTTTTTTTTTTTTTAAGGTTGGAACCATTATGTAAATACATCTTTCATGGATGTGTGGAGATTATTCCTTAACGTTATGGCGCCAGAAATGCTGTCTTACGATTTGTGTCCCTCATTATTGATGTTTAAAAAGATATTCAGCCCATTGTGCCTAGGGGTGATTGATGATTAACTTATTAGGACAAGATTCTAAAGTTATGTTCATAGGACCGCCAAAACGTTTATAAATATAAGTTCATTAAAAAAGGGGAAAAACTTATTATAGTAGCTATAAACATACTTATTTTTCCAGTTTCTTTATTCTCTTTTACTTTGCAACAAGTAAAGCAATGTTGTTTTTAAAAAGCAATTTTATTTAAAAACTGAAGAAAAAAAATTATAACTCAGCGTTGTTTGACATTTACATGATTACATTTCAATTTTTAAATAGTTACTATAATATTTTAAATTAATTTTTTAAACAAGTAAAAAGTATTATATCCTCATGCACATTTTACATTTTAAATTTTCAAAATTATTTTTCAGTAAAGTTTATTTTATTCAAAGGAACTTTTAATGTTTTAATTTTTTTACTGAAATTTTATTCTAAAAAAAATCTTTGTGCCCCAATCACCACTTCCCTAAACACGCCAACAAAAATGTCAAATGTATATATGTAAATGGGTGGGAAGGAACAAAGAGGAATTAAGAATTGTAACAATTAAACAACTAATTTACAGGATTAGTTCTTGTTACCAAACATCTAAGTTCCTCTTATACTGATACTAGATGTCATAACGAAATAAGTACACTTAAAAATTAAACAATGTGTAACCTAAGTAAGAGCAATATTCAAAGGCTACTAACAATGTTGACGATAGGCCAGTTGTGACTTCCATAAGCTCATAACAACAACAACATTAGGGTATTACGTGATTCGTGAACACAAGCTACTTCCGTGGCCGCGGCTCTGTTTATCCAATCAACATCGGGTTATTTTAACGGAAGCGGAAGGTCGCTTCACGCGCATGTCAATTAGGATCACTTTGGTACGGTAATCCATCAACATATCCGGGATTTTAGTCTCAGTTCAGATTAGACTCACAGGGTTCAGCAGAGGCCAAGTCGGAGCCATGCCAGTATGGTACAAGACGCATTCCAAGAATACCACGTTTCTAGCAAAAATCCGGTAACAATGAAAAAGGGGCAATAACTGCATACATCAGGAAAAGTAACCAAAATGGTTTCACCTGAGGGCATTTAGAAGCCATGCCATGCTTTTATAATTGTACCATATATTTTTTTTTTAAAAAGAAGAAAACAAAGGATGCCAAACCACTTCTCTAGCAGTAATTAACAAGATATTATAAATTTAAGCAACAAGAAAATTAACAAAGTCAACAGGTTTGTAGTGTTAAAATTTAGACCCCAAAGATTACAAACACATAGAATTATAAAAGTGTTCGATCGTTAATAGATTAGTGGCTATGCAATGGAAATTTATAGAGTCACTCTGCGGGCGATTAAAGGATTGTTAGTATTAATTTGCCATGTCTTTAGAAAGCAACGAAATGTGCCTTTCTAAAATAGTTGTCAATTCAAGAATGCTCAGTTAAAAATTAGTAAATATTAACAAATAAATTTTTGTTCAGAGTATTGTTCAGGTGTAAAATAAAACATAATTCATACCACTGTAAATATATACTTATTGCTTTCACCCAAATGTCCACTGCGAGAATTTACGGGTAAACGTATCATAGGTTAGGAATCTTTTCTATAAAATATTGGGAAAAATTGAAATCACATAGACTCTATAGGAAATACACTGAACTTGCGTTAACTTTGCAATTTTTTGTGATCGTGTCCAAAATGTTTTGAAAAAAACTTTTTTATTGTGTTTATTCATTCCTAGCGTGTTTGTGTGTGTGTGTTTGTGTGTGTGTGTGTGTGTGTGTGTGTGTGTGCCTGGGTGCGTGTGTCTGGGTGCGTGCGTGTGCGTGCGTGCGTGCGTGCGTGCGTGCTGTGTGTGTATTGATAATTATCGATCTCTAGTTGGAGCAATAGAAATGCCTGATCAATATATTAAAAAAAAAATTAATTTGTTTAGTGTTAGGTCAAAATATTAAATCTGCTTTCAGCTTCACATTGTACATCGTAGATATAAAAATTATATATTTTCATACACAAGAAAACATAGTTTATGTGCTTTTTTTTATTATTGAATTGGTTAAAAACAACAACAACAAAAAAAAAATCATGTTAAGCCTGGTCCCTATTGGAATTCAGGACGTGTTAGCGCATTTTCGTATTATGTATCAGTACTTATGTTAGATATCAGAATTATGTAGTTATCAGTAATTGTGTTTAGATTTTAGACATATTTTTATGAATTTTCTTGTGTAATGAATATACCTGACATTTTTTTAATTTAAAAGTCATTTCTTTACATTTTAAAAAAATTTATTTTCTCTTTAATCTAACTACAAGTCACCACAAATGATGACGTAAAACTCTCTAAACTTTTACATATATTCTAATGACGTCAACTAAAAAAAAACAACTAATTCCTTTGCACGCTTTCGCACCACTCTTCAATGCCTGAGAAACTATGTATTCGACTTCCGGCAATGGCGGCCGTTCCCTGCGCTAGTGTTACCTCTCGATTCGAAATATTTTTTGGTAGTTTTAACGGGGTTTTTTAACGGATCGAGTAACTGAGTGTTGATGCACAAATGGCAGGTCAGGACATACAAAAAACATATATACCTCATGGGTCTAGGACTTATGGATGCTGAGATCAAGGGTGATGACAGACGGACGTACGGACGGACGGACGGACAAAACGGGTGCAATAGCGCATTCGACTTCTCGAAAATGCGCTAAAAATTTAACGAAATTAGAAAATAGAGGAAAACATTTTTTAATAATATTTTTTTAAAATTTCAAAGAAATTCTAAGTCTAACTAAAATGTTGAATTTTGAGATTGTTTAAGCTGTCTAACCCATCCCAAAGGAAATTCAATGTTCCTTTTTAAAAACAAATCAATAGTCTTAAAAATGTTTGAATCAGTTGACCTATGATGTTGTGTTCAAATCTGTTTTATTATCAATATGACTTACAGCCACAAGCTAACAATTTGTGGAAAAAAATGGGGAAAAAACCCAACAAAAAACAAACCCCATTCAGAATTAAAATATCCCCCCCCCCCCACCGAATCCATTTTCCCATTTTCTTAGAGCGTTTTCTAGCAGTTCCTGATTGACAAGTGCTTCAGTTCTGGCCTATTGGTGACACCAGCAATGACATTTCTATTCACTCTTAATTTATTCTAATTGAAAGATTTAAAAAAAAACAACTGAAGGTCAGGAATTATATTTAGAAGGATTTTTTTTTTTACACTGTTCAAGAATCTTAATTTAATTCCCCCCTCCCCCCACAGTTGTCATGTCAATTACGTTGGCCATTATAAAAATATATTATCATGTCGGATTTAATCCTCATAATACAGTCGTTCGGGACAATATTTATGTAATGGCGACTTAGCTGAATCGCGATTAATCGTCACCTAGTACAGATTTCAGTGTAACTTATTGAGCGAAGTAAATGATGCAAATGAAAACGTGTTTTCTTCCCTCTAATATTTTTTTAAATTAAATATAGTTTGTGCTCACTTATCATATATATTAATACATATCTTGGTACACTTGTTTTAAGACAATAGATTTTTATTTAAAAATTCAATTACAAAAGGTACATAAAAATCGGTAATTTATTATAACTGATGTAAAACTCGGGAATCCGTAAAACTTTCATTTTATAACAATTATTCAGAGGCGTCACTAGGGTTGGTGTCACCCGGGGCGGTAGGTCATGGTGTCACCCCCTCATGATTTAACCCATAGAACTCCTCTGAGTTTTCCAGTGCCAAATAACGGGAATATATAGAGTTTTACAGTCTGGTGTCACCCCCCTAATGGTGTCACTCGGGGCGGCCCACCCCCACCTCACCCCCCTAGCGACGCCACTGCAATTATTACTGGTTTTTTTTAATAAAAAAAATTATATTCATTTTAAAAGTTATTTCCTAATGAACCAGCTCCTCAGGAATTATTGCATTTCCCCCCCCCCCTTTTTTTTTACTGTCATTGTATTTCTTCCTATTTCTTGCATAGCAGAAGGTATTTGCGTGTTTCGTTACAAAATTTAGGAGTGATGGAATAACCGCGATTTAAATGATCTCGCGAAATGATGAATAGCAACTTAACGGAATACAATATATGCGTTATAAAAAATATAATTAATCGAAATTAATCGATTAAATTTTTCCCGATTAATGGAGCAAAATTTGTTTAATCGAACCAGCCTTAATCTTCAATAACATAATGAACAAAAACACAACTGCCGTCCTTTTTAAGTAAAAACTGTGTTAAGCGAACGGCCTGCTTAACTCGTGTTATCCTCGTGTCCTAACGCTCTAACACGAGTCGGGTGCCATTTAAGGTTCATAAAAAATTATTCTTAATTAAATTGAATCGGCTGACTGGGTCACGATCTCCGTGATTGTTAAAGAAACCTTCAAAAAAAGTGGCTCATAAAAAACATGGCGCTAATCCTGGGAATGACACATGTTTAGGAGCCGTGGAGCATGATGGGAGATAAGAGGGGAAAAAGAAATTATGTTTATCGATCTAACTTATTTTAATGTTATCGAAAGTAGAGGGATCCAAAATTAAGGCCCATTTCATCATTTCTAAATAATGAATGGAAACGAGCAAATAAATGAACTAAGTTTGTTTAAAAGCAAAGAATTTTAAATCTTGAAGTTGTTATAAATTATTTTAGTTATTACGGTCATAATTTTTTGACGTATAGACTTAGGAAAAAAATAAAACTACGAAAATAGTAATTAAAAGGAAGGAACGGGGAGCAAAGTAATAACTTAGCACAAGTGTCTACAAACTACGGCCCGCGGGCCAGATACAGCACGTGAGGTCCTCTCACCCGGCCCATGGAGACCTTTTAATCTATTAAAAAAAAATACTACTTTTAACCGTAGTTTACCACAAAACTGTGTGTGGTTGACCCTAATCATGCTGTTTGACAGTTAATGCGGCCCTCCGGCAGAAAAATTTGGTAACCCCTGACTTGGCAGAAAGTAACTGACAGTGAGACGATTGTTAAGCATGAGAGTGTTTTCAAGGATTGAGAACACGAATTAAACGGAAGACAGCATACATGCTAAACATAACTTTTACCAGAACACAGTTTGTAAGTACCAAAGCTAAACTAGATTTTACCGAAACACAGCTTCTAAGTACAAATGTTACACACACAAAAAAGCCACCAATAAATACGCAATGGCAAAAATAATTTTCAATGAGGACAGATAAATAAATACTTAAAAATTCCCTATAAATGAAGCTACGCGTGAACCTCGAGTAGCTTAAGGCTGCAAAATAAAGCAACGGATTCTTTGAGAAGACAGCCTGTTTTTTGTCCTCATCAATCGAACATACATCTCCACCCCCACCTCCCACCTAAATATGCCACTCCCCAAGAAATAAACGCTTCGCTATCTTATCATTTGAATTACATCATACAACCAGTCGAAATGCGCCACTTGTTGAAAATTTGTTTTTTAAACTTTGATACAACTCATATGGAGCATGGACATGATTTTCTCACTCCGTCAGCATGCGATAAATGACGGAAGCAACAGAAAGCCATCTTTATTATCTTCATATAGACTTAACAGAGGCTTTTGACCCTGGTCAGCCGCAAGGGTCTGCTGCGTATACTGGAAAAAAATAGCAAATTCACAGCGGCTTCTCAACATCATCGAGTCCTTCCACACCAATATGCACAGCACAGTGCTGTTCGATAGTGCTATCTCAGAACCCTTCCCAGTTTTTTTGCGGAGTTAAACCGGTTTGCGTACTGGCACAAACACTCTTTGGTATATTCTTGTCGGTTTCTACTGGGACAAGCTTTCGAAGACTGTTCCGAGGGTGTGAACACTTACACAAAGACGGATGGAAGCCTATACAACATCATCTGGCTCCGTGCGAAGAGCAAAGTGGAAACTGTATTAAAAAGAGATTTGCTATTTGCGGATGACGCAGCTCTTACCTCACATACAGAGATAGGACTCCAACAGCTGGTCAATAAGTTCTCAGAGGCATGCGAGGAACTCGGTATAACAATAAGCCTTTAAGACCAACATTATGAGACAAGGCACAGACTGCCTCCAAGCAATCTCAATTGAGGTAAACATCTTAGATGTTGTCGAGGATTTCACTTACACCAACAATAATATTACATGGAAAAGGAAATAGAAACCAGAATCGGAATGGTCGCATCTTTAATGGCAAGGCTAAATCAAAGAGTGTGGAATAATGCGCAGCTTACTGATAAGATGAAAATCACCATGTACCAGGCCTGCGTAATCAGCACACTCCTTTATGGCAGCGAGTGCTGGATGAATTACCACAAGCAAATAAAGCAGCTTTAACAGTTTCCCTTTTGCGTAGGATCCTACAATTCAAGTGGCAGGATAAAATCGCAAATTTGGAGGTATTCATGGGGAGCCATATGTTGGGTATTCAATCTATACTGAGCGAGAGGTGCCTGCGGTGGTTGGGCCATGTCCACAGGATGGGCTTGGAGCGCATTCCAAGAGCCCTGCTTTGCTGTGAGCTGGCAAATGGTCTGAGAAAAGGAGGTCACCCCTTCCTGCGCTACAATGACGTCTGCAAGAAAGACACGTCACTGGTGCGTATTGTCCATAGAACGTGGGAGGCCATTGCTGCTGAGCGCAACCTCTGGCGGTCAAAAGCGGGTTAGGGCATTCAAGTTGTGGAAGCCACCCCCACAGCTATGAATGAAGAGAGAAGAGCCAGGAGAAGGGAGGAAGAGGAGCAGGAGTCAATGTTATCGTTTTCCCAGAACGGACGGATGCCATATACAACTCGTATGTTAAACTTTTAAACTTAGCCAACAAATTACGTTAATTTAATCAAATAACGCTTGCTCAAACTTCTATATGTGATTATATTTAAGGTCGTAGACATATACTTTAAGAGGCATTGTTGAAAGGTTTAATCTCTATTGTGAAAGAATGAAATATAAATAAATTGGTCTTTAATACCAAAGTTAATGCCCTATTATTATCATCATTTTTTTAAAGAAGTTTTTTCCTAAGATAAAATTAATTGACCGATAGACTTTTAAAAGAATGCAAATGAGAATTTCGTTGAATCGACAAATAGCGATAGCGGGAATAAACAGTTTCATCCGCATCGTCTGCTTGTGTCACAAAATAGTCCACCAAGCAAGGCGAGTATGAACACGCCAGGAATCCCTGCCAAGTGCACACACTTTCGATTAACCTTCATCCTAGACACCAGAACACCCTTCAAGGACGCGTGGGAGACTTAGTCGGTCAGTGGTCAAGTGGAGGAGTCTCTCACAGACTTAAATACATTTCGTGGTAGTAGTTTTATGGTAGTAGTTTAATTGTAGTAGTTTAATGGTAGTAGTTTTATGGTAGTAGTTTTATGGAGGTAGTTCTATAGTAGAAGTTTCATGGTAGTAGTTGTTTTTTTGTAGTAGTTTCATGGTAGCTGTTTAATGGTAGTAGTTTGACCTTTTCTGGAGTTAAAATAAAATTTAGATGTTGTGTGTGTTGTTCGACCGTCGAATCGACGAGGACCACTCTCGTCATCCTAGGGTTGCTGAGACTGGCTTTTGCCTAAGTTTAGATAATATTTAAGTGTAGGAGATTACGGGTAACGGTTAAAGTCGGTAAACAAGTTTCTTGGAGGTTTTGCCATTGTTCCACGACCAGGCCATCTGTAGGGCCATTCATAATACCAGAGATTTTAAACTTGTTTTTTTATATATTGCTTATAAAATAATACATATTTATTACAATTAAACTTGAATAGCAATAGAGGCGTAACAATGACTCGGAGTCGCCAAGAGCGCCGAGGGCTAATCCTTCAATAATCAATTTATTTTGTATAATTTAGAGTTTTTCCTATTACTTAGTCTCAAGGGCGTTCAAAATGAATTCGCTTAGGGCGCGGAAAACCAGTTACGCTTCCGAATAGTGATGACACCTTTATTTATTTATTAAACCTATATATTTTTTCGAACACCGTATCTTATACTGATCCTGTTTCAGGTCACTGGTCAACCAAACACAATGAGACTCGTGAGAAAAAGTATGTATTTTGTCGAAATACTCATTCACCCCTATAGTAGAACTAACATAAGATATTACGGTACGTGTAATCCCATACCCCTTTGCCGTGCGAGTTTTGTCCATTGAGTTTTCAGATCATTTGAGTTTTGATTTTTTTATTTTAAAAAACAACAAACACGTGAATCTTTTTATGAGCAAGGAATCCATTATCTTAATGAATTCCTGGCTAAATTATTTTTTTTCCCGCGTACAACTTAATTTTTTAATATTTTTTTTATATATATATATTTTTTTTACAAATTGATTTCTGTGGGGATCGGAAACTGTTCAGACCAAATGGAATTTTAAAAAAAAAGAAATTAATAAAGTCTGAATCAGACCTGGATACTGGATATACCGTGAGAAAATTTTATAACACATACAAAGACACACACACACACGCAAACACACACACGCACATACGTTCACTCACACACAAACACACACACACAGAGTTTAAAAAATAATTTTAAAAAATATCTACCAACAGGGATATTTTAGCAAACATTTCCTATTTTAAGCAATGGATGATACCTGACCATTTTATATTACGTGAAAAAATATAAAAAAATATTTTGTACTTTTAAACGGTAGCTGTAATATTCAAAAAGGAACTTTGTCCATTTGGTATTATTGTTTCTGCAGTATTGATGGCATTCTAAAATTAAACAAAACAGCATACATTTTGTGTCAGCAGCCACTTTTTTTTTAAAGCTAGAATTGTGTTAAATTGATGTTTATACGACAAACAGTTTGAAGCATATGTCTTTTGGTGTAATACTTAAGGGCCGTCCATAAAGTACGTCACGCTCCGGAGCGGGGGGTGTAAGAAAGCGTGACAATTTGTGACAGGGGGATGGGGTCTCGGCCACATCTGACGTCACGGTGCTTTATAATAAATTTTAATTATTTTTTAAATAAAAAAACATTGTTCAAAAGTGTGACGTACTTAATGGANGGGGGGGGGGTTGAGATTTGTGACAGGGGGAGGGGGAAATTTTAAATGGTAAAAAATTTCCTACGTATACCTTTAAAGAAATGGTCTAATTCACACAGCGCTTTTTTGGCTGCGATAACTGATGGCAGATAATGTTTTGACAAATGATTTTTTTTTAGACAGATATAAAGAAGTTATTTAAAGATGATGATAGAATTCACGTCTGTTGCGCGGTGTGATTCGGACTTGATGGAAACAATTTATTTCGATCTCGGGTCGTGCATGTGGCCAAACTCAGATTCTGAGTGCGCGTGCGTGAGAATAGCACACACTTTATGTTGATTATCAAATACAGTTGGTATTTAAAGAGATCTTTGTTATTTTACACGCTGAATGATATCTTTACTCGGTCAATTAAAGCAGCCATGAGGCTTGGTTTAATCAACTGTGTTACTTGCAGGCTTCTCTGCATCATCATTGTCGCATCTAGGACCCTATAGTTATATTGTGGCTGTGTCAAGGGTACTTTAACCATTTAATTCGATTTATCAATTATTACCATGAAACGTGTCTTTTGTTGTTGTTGTTTTTTTTTTTTTTTTTTTTTTTTTTTTTAATGATAAGGAAATTATTTTTTAATGGAAAGATACGGGTTGGGAATATAAATATGTAATAGACAAGGAACAGCTCCGACTTTAGCTCCAACAGTTTTCTTTTAATACTAACCTCCCTCATCTTTCATAGCCACACACACACACAAACATTAATAGTAGAGATGCTGGAGATATACTTTAAAGCCACCGTAGAAGATCCAATCAGAGATAGGTCTTTAAAGGCGTCGCCCCTATCATCGATGAAGTGAGGTCCCCTCGTCGAAGAAGTGAGGTCCCCTCGTCGACATGACAATATTTTGTTGACCAAGTGGGACGCTTGATGTTAACCTGTGATGACCTGCGAGTGTCATCAGCGCCATTGATTATCATCTGGGCCTGGCCTCCTTAAACCGCAGTGCATGACGGGAGGAAATGAAATCCCAGCTTCCTCGTCTCGAAGCTCCGTCTTTGGATTCCGAAGGTTTTTAGAGGTACTCCACGCTAATGTGGTTAAGGATTCTGGGCGTTTGGAATGTTTGCTTTTGTTTCCGCAGAGCCAGATCGGCGAACCGTTTTATGGGTGTTACCCCGAAAATTTCGTCAGTTTGGAAGAAATGACAGAAGACCGGGATATAAAAACAAAAAATGGGTGGACGGTGTCAGTTGATATCGGTGAATCAATTAAGATTTCAATGAGTGTTGATGTTTTTAGGATGGCGAGAAGTATCGATTTCTTTCATTCGTTTAATGTAGTAAAAGAAATTAAATATCCGATTCTTCTCTTCGACTGACTTCTTTTTTTCATTGCACTAACTCGTCTTGACTCGATGCTCCCCATTCGTTTGAATACATTATCTTGTGGACTCTTGTACATCTGTAGAAAAAACAATTCGCATCAATCATATTTTTCTAAAGATTATACCACGGAAATAAACTTTCAACTCCATCCATAATTTTATAATGTATTGAAAGAAAATTACAGCTGTGTTTGTGTCAACCTTTTCATCGAATGGCCTTTTGTTACTGATCATGCACAGAGATTAGAAAGTCAATACAGCTGTTCCCTGGGGAAAAACAAAAACAAAAACATTACACGGAAATGCTAATATCATGTTCTTTCCGCCGAGCAAAGATGTTAATTACGTTACGTACAGAATCTTCACATTCCATGTAATAACAAACCGGATATTTAATTGTGTGTGTGCGTGTGTGTGTTTGTGTGTGTGTGTGTGTTTGTGTGTGTGTATGGTTGTGTCTGTGTGTGTTTGTGTGTGTTGTGTGTTTGTGTCTGTGTTTTGTTGGTGTCTTTTATGATACCTGTTAGCGGTAAGCTTTTTTTCTTGCATTAAGTTTAACTATTAGAAAAAAACAGAGCTGTAACATTAGTCATTAGTTTTAAGATTTATTCAGCGAATCTGTTTGATAAGAATATGTATAAAAAGACACACACAATCTAGATTAATTTAAAAATGCTTAACGTATTCTAAGGCTATAAACCATTTCCTGTTTCGACGTTAAACCGAAAACTGCGAAGAATTCGGTTTATCCGTAAGAGAGGTTGTTCAGGGAGAGCATCTTAAGTAAAACACGAATGGCTGAAAATTGGATAAGGCTCTCACGGCCCAGAAATGGATTATACGAAATACAGTTTCGTCTTTCCGAAATTTGATAGATGCTGTCACAAGCACTTTTTTGTTTAAAGAGTTTGCCATTCTCTGATATTATTTTGATACATTTAAGGATTTGTATTATTATTATTATGGGATTCAAAACCTTCTTTTCTAAACAAGTTTTAGGGATCTCATTTAATAATTTTTTGCAAAGATTTTTGTTTTCTTGCTAGGCTGTTGATAAACCGATTTTGAGCCGATTATAATCGTTTCGCTGATACGCATTTGTTAAAAACGTCAAATATCAGTTAACGTTATATTTTATCCTGTAGGCTAACAATATTAATTCATGGTTTACTAAACAGTAATATGCGATTGCGGGTTAACTGAATGACAGAACGATGCCACATTATGCAAGTTATCTTAAGAATTTATTTAGTCAATGAAATCCGGAGAAAAGTATTTCTTCGCTTGTACTAGACAGCTAGTAGAAAAAGGTGTGTGTGTGTGGGGGGGGGGGTGGAGTGATAAATAACGAAGGAAAATAAACAACAACTTATATATAGCGTGAAATAAAACAAATGTCTATAAAAATATTGATAATTCAGTTCTTACACGTTTTCCCAACAGAGTACATCCCCCCTCCCACAGTCAAGAGAATTATTGAGATATAGTTCAGATATTGGCAGAGACACTGCGCACAAGGGCCCCGCGGTGGAATCAAGATGATTAAGTGCAAGCGGAAGTAAGTTAATATCAGGGGAGACAACACAATAAACAAGCCGATCAGACGGACTACCCGCACCAAGTATATTAAATTCCCTCCCACCCCACCCCCCCCCACACACACAAAGCAACAACATATTTTCTCCCAAGATTCAGTAAAACTTGTGACGTGATCCGAAAATATCTCAGTCTGAAACCAACCCCGCCGTTAAACCAATCAAATTCTCCGATCTAACCCCCACATACTCGATCTAAAATACCCTGTACCCACCCACTGCTGTAATAGGGAAGATCTATGGAGGGAAAAAAAAGTCAACATAGACAGAACCATGTGTGAGTGTTTTGAGATGTATGTTAGAAAAATTGATTATTTCGTCTATTTGAAAAATTGTAACCGTTTTTTTAAAATTCTGGGTTTGGGGTGGGGGGGGGGGTAGACTGTAAAACAAAGTCAATAGGAGATGTATAGACTCAAAGGAAACGGTTCTCAAACGGTGTTTAACGACAGGAATAAATTGTTGGTAACATAACATGTATACGTAAAAGGCGTTTTACGGTGAAAAATTTCACTATTAAATTCAGGTTTCAGATAATAAGAGGAAAAAAGAAAAAAAAATGGGCACATTATGTAAATTATGAAAAATTACTTTTTTTAAAAAAATACACAAACTTTCTGAAACATAATAATTGCTGATTAAATTACTTTAGTGCCAATCGGAGTTTAAATGTTAAGTGTAACCTTCAATTGACTAAATTGAAATTATTATAAATTAAACATTTTCTTTAGGTTTATATGCGCATTTATTTATGTGCTGTAAATGAACATTTAAAATATGATTTGAACAAAATCTTTCAATCTCTTCAGAAGTGGAATAATTAAAATAAAAATAAATAAAAATAACGTCCATCTCTTTGGATTACAATTGGACCCGATTATGTCGACGGCCTCGGGGTTCGCCCAAAAGCGTCGAGATAACAGGGTTGGTGAGATAACTGATGTCGAGATAAGTATGTTCGGCTGCATAAAATGATAATACAGGGCTTTATAAAAAAAAATGGCATTGAAATAAGTAACGGAGATTAACGATAGTATACTTGGTAGCATGTATTTGTTTACAACTTATATTATAATAATACCTTGACTATTTTAAGGTTGCAAACTGATGTTTTACGGCTCAAAAATATTATAGTTTCCGTACTCTAACAATACACATACTTAATTGTCTGTCCCCCCCTCTCTCTCTCTCTCTCACTCTCTCTCTCCTCCTACCCCACTGTGTCCTACTCTTCTCTGTCCTGAATTATGTATGATTTCATAAGCCAAGTAAAACAACGATCTCGTAGAGTTGACCTTGAATATTGCGTCATACTGTGAACAATTAAGGACAGAGTCTATGTCAATAAGACTTTCTGTTAATTAAACAAGGAAGTATATACATGCAAACATGTTCATACGTTCAACAACATTTGGTTATGTGAACTGAATATCAACGACATTGTTTTCACTTCCCGAAACTTTCAAGGGAAAAAATCCACATAATCAGATGCATATAAATTTGATTTTTTTTTTTTTTTTAAAAGAGTTAGGAATAATGCGTGACTAATTAAGTTATTTAAGAATCCCGACATCTGTCAAGTAACATTTGTCCTTAGTTTAATATTTGAAGAAATAAATAATTTAATATAATTGTCCGTCAAGATACAATATAAGGTGCCGTCCATAAATGACGTCACGCGATTTCAGCCGATTTTTACCCCCTTCCCCCACGTCACACTTCGTCAAAAAAACTTAGATCTCCTTCCGATATGACGTCACAAAGCTTTGAACGCTCCCTAAAAGACATATTTCTCATTGAAAATTAGCATAATGAAAATTACATTTTTTTTTCTCATTTAAGTAAGTATTTAGCGTCAGTCTGCACCCTAACACGTGTGAAGCCATTGAAAATGACACGAATTGAAAACAATCTAATACACAAGTGGAACTTTCATTTAAAGTAGCGCGTTTTGATGTAACGTCTCATTTCTTGAAGTCCCACCCTCCTCGTCACAAATGTCACAAATGTATAAATATGTTTGGATTGTGTGTGTGTGTGTATGTGTGTGTGTTTGTGTGTATGCGTGTGTGTGTGTGTGTGCGTGTGTGTGTATTTGTGTGTGTTTGTGTGTGTGTGTGAGTGCGTGTGTGTGTGTTTGTGTGTGCATGTGTGTGTGCGTGTATGTGTGTGCGTTTGTTTGTTTGTTTGTTTGTGTGTGTTTGTGTGTGTTTGTGTTTGTGTGTGTGTGTGTGTGTGTGTGTGTGTGTAAGGGGGATGTCTGTTAGAGGAGTAAAAATGCCTCTATAGTTAAAAATTTAATCTTTTGATCTCTCAAATTATATCATTATGTAGACAGAATGTTTTCCGTATTACGAAGCTGAAAACTATTTGCTAATTAGTTTTGGATTATATCTTAATTATAACTATGTTTGTTGTTATTAGTTTAATGCTTATTGATTTTTTCGACTTTGGTTGTTTGGTAAAATATTCTGAGGCATAATTATTTTAATTGAATAAAAAATTACATAACAATATCATAAGAATTTCTTTTTACCTAAAAATTTCACATCATTTTTTTTTTTTTAATTTAGAAAATAATTTTAAATAAACTTTTTTAAAATCAAAATCATTGAATTTTCTCACAAAAAAATCTCATTCATCGTGTCTCCATTTTAACTTTAGCACACTCACAAAAAATGAAAGTCACTTTTGGGAGATGAATCAATGAAATGTCAATGTCTTGTACCAGGCCGACTCAATGAACGAGCAAACATAACAAGTATGACATTCAATCTTTTTCATGGGGAACACACAAAAAAAGGGTTTGTAAATGGCGTAGTCTGGCGTTTAAAATCTCTTTTGAATTTTTGACGTTTCTGCTGGAATGCTTAAGTTGTGCTTGTCATGATTTTAATATGCGGAGATATTCTCATTCAACTCTGTAGCCGGTCCAACTTTTGCATTTTATCGATTTATTTATTACTTGTCTTTTTGTTGAAACCTAATATTGTATACTTAAATAATAATAAAATAGTAACCAAAAAAAAAAAAAAAAAAAAAAAAAAAATTTAAAAAAAAAAATGGTTAATATCGATAAGACTACACATGCGTCTGAGACTAATTGTAACAAATTTAAGTTTGACGTTATAATTGTTAAGTTCTTCAAAGACTTGATGTTTAAAAAAAAACAATAGTATCCAAATCTTAACCTCATTAATTACCTACAAAAAGACCCATTTAAAGTATTTTCTTTTTTAAAATGCGAGTCATCAGTTTACTTCTCTACCAACTTGTTTACAAAGATATTGAAATGCGACAAATTAGAGTTGATGGCCAGCTAATGAAAATACAGTTAGTCATACATGTTTTTTAAAGATAATTCATTGCACTCTGGTCCTAAACAGGCCAATAAAAACACATGTATCTCATTATAACAGCACGTTGCTAATGGGTTAAAACAGTTAAATTTTCTGCGCATGCTCATTATCTAATTATCATCGGGTCATCTTGACATCGGTCTGAAAAACTTGCTCAAATAATGAAATCACACACAACCTCAACAATTACTTGAGACGTTTATCGTACTGATTAGTTACTATAACTCTGTCGAGAAGGGGTGACCTCTACGTGGTTCGACAGACGAGTAGGGTAGTGGAGCACACCACGACCTGAAACCGACAAACCCCTGGCTTGGACAGCCGAAGACCGTTGTTAGGTGTTAGGTGCTAGTCATATATGACTACAGTCGCTGTACGGATCTTAGGCAAAGCATTTAGATGCAATGCCGATGATGAAAACCAAAGTACCCGTTGAGGGTCGGGTTACTCCGAAGCGACCGTTTCGTCCCCCTCAATTAACTAGCGACGCTGTTGAGCGGTGCCGGTTTAGGGTCAGGAGCGCCAGTACGGAATAGCAAAAGGTACCGCTAGGAAACGCTTTTGGACGCCAGCTCTGAGGAAACCTTCCGGTAGGGGTTAAACCCTAGGCAGGTCAGTGATGATCCCCCGCTTTGCGGCGATCCTAACCATAGAGACTCGTAAGCTTTGTCGGGGTGGCGCCAAAGTGATACTATGTTGATAGCGAGTCATAGTAGGAAATTCCACACCTCCCTCGGGAGGCACACTTTAGTGGGAG
>MUZC01004604.1:529446-547174 GCA_002072015.1 Radix auricularia | reverse complement strand
AAATTGCACCTGCTATGAACAGCGAAATTGATAAACCCCAACAGGAAATATCAATACGGATTTTACGTCTGAAACAACCTAAACATCAAATTTGGATTTTTACTAGACGTCAAATCACTTCTTGCTGAAACAAAAGTCGATACGCTTCGTTATAATTGCTTAGATTTTGCTAATTTCTACGAATTGTGTACAGAAATCAAAGACTAAAAAATGATGCTCAGTACCCGGACTGAAGTTCTACCGGAAACTACTTTGGATCTTCTCGATTTTATTGTTTCATATGGAGATGACGTATGTCCGAATCTGCGCATTTCACTTCAAATACTTCTAAAAATTGCTGTTTCAACTAAAAGCTGTGAGCGGTCCTTCAGCAAAGTAAACCTTATTTTGTCTTAATTACGTGCTTCAATGGATCAAGATCGTCTGGATGATCTTGCACTCCTTAGCATCGAAAGAGAACACTTGAGAATATCAATTTTAACAGCGAGATTGACGACATTCAAATCAAGGAAGATCAATTTATTTTAGATTATGTCTATTCGAGTCATGAATAATTAGTAGAGTATTTTTTTTTCAAATAAATTGTTTATAATCGTATAGAGAATTATTAGTCTGTATTGTATTTCATTAAAATATCATTTGCTTCAAAAAATGAACCATATAAACCGTAAAATTTCAAATTTTTCTTGGGGGCTCAGTGAGCCCCCAGAATTTTTCGGTCCGTCAAGGGGCGCAGAATTTGTGTCTTGCCCCCGGGCGCACTTGACCCTAGCTACGCCACTGCAATAAAGAACATCTTCTATTCGACAAGAGTCTGTCTTTATTGTTAAGATAGTTCCAGAACCCAGTACGCAACACCAACCGCGCGAGGGATTAGGCGCGGTTTTCTGGCGCGAGTAACCAGCTCGCGGCAACCCTGCCTACCCGCCGCCTCTATAAACGTACCCTTAGGGGGCCTGAGGGCTGAGGGGATTTTCCGGGAAGCCCCATGAAGAGCGCAGGCTCGGGACTGCTGATTTTCTTCCACCTGTAGGATTTTCAGTTACTATAATTGTAATTGTGAAAACTTTGTGAATGCAGGAATGAACGCTTCTGTTTAAGTGTTGTGATGCAAGTTAATTTTGGTTGATTTTTTTTCTTCAGCACTTTCTCAAAAGTATGATGTTAAAAATAACTTAGATTTATTATGCTTTTGAATTCAACACTTAACTATTTGACAAATTAAACTTGTGTGAAATCTAGATGTCAAATCGTGGATATCATGATGTAACAAGGACTTAATGCCGTATCCTGGACTTAATCCATATCGTAAACTTAATGCTATTTCGTCAAGATAATGGTATATCGTGGGCATAATGCTATATCGTGGACATAATGTTATATTGTGGACATAATGTTATATAGTGGACATAATGCTATATCGTGGACATAATGCTACTTCAGAGACATAATGGTATACCAGGGGACATAATGTTATATCGTGGACATAATGTTATATACTGGACATAATGGTATATAGATGACATAATGTTATATCGTGGACATAATAGTATATAGTGGACATCATGGTATATCGTGGACATAATGGTATATTGTGGACATAATGGTATATAGTGGACATAATGCTATATCGTGGACATAATGGTATATAGTGGACATAATGTTATATCGTGGACATAATGGTATATAGATGACATAATGTTATATCGTGGACATAATGGTATATAAAGGACATAATGGTATATTGTAGACATAATGGTATATAGTGGACATAATGGTATATAGTGGACATAATGGTATATTGTGGACATAATGGTATATAGTGGACATAATTGTATATTGTGGACATAATGGTATATAGTGGACATAATGGTATATTGTGGACATAATGGTATATAGTGGACATAATGGTATATTGTGGACATAATGGTATATTGTGGACATAATGGTATATCATTGGCATGTCATAATGAGTGGTTTCTCAGCTAAATGTATCTTTAAAATATTGTTATACCTTTTCTAATTTTTCATGTTTTATGTAATCGAAAGTATTTATTTCCTTTTTACTTTGTCGTATGTCATATTGTAATTTTAAACGAGATGGGCGCCAAGATTTTGACAAATATCGACGTGTTACAACTTTTTGACTTCTGAAATCACAGTTTTACAATATTATTTGTATTGTATGTGTGTGTGTATGTGTATGTGTGTGTGTATGTGTATGTGTGTGTGTGTGAATACGATAGCTTGAGTATAAATCAGTTTGGATGACGAAACTTCACATACAAGTATTAGGCCATATACCCTATGTTTCTTCAACTTCATAACAATTTCAGGAAACTGGAAGAGAACACTCGTAGTACGGGCCTGACCCCATCTTACGGGCCTGACCCCATCTTACGGGCCTGACCCCATCTTACGGACCTGACCCCATCTTACGGGCCTGACCCCATCTTACGGGCCTGACCCCATCTTACGGGCCTGACCCCATCTTACGGGCCTGACCCCATCTTAGTTTATCTTTAAAAATAAACATACCAGAAACCAGGAGCGGCGTTTGAGGGTGGCAACTGGGGCGACTGCCCCAGGCCCCGCGCTTAGGTCCTGAACATGTCTCGTCCTGGTTAATAGCCTATACATGTAGAACCAAAGAGTGGATGGTAGAACGTATGCTGGAAACGATTGTAAAGAATCGAAAGAGGCACTCTTGTAATCCTTTTGCAATTATTTTGCAATATGTCTGCCAATAAATTGCATTTTAAATCACGTCGTAACCGGCACGTCATTTTTCGATAAGAATAAACCGTTGTTTATAGACCAGAGAAAATAATGAACTTGTAATAATTTAATAAAAAGGTGACACGCGGTATTAAAATTACACAATAATCAAGATATTTCATATTTTTAAATACCATAACATACTGGTGTTTAGCGATCTTTACTAGTACTCTGGCCCCGCGGGGTCATAGCTGGCACTAGGCCCCGCGCTTACCTACCGCCGCCACTGCCAGAAACCTTTGCGTGAATGTACTTAACAACTTCCCAAAGTTTTTATAGTGATCGGATGAATAGTGTATTAATGCTTAAATGAAAGACATGTATGTATTTTTATTTTTTTTAAAAATGTATTTGTACAAATAATATTTTGCTTAAATTATGACGTCACTCAGTGAAATTTTACAGCAAGATGTAAGCTAAGTTAATTTCAACACTATCATTTTCATTGGGGTTTTAAGTTTAATTTAATTTTCGTATACGGAGTAGGGGGTGAAATATTTTAAGAGTGAAAAAAAAATTGGAATCGAGATTTTGATACAATATTGACATTTTACACTGTTCTGAGTCGGAGAAACCATCTTAGAAATAGTGTAGGTATTTTTTCTGAAGCTCTGTGTATGTTTGTGTGTGTGTGTGTGAACAAAATTACTTCAGTACCGTTTGAGACAAGTTGAAATCTCATTTATAAGTATGAGATACTAGGAAGGTTTCTATAACTTTTAGGTGATTTCCAATAACAGAAATTGGTATTTTTCTCCGTCTTGAAGTGCCGTTCCGAATCATACTGTACTATAGGAATATTGGTGAAGGCAGTGGCGTAGCTAGGGTCATGTGCGCCCGGGGGCAAGACACAAATTCTGCGCCCCTTGACGGACCGAAAAATTCTGGGGGCTCACTGAGCCCCCAAGAAAAATTTGAAATTTTACGGTTTATAAGGTTCATTTTTTGAAGCAAATGATATTTTAATGAAATACAATACAGACTAATAATTCTCTATACGATTATAAACAATTTATTTGAAAAAAAAATACTCTACTAATTATTCATGACTCGAATAGACATAATCTAAAATAAATTGATCTTCCTTGATTTGAATGTCGTCAATCTCACTGTTAAAATTGATATTCTCAAGTGTTCTCTTTCGATGCTAAGGAGTGCAAGATCATCCAGACCATCTTGATCCATTGAAGCAAGTAATTAAGACAAAATAAGGTTTACTTTGCTGAAGGACCGCTCACAGCTTTTAGTTGAAACAGCAATTTTTAGAAGTATTTGAAGTGAAATGCGCAGATTCGGAAATAAGTCATCTCCATAAGAAACAATAAAATCTAGAAGATCCAAAGTAGTTTCCGGTAGAACTGCAGTCCGGGTACTGAGCATCATTTTTTAGTCTTTGATTTCTGTACACAATTCGTAGAAATTAGCCAAATCTAAGCAATTATAATGAAGCGTATCGACTTTTGTTTCAGCAAGAAGAGATTTGACGTCTAGTAACTAGTAAAAATCCAAATTTGTTGTTTGTCATATTGTAATTTTAAACGAGATGGGCGCCAAGNCTTCTTTCCCATTGTCTACCGCAACATGGCTCAAACTAACATGAATGTTGACAATTTCTTGCTCAAGCGATTCAAGATCAGATTAAGCTTCCTTGAAACTCACAGTAGGATTCTGGAACCGTTTCTGGACACTATCAATTTTATCAAGTATGATGTTCCAGAAATGTTTAAAATCTAGGAAGTTAAAGTTTTATATACCTACCAGCAAAGCTTCTGCATCACTTCTGGTGTCAGGCGTCATATTTGTATGTTCTGATAATTTTTCCAACAGCCCTGCCATGTCATCTAGTCCTTCATAAATTGCTATAACAGCTTCTGATCGTGCAATCCAACGTGTTTCAGACTCCCTCTTCATTGTGATTGGCACAACTCTTTTTTAATTTTTTCCCAACGAGTTGTTGAAAGGGAGAAAACATAAATGTATACTTTTAACTGTTCCAAAAACGTGATAACAACTGGATCATGTTTAGTTAAGTGTACTCTTGCTAAATTTTAAGCTGTGGTTGCCACAGTTGATGAACAATGATTTGTGATTTCTAGCACATTTTCGCTCCCGGTCATTACAGAAGCATTGTCACAACATCGTGACCGACCGTCGGATAGTGGTATGCTATTAGATTCCAGTTTCTCTACGATAACTATTTCAAGGCTTTTTGCGTCTTTGGAATGTATCTTTGCAAAATCTGAAAATGATTCTTTGATAGTTACTTTTTAGTTTGTAATCCACATCCACAAATCTGATGACTTGAGAAAGCTTTTCCGGTGTCCTAGATCGATTGGAGTCAAGTAAGATACCGTAGTACTTGTGTTTTCTGATTTCACTCAACAGCTGATTCCTTACAGTCGATGTAAGTAGGTGGATAAATTCATTTTGGATTTCCGGTGATAAATAAGATACTACACCTAGATTTTCTCGGGCATTTTGTTGGTGTTTTTTTCTAACAGTTGATCCTACTGAGCAACAATTTTTATCGACGATGGACAGGAAAGAAAGGCGGTGCCTGATGTTTCATATGAAAGGAATCCAACTTGCTTTGACACTCTGATACAAGCCCGTGAGAGGAGAGACCTTCCCTACCCTTTCCCACTTTACTCCCTCCACATGAGAATTGGGGAAGTACGATTTATCTTTTTAAAGAGTCACAGCATGCAGCAAAGGGACGTGTATTAACCATTCTGTTTGCCAGTGGTTTTCAACATTTTGAGATTCCAGGACCACTTGAAAAATTTGTGCCTTAACTACGGGCCACTACTAAAAATTATTTCTGCATTTTCTGGTTTTTCGGTGATTTCGTACAATTTATCAAACATCTCAAAGTTACCTTGAAATAATTTTTTTTTTCAAAGATCAAGCTTTTTCGTAAAAGCAGACATTCTGTCACTGAGAGTCATATAATGTATCTGCTTTCCTTGCCGAGTGGAATTAAGTTTATTGAGCTTTTCAAAAATTTCAGCCAAGTAAGCCAGAACAGCAACCCATTAGCCATGGTTCAAACTATCAACAAGCTTTCAGTTATTTCTACATGAAAATCTCTTACGTCATCGCGTAATTAAAACAGTCAGATAACCAGCGAACTTCAGTATACATTAGTAACTGTTAACGTTCAAAATTCATATTCGAGCATAAGAAATCAAAGAGACGAGAATTTAATTGACGAGCTTGATAAAATTAAAAACCATTATGGCCAGATCAGAAATATATTTAAGTCTGCGTTAATTCTTTTACTTGCTAGTCTTTCTCGATTAATCTTACAGTGGACCACAGGGTGAGAACCACTGCTTTAAGCCACTCCTTTTTCTTGTCTTGGTAATTTTGGTTGCCTTTAGTGTCGTCTCTGGTAGCTCTATTAAAAGAATCGTATTGGTCTCTTACTGCTCACTACCATCAACTCACAGTTTTTTAAATTAAAAAAAAACACATCAGCAATCCTACATTAGGATGTGTCATTTATTTATGAGTAGAATGGCGCCCCTTTACGCTCAATGGGGCGCCTAAATCATGTTTAACAACTGTTTTGTAATAAAGATATGTTCGGAGCTCCAATATTCAATCTTGCAAACGTATTTGGGATACATTAGTTTACATTAAAATGAAATTAAATAATGAGTTTTAATACTCATTTTGGCGCCCCCCTAACGTGGCGCCCGGGGGCATTCACCCCCCTGCCCCCCCTCGCTACGCCACTGGGTGAAGGCTTTGGGAAGGTAACTCCCATTTTATTCAAAGGTTAAAATATAAAGAAAGAGTAACATTTGATAGTCTTTCAACTTGTGGATTGTTTTCTTTAATTTACTTTAAAAACAAAATAAATTTGCAATAATATTCTACTCAAAACAACGAGTTCTTATCAAAATCTTGTTGCAAGGCTTTAAAATAATAGCCCTAACTTAATGAAAGGGAATAATTTAAATAATGCTTACACTACACCATGCTCTTTCTTTTTAAATTATATTTTTTTTATTGCTATTTTATTTTGGCAATAACGTTGACGCCATGAAATTTTGCTGACTGTAATCCCAGATGTCTTCAGAGAGCAGATAATCTGACCCCAGTGAGATCGTTATTTCGTGTCCCCCTTGTTCAGCGTTGTTAGGGAAATGGGATTGTCCAGATCGATAGGCCAGAAACTAACTCTGATTGGATCAAACGTGGCCAGGGGACAATTGTGTTGTTGTTTTCTTTCGGTAGAGGCACCCCAAGTGTCACACAGTGCATTGAAAGGTGGCTCAGCTAATTGCATGATGGTGCGATCCATCAGATGGGAGGGGTTTTAGGGCGTCATTTGATGGCTTCATTAAAGGTGCGGGGGGCGTGTGGGGTGGCGGTACACGGGTGATGAAGCTGGTGTCACAGCCTGGTGGCAGATTTAGATGCGGCGAATTGAATAGTTTCGTAAAATAAATGAGAATGGTGACTATCGGTACGAACGCTTCCAATAACCTCCAACCCGAAAGAATGTAGGTTATTCCCACCTCCACACCCCCAACACTCACGTAGTTGTTGTTCCTAAAAAAAATTGGATTGGGTACAGAGTAGGGCTCTCAATATTGTTGGAAAATGCTGCCCGGGTACCCGTCCGAAATTTGAACGGGTACCCGGGTTACCCGTTCGAAATGCCTCAAAATTTTCGTCATTATGCCACTATTCCTACTATTTTACTTGTTTGTTTATTGTGGAAATGCAAATTTTTATCTAATGAGTCAGCTAAGTAAAAATGTTGACATTGAAATACTACTTTAGTACAGTGGCGTAAAAACAATGAGCAGAGGGGGTGTTAAAGTGATATTAGGGGGGGGGCGCTAATCGTATGATGAGATGTCGGGTTATTTCTAGTTCATAGATGTAGCTGACAACTGTTTTATATAACTAAACATTTCAGGACTTGCCCCTACTTAGTGGACCTATCCCCCAGCATTTTTTTTGTTGTAATATAGTGGAGATTGTTCAATGATTAAAATATGATTTTTTTAAAAAACGACTCCCCCCCCCCCCCCAGAATATAGCAGGTGTTTATTTCTTTTAAAGTATGATAAGAATAGTATTGCAGGCATGTGTTAGAGGGGGGGAGAAGGTAAATAAAACAAATCAATGGGTAACAAAGATGAGCGGCGTATTTCAAAGTTGAAGCCAAGATCATTTCTAGCCCTTCCTAGTTATCGCTTTTGTGTCCTATTTTGTGTCATATTAAGTGGACTGTCCCACCCCCAGCTTATATTCTTGTTATTATAGTGAAAATAATGCAATGATTAAAATATATTTTTTTAAGTATGGTGGAGATAGGAATGGAGACACGTGTGAGTGTGTGTGTGGGGGGGGGATTAGATTAACCTCATTGGCTCGCTCAATCGGTAACAAAGATGAGCGGCGAATTTCAAAGCCAAAGCCGAGGTCATTTCTAACCCTTTCTAAGAGTCAGGCCACACGTCAAATGCTCGCAAACATTCCATCAAACAAATGCACTATTTTTGTATTATTACGCTACCTCCATGTCACATGGTAAATTATTACAAATTACAGTTCAAAGTTCATCAATAGAGAATTGTTTGTATTGACTACGATGTGTTATTAATTGATAAAATTTCTCGTAATCAGCCAATATTTCAACATATTGTTATTAAAAAAACATGTGAAATCTACAACAATACCATTAATTATTAAGTAAACCTGCATTATAGATTATACACATTTTGTAGAAAAAAAATAGTATAAATTAGGATTTAAAAGAGGATTTAAAAAAAATAAAACTAAAACGAATAAAATATGGTTAAATAAATTTAAAGAGTTAAATTTTATTTTAAATATTAGATTGAAATGAAAGAGAATGTGTAGCAAAATTATGAATATAATTTATGTTTAGATTTTAAAACTAAATTAATCTGAATCATTATCGTGGAAAAATACATTAAAAAGATTCACTGCTTAAATATAGCCTACATTTTATATATTATAGTGGCTATGGAGTCTTATCATAAATTCATATCTATACAGAAGCTCCTCCAATGCAGAAGATATTTCTTCAACAGACCATGACGAATGATCTGTTGCCAAGTGATGCAGCGTTCACAGGCCACGGCTATGAGGGTTCCACGCATTACCCAACCGCCTAACTACTGTTAGCTACCCATTCGGAGCTAGGTGACTCAGGGACACACTAGGCCACGGGAATAAACTATTGCCTTCACATGGATTCGAACCAGAAACCATAGGTACGCCAGCGCGCTGCCTCTCAACCACCGTGCCCCATGCACATGTGTCATTGTTTGTAGAAATTAATCGAAAAATCTCGTTATTCCGAATCAATGTAGAACCAGGGCCGGCCTAAGTGAATTGGAGGCCCTAGGCGAAGTAAATAAGAGGCCCTAGACGAAGTGAATTTGGTGGCCCTAAATGTAATAGAACAATTAAAAACGAATATAGAAAGATTCTTGTGCTAGGACCCCGCTAATGATGAGACTAATCAGTGGCATTAGGCGGCTGCCTAGTTTGCCTATGCCTAAAGCCGGCCCTGGTAGAACTAATAATAATGATCGTTTAAAATAGATGAGGGTAGGTTTTAATATTTTTGGCACCTCCTTGATCGTAAACACAGGATAGATAAATAAAAACCTTGCCAAGAGTCTAGATCTAACTATATTTATGAATTATATTTGAAAACTTGGTTTATCAAATTTTACGTAGACTTAGTTTATTGTAATTACCTGAAATAAATTTGCATTACTTTTTTCTCCATACATAAATACTTATAATCATTTTCCCCTCTATTTTATTACCCGCCCACCGTCACAAAATATGAAAATCAACCCAAAGATGATATTACAAAGCTTTTCCGTGCACCCCCACCCCATAGTAGCAAATCTTTTTTTTATTTAAAATGAGTGTGTCTCAAATTCCTGTTATGTCACTTATGTATTTATTGTAATTTAAAAGCTTCACTCCTAAAACGTAACTGGATTGAAGCTATGTAAAAAGGCATTAAATACATTTTAAACTTTTATTTAAAGTGGCAAGATTTGATGTGTCATCACACATCTTAAATGTGCCCCCTCCCCACCAAAGTTTGGCTCTTTCCCTAGGTCATGATCATCATCTGTGGCGCTACAGCCCATGTAGGGCCCTGGCCTGCTCCACCAGATCCTTCAATTCAGATCGATTGATGGCTTTCTTTCTCTATGCTCGAACCCCCAGCTGGTGTAGGTCCATTTCCACATCATCGATCCATCTCAGTCTTGGGCGACCAGTGAGTCGTCTGCCTCCTGGTTTTTGCCTGTAAATGATTTTTGCTACTCTATATTCTGGCATCCTTTCAACATGCCCTGCCCAGCGTTGTCTTCCTTTTTTGATACATGTGACTATGGGTGGGTCTTTGTACAAATGGTATGGTTCTTGATTTGTGCATGACATTATTTTGGACAACCTCTAGGGTTGGTGTCACCCAGTGCATTGGCTCATGGTGTCTCCCCTCACAACTTACCCAATAGACCGCCTATGAGTCTGTCAGTTCTAAACAATGGAAACATCCAGAATTTTACAGTTAGTGTGACCCTCTGTGATGGTTCACATGGTGTGGTCCGCACCCACACAGCCCCCCTTTCAGAAGTGACGCCTCTGATTACATTATGTCAAGCCAATGCATTCAACTTACTGTTTATAATAATTTATAGTATTGCTATGATTAATGAATAAAATAACATTTCTTTTGCTAGTTGGTGCATGAACAAGAAAAATAACAATCCAAATAAAAACTAACACCTAGAACTACTTTGAATCATCTTTTTTAAAGGCTCTTAGCAAGTAAACCAATTTTTTCACTTTTTAAAACCTAAATAGGAAAAGAAAATATAAAAAGCAAACTTCTACTACTATTAGTATTAGGTATATAACTGTTAAATATCACTTGAAATGTTTTAAAAAAGAATTTTAAAAATGGTTTTTAAAAATTTAACTAAAACTGTAAGATAATGTAACTGTCCTAATTACTAATTCTATAAAACTGCAATTCACGTGATATTGTACTAGTATTATACACATCTATTGAAAAATACTGTGACCAATATGATTCATATGCACTTAAAATTTTATTTGATATGAATGATGTGTATAAACATAACTGTATGTTCAAATATTTCATTAAACAAATAAAAAAAGAAATGTATTATTTAATAATTTAAATAACAAATAGCAATTTATTACAGTTTAAGGCAACATGGCTTAATCATAATTCATTTTATTTACTTATAAAAATATTATATGTAATAAAAACACAACAAACATTAAAATTTAATTTTAAGATGTATTCATATAACTTATAAAAAAAACATATTATTTTTATTTGAAAAAAAATGCATGATATTATTATTTAAATGAAAGACACATTACAATAACTTTATTTTTGAATACATTTTACAACTGCATTTGTGTATAGATAAAGATGCTCAATTTAAGTAATTATGATTATGTATATCTATTTAAATATTACATAAAAATATTTAAAATGTATACAGAATTTACAGGTGAACAAGTATTGTGTAAATTTAATTATTAGTTATAACTTTTATAAACAGCAAAAAAATCATTTTGAAATCTGCAAATTTTTCAACAATACTTTAAATTATTGATTACAGATTTTTCTTTCAAACTGCTTAGTTTTTGTTAAAATGCTTATTTATTAGATATTCATCTTTTATTTTTGTCTAATTAATTCACTACAAATTGGAGAAAAAACATTAATTGATATAAATTTAATATGGTTGGTAACTAGTTTCTAGTCATGGTAACTACTAAAATGATCTCGTGATATTCCATGATTTAAAAATAGTTTAATTTATTTTATAAGTCTTGTGGTAATATTGTAGCTAAAATATATTAAAGTCTCTTAGATATGTAATATAAGAAAGAGGGACAAAAATGAGTAAGAATAGTAGTAAGGAATTTTTTTCTTTATAAATAATGTAATTAATTTTAAAAAATCTCTTGCTCCGATAATTTAGTAGAGTGACTTGTTATCAAATAGGAACATGCTGTCATCATCTAAATGACAGCCAGTGATGTTGGATGTAGTATTTTCTTTCTGAAAAGCAATTTGCATATTGTTAACTATCTTTAAGAAAAAAAAATTAAATACCAAGTACTAAAAAAGGACACGTTGCTACTAATTTAAAAATATGTGGAAATTTACACATTGTTTTAGTAATTTATATTATATTTTACTATTTTATTGCTGTTCTCACTTAGATTAAGGTGACCATATTTTCCATGGGGTGAAGCGGGGTGGGAACCGGGAGCCCCCCTTCCAAAAGTTTCTGGAGCAAAAATCGGGACGTCTGGTCACTTAAGCGAGACATGAAGTCTGGTCACTTTAGTGGGACATGAAGTCTAATCACTTTAGTGGGAAATGAAGTCTGGTCACTTTAGAAGGACATGAAGTCTGGTGACTTTAGCTGGACATGAAGTCTGGAATCGGGACATCTGGTCACATTACGTATCGCTCTTGCCAAGTCACCTGAAAGCCGTTTCAAGGAGGAAAATGTAAATAACCACAGAAATGGATGCACCAACCGGCTTAGCTAACAATAAAGCAATTAAAATTTATATAAAACTATCACTATTTTGAATATTTAATTAAGTTTAAAAATATTAAGTCATTCTTACCCCAAATCACAATAAACTTAATTGTATTTATTTTAGTAAATAAAGTATTGAAAAATGCGGGACAAACGGGCATCCCGCCTGGACTAGCGAGGGTCCATAGAACATGAGGTCTGAAATCAAGACTGTCCCGCCTAAATAGGAACGTCTGGTCACCTTACTTAAATTATTATTGACCCCTCAATTTATTTACTGACTATAAAGGGATATTATACACTCACAATTATATTAGGACACTGCAAAAGCATCGTGTTAAACATTTAACATATTTTAGAGATCAAATGTATTGTTATTAAATTACATTACTTACTTACCAGGGTATTAAGAATTTCTTTTGCCCAAGCCACAGTACAACATTCACAGATGGCAGGTTTCAACCATATTCTATTCTGTCAATAAATCTCCACTTTGAAAAAAGAACACCTTCCATTTCCACTCCTCTATACCTAAATATAATTTTAAAAATTCATTTTTCTTGTTGTTAACAAAGTAAGTTATAATAAAAAATACTGTATGTGTTTCATCTTAAAAAAACAACAACAGTAATTCAGCTCTAATGCAATAATTCAAAATATTGGAAAATTGTTATATTAACATCATTTTTAATTAGGACAGGTTCTAATTTTAAAAAAATTTGTTTCGATTAACCAAGGGAAAATTAATAGATGAATCTATTACTTTCTATTAATAATATCTTATAAGGCACATATAGATAACACTAAGTTCCAATTCATTACTTTGCAAAATCTGTGAAGTTGTGCTTATTCTATGGCTCCCAAATTTTGTGGAATAAAACAAAAATTTGTTTTGCTATGCAAGTAATGCTAAAAATAACTTTAAGTTTATGTATGCACATTTAAATAAACAATAATAATACAAGGGGAAAGTGTGCTAGTTACAAATAATATAAATTATTAATAAATTGGACAAAAACAATTTAAATATTTTCTTTAATCTAAATTAAATTTTATTCGATCAAATATTTAAATGATTAATCAAGTTATTTATTGTTAATTTCCACAGCCTTATTATTGACATAAATATTTTCTTAACAGCTATTTGTATTTTAATATAAATCACCATATTAATTTCAGTTTTAATATTAATAATAAGACAATTATTTGTTGTTATTATTATTAATTCATACATTCCATTTTGATAATATTTTATTTAAATATTAATAATATGTTAATCTTGCATTTTCTGCATGAATGTATATTATTTCATAACAAAGTATAATTTTCTGGGGATAACTTAGGTTTCTAATTTATTAAAAACTTTATTATCTGTTGTATTTTTGCAATTAGAGTGAAACAGTGCTAATTTTAAAGTCTTTTATTGTCTAAGGCATTTTTCCAGCTCTTTAATCTGGACAATTACATTAATTTTGTTTATAAAACACCCTGCTTGCTATATTTTTTAGCCTTGCTAAAATAAGTTTACTGAATAGAGGTATTTTGAAAAATTCATCTATTTTAATATTCTTAGAAGATCACAAGAAAATTTCACTTTTTATTACAAGATGTTACAGGCCCAGTAAAGAGTAGAGTAACAATTTTATAGCAAAGGCTTCTGTCAGATATCATTACTCTCCTAATGTTCCTAGGCTATTATGATCTGGTTGGAGTTAGTCCAGTAAGTTCAATTATTTTCCAGCCAATCACGTGCACAATCTCGAAAAGCTTGAAATCAAAATTTATTTTATCTATCAAAGAAGCTCATTCTACACAGAAGAATAATGCGACATACGTTTACTCATTTTTGAGTGGTTTATCCTTTTTTAGCGCATTTTCGAGAAGTCGAATGCGCTATTGCACCCGTTTTGTCCGTCCGTCCGTCCGTCTGTCATCACCCTAGATCTCAGCATCCATAAGTCCTAGACCCATGATGTATATATGTTTTTTGTATGTCCTGACCTGCCATTTGTGCATCAACACTCAGTTACTCGATCCGTTAAAAAACCCCGTTAAAACTACCAAAAAACATTGCGAATCGAGAGATAACACTGGCGCAGGCAACGGCCGCCATTGCCGGAAGTCTTAGTATTATCAAAAGTATTAGTTTTTTTTTGTTGACGTCATTAGAATATGTGTAAAAGTTTAGAGAGTTTTACGTCATCATTTGTGGTGACTTCAATCAAGATCTTAGCGGCCCAGGGGCAGAAATTGAAAACTTTTTCGAAACAAGCTTCAACATTCAACTACTTTCACCAAGATTGGCAACTACGATCTATCAAACAACAATTGACGGAGTATTTGGGCGATTAGCTGATTACAATTTAGAATGTTTCATTTATGAGTCCTATTTCAGTGACCACAAACCACTTGTAGTTAGATTAAAGAGAAAATAAAAAANGGTTTTAAGTGTACAGTGTTCTGTTTAGGTTTAAAAATAAAATAAAATGTGAAGCATAAGGATAAAAATAAGCCAAACAACTGCTGTTAAAAAAAAAACCACTTGTAAATATGTGTTTAACCAAACTTTAGATAGTCTGGCTAAGGAAAAAAAAAGTCACACGAATTTGGACTATAAAATAAATTTAACTTATTAATTCTTATCAAACAGTTAAATGAAAACAAAATTGTAAGACCTAAAATATTATTTTCACTTTACACTCTGTTCTGTGTTAATATGGTACGCGCCTATTTTCATTTTTGCCAGGTCTCGTAGTTAATCGCAGTGAAAACAAATGTCAACAAACATAACTTACCGTTTATACTCGTTCTAAAGCCGGATTTTTTGGCATGAAATCTAGGGCAATATGTTGGGGGATTGCCTCACGAGTCGGGCATATGTGATTTCTGCAAGTACATTGAATATCGGCGTTGTTATTGTCAAAGTTTTTGGATTACATTCAGTGGCGTAGCTAGGGGGGGGTGGTGGGGGCGGTCCTCCCCGGGCGGCACTCATTCAAAGGGCGGCATTTGTGGGCAAATTAAATGTCAAGCCATTTCCAGAAACTGCCCCTTTTCTTTTAAAGGGGATAAAACCATAAAGAGGCAAAAAGAATCTTAATTTTGAGTTTTAATTAACTGATTCGTGCAACATTTGTTTTATTGCAAAGTGGTTGTTATAACTAACGCAAAACCGTTTAAAAATTTAAAATCGCTCAAAAAAGGGTAACGATTTGTTTGGAAAATTAAGCGGTATACATCACAGATGGCGCTTTTATAAGAAAACTGCACAAAAAACAGCAACACATCACCGCTGGTCCGAGAATATGTAGATCTACTATTAATATCACAACGACAGTTTTAGCGTGGAATTTCGACATTCGCAGAATGATGCGCTAACAAGTACCTAGTTATACATGACATGGTGGTTCGAATATTGTGTTTAACTTCCAAGTAGTAAATTATATTACTGTTTCAGATTTCATGAAATTATTGTAAGATAACTTATTAAAAAATTTATTTACTTTGTTTTTATTGCATTAAAGTAGCACATATATCTTGTGTTTTTCATTGAAAATGAACGGTTATTCGTTTTTTCCGTTAAACACCACAATAACATAAATAATTCCGAAAAATACATACTTGAAAATTTCAAGAATGTTGGGAAAATTGGCAAATGAAGTAACTAGTAAAACGAAATCGGATGCTTGAATTTTATTCAGTTCAATGCAATCTTTTTCTTTTCTATGATATCTCAATTTATGGGAATCAGTATTTTTTAAATTAATGCAAACTATGCCAACCCATTTCATGGAGCAAAGATTTGTACTAATACAGAACGCTGCTACAAAGAGTTGGAAGTATTCAATGCACAACCAGTTAGAAGGAGAAAAATATGAGTGGGGAAAATTCAGAAGACGTGTTTCTATCTCTAGAGCAAGAAGTACGAGACATGTTTATATCAATAGATATAATTATAAAAGAAAATAAAACAACGCGGTAAATAGTTACATGTCCTTGCAAGAAAATATTCGTGTGTAATACCATCTAAGCCTACTAAATGAAGAATTTGAATATCAAATAAATGTCTTTATTTCCATTGATAAAGAATTGTTCGAGATTAAAAAAAGAAAAGATACAGGTTTTTATGGCAGTACACGGGGCCTGTCTTAGCCATTACGGGGCCCTATGCAGCTTAGTATGTGAAAAGGATTGCGAGTGCCCCAGTTTTGAGAGGGATAAGGTATTAATAAGGAAATTAAGTGAAAATTAAGATAGGATGGGCCTATGAAAGCGGGGCCCTCTGCGACCGCATAGGTGCAGGAGCCTAAGACCAGCCCTGGTTGTACCTACACTACAAGAAGAGACATTATATTTTAAAAAACGGGGAAGGGGGCGGGGTGACTCCCCCCCCCCCTTTTTGATCTATTAAAATATATTCAACAGTAAATATTGGAAAATTCTTTACCCATCATTATAATTTTGCTAAGAATGTTTTCAACAATTGCAATCAGTGTATCTAGTTGTGAAAGGAGCTTTTCCAACCTGAAGTTATATTCGCTCGACAATAAGTGATTAGAGACTACAAAATCTTACAATTTGTCCATAGATCAAGATATTACAAATAATTTATATTTTTTAACATAACACATGATTTCTCTACTATGAAAGTTAGATAAGTAAGTAAATGTATAGATAATAAATGTTTATATACTGATGTATACAATTTCATTTGTTATTTTAAAAAATCATATAGTTCTATTTATAAACAAAAATTAAAAGTATATTAATTGTTAATGTTTTTTTTTTGGGTGTAAAATTTGGAATATCTTTTGTTTCATTGGAGGGGGGGGGGCGACCCTTATAAATTTCTTGTGGCCTTCAAAACAATTATTTTGTATTTTTTATAGTGTTTTAATTAAAGGTAAATCATCTTATGTGGCATCTTTTTTCACTGCTTACATAAATAGGGCATGCAATGGTAAAATTGTTCCCCACCTATTCTTCTTCGTTCTCAATATTGAATATTGAGTTTTGCGCCAATTGGCCCATGGATTTGCTTCCATGGCCATTGGTCAGCCAAGACCATCTGCAAGGCAGCAGTTGTTGTTTTTTTTGACAAGTGATGCAGCGTTCAGTGGCGTAGCTAGGGTCATGTGCGCCCGGGGGCAAGACACAAATTCTGCGCCCCTTGACGGAGCGAAAAATTCTGGGGGCTCACTGAGCCCCCAAGAAAAATTTGAAATTTTACGGTTTATATGGTTCATTTTTTGAAGCAAATGATATTTTAATGAAATACAATACAGACTAATAATTCTCTATACGATTATAAACAATTTATTTGAAAAAAAAAA
>MUZC01004604.1:505083-516325 GCA_002072015.1 Radix auricularia | reverse complement strand
ACACCTGTAACATATATACAACACCTGTAACATATATACAACACCTGTAACATATATACAACACCTGTAACATATATACAACACCTGTAACATATATACAACACCTGTAACATATATACAACACCTGTAACATATATACAGCACCTGTAAGATATATACAACACCTGTAACATATATACAACACCTGTAAGATATATACAACACCTGTAACATATATACAACACCTGTAACATATATACAACATCTGTAACATATATACAACACCTGTAACATATATACAACACCTGTAACATATATACAACACCTGTAAAATATATAAAACACTTGTAAAATATATACAACACTCGTAAGATTTATACAACACTTGTAAAATATACAACACCTGTAAATGTCCCCTCACATGACACGCAAATGACATTTGTCAAAATTTCCCTGGTTTTCACAGAACAAAGTTAAATGTATTTCCCTTGTATAAAAAGTAAAAAAAGTCAACCTATCGAATCGATGTGTTGTGTCACGGTACCTAACGAAATCTCTAATTACCCACATCTTAGAAAGGTGAGGCGAACGAGATCCCTAATTACCCACATCTTAGAAAGGTGAAGCGAACGAGATCTCTAATTACCCACATCTTAGAAAGGTGAGGCGAACGAGATCTCTAATTACCCACATCTTAGAAAGGTGAGGCGAACGAGATCGTCTTGTCGCGTTCAACGTGGTTTTAAAAATAAACGCAAAGCATTTTTTTACCTCTACATTTTACAGGCTTGTCAAGTCTAAAGTTATAAATACTTATAAATGTAATGAGCGATCCTTCATCAGCATCATCATTTGTCCTTTGGGTTCCTTGTGGAACACAGGGCCTCTGTCAAAGCTCGCCACTGTGCACGGTCCCTTGCCAGTCGCTTCGACTCTTCCCAGTTCTTTGAGCCTCATCTAACATGCTCCGTCTCCATGTACGCTTGGGTCTTCCTCGCTGGCGTTTGCCCTGGGGGTTCCAATCTAAGGCCTGCCTCGCCCTGCTGCTATCTTTCCGAAGGGTGTGTCCTATCCATCTCCACTTTCTTTCCATGATCTGTTGTTCTACTGCCCTTTGTCCACACCTCTCCCACAGTTTGGAGTTTTCGACCTTGTCGAACTGATTATTGTTACCTTGTCAACCTTGTGTGCCACTGAGCGATTCTTTCATTCTTGTAATTCATTGACCTTAGGGAGGGAAAAAAACCAGACACAATCAAGTTAATACTATTTTGAGTTTAACAAAGAAAATATATCGCTAACTTCATCCAAATCTAGTTTTGCCGTAAAAAACTGTTATAGTGACGTGGCCTGTCATAAACTGTTGACCAGCGTGATAGGAACTTAAGGTGCAATCACATCCCGCGTCATTTTAACTATAAATCACCTTTAATTGAGTCTTGATTAGTACCTTCGGGAAATTTATTGACCGCTGACGTAGGTGAAACGTCATCAAAACAATTTAATCCGACACAGTCGAACGACTCATTGATGGGACGGATCGGTTGACTTAATGATCATTAGAGACCCGAGTGATCTGTGATTGTGTTCAGAAATTGAAAGCGTTCACTTATAGAGAAGGGGCGGGATATCGCAATCAGTAGTTAGAGGTAAGATCTGGGGAAAACTAATGAGAAATTGAACTATTTCATAGCGGTAAGGTGTGTGTGTGTGGGGGGGGGGGGGGGGGGGGCTCAGTGATTTTTTTGGTCAGAAGATGTAGAACTGAATAAGATCGATTGTTGATAGATGATTCTCTGCTATCCTCCATTACAGGTGAAATATATTACATGTATGCAAGGGATTTCTTTGAAATTTACTCGAAGTTCAACCTGAAGATTGAAATACTGTTTAATTTTATATAGAGATTCGAAAAGGGATATATATATATATAGAGAGAGAGAGAGAGAGAGTTAAAGAAGGAGGAGGAAGAGCGAGAGGGATATCAAGATAGTTAGAGAAAATGGTGGAATATGAGGTGAGATTGCCAGAGGCGTCACTAGGATTGGTATCACCCGGGGCGGTAGCTCATGGTGTCACCCCATCACGACTTAACCTAAAGAACTCCTCCGAGTTTTCCAGTGCCAAAGAACGGGAAAATACATAATTTTACATTTTGGTGTCACCCCCCCTGAGGATGTCACCCTGGACGGCCTGCCCCCGCAGCCCCCTAGTTACGCCACTAGAGATTGCGTTTCAAAGAGGGAGAGAGAGGAGTAGCATAAAGGCGAGAGAAATTCAGAGAGACGAACTAAGATAGATAGATAGATAGATAGATAGATAGATAGATAGATAGATAGATAGATAGATAGATAGATAGATAGATAGATAGAAGAGGGGCACTAATAGTGACTCTTTGTTAATTTAATGCGCTTGCTTTTTTTAAAAAAAAAGCTTCATAGACACTTTGCGAGAGTAACTGGGGAAAGATTAGAGAAGGTAGACATTTCTTAAAAAGTATATAATTATTCGAGTCACGATAAATATATAAACATGTAAAGCAAGATTTATATATGAGAGACAAAAATAAATTAAGACGTTGTCAAAAATTGATCTTTTTCTTTGGTATTTGAGAAGACATCCCGCACTCACGAATAATCAAAGCCAATGATTGCAACACGCCCTAGGACTTAATTTGCATTTTAGACTACAATTTAAACCTTACCGCCCAGGGCAGGCGATATCACTAATGGACGCACGCAGGATCTGGCCAGTAATTCACAACATCCCAGCGCTTTGGTATTTGAAAACGAATGGATGTTGCCGCATTGGCATTTGCCTTACATTTAAATTTACCTCTGGTATTAAACTACACAAGGTGCATTCGTTTGTTTTTATAAAACCCAAAACAATTCGTGATGTCAAACAAACATTACCTCGTATATTTCTAGCCTTAAAGCATAATTACCTGTGTATCTCCAGGATAAAGACTAAATGTGGTCTTCTATAGTTTAGGTATCTAAAGACAAAGACTGGCATATTCTTTGGCTGACACTTTGCATATTAATTTAGAAGGAAGAAAAAAAAACACTCTTTGTGATAGTTTTAAAATGATTCAAAACTTTAAAAACAAAATTAAGAAAATTGTTTCCGCTATGGCAAAGATACGACTTATAACAAAGGTACGTAAAATTAATAGGACTGCGGAAAGAGACAATTAATGAATCGATCAATCGGTAAAAAATTTAATCGACTAAATTTATTTGAACATTTAAAATTCATTTAAAATTTAAGTAAATGTTTCTAATTTTTTCCCAATTTATAAATTATTTATATATTTTTTTGTTACTTGCATACTTTTCCCTCATATTAGAACTATATATTTACACGTGCATCCGTAAACAAGGAGCTTTTTCTTCTTAGGCTCTTGCATAGCAGAACGAAATTACTGTGTTAAGTTACAAAATTAGGGAAACATAGAATTACATCGACTTAACCGATTTTACGAAATAAAGAATCGTAACTTTACGGGATCTATATATGCGTATAAAAACATAATTAATCGAACTTAATCGATTAAAATTTTTCCGATTACTAGTACAATTTTTAAAAAAAAATCAGTAACAGCCCTAAAAATTAATACTATTTCCTCTGGATACTAAAAGTCGTGCGTTTTCACCTCATATTAAACTAAATATTTCTGTCAATTACAAAACTCAGGTACTCCCAAATAAAAAAAAAACCCGTGATAAAACTCCAGCTACCTCTCTGATAGTAAAAAAGCTGTCATAATTTCTGCACTCAGGTTCACCCCTCATCACCTCGGGCAGTGTATTGGAATCTTTCTACTGCTAATGGGACACGTTAAATTAGAAAAAAAATATATATTAAAAAAAAACAACAGCGTAATGATTAACAATTAAATAAAGTAATCATGGAAGTTCTCTTCGGGATTTTTACAACTTTTCCTGTCTGACGTCATCTTTGCAAGGGAGGGAAATACTTTAATAAACTTTGAAAAAAAAAAAAAAAACAACCCTTAAAAAAAGAATAAGGAAAAGGATCTTTTAAAACAATGTATCTTATATTGAAAGAAGATCGCGGAATCTTAAAATGGCATCACTTGCAGGGGTCGTTACAAACTTGAATATCTTTAACGCTAAGAATAACATCGGCATCATTTCATTCGCGATCATAAATAACAACAGTATAGTCCCTGCTTTGTCTCTCTCCATTTCTCTTCGGGTCGCTAGTTCCGGCGTACAGTTTACTTTCATATAGAAATCATGTCAACATTATTCCTGAAAACCTCCCTTAATATCCTAATATTAACCATCTGTCGCTTTACTTACTTTACTTACACCGCCATTCATATTCTAAGATATATTCACAAATTTGTTTACAGCTCAATAAGTTTTATATAAATTTGTAAAAAAAGGCAAGGCTCGGTCTATTAAAGAACACATTCATATTTATCCACCACTTCTTCATTACATTGTCTCCCACTACCAGCACGCACTGAATATAAACTGCCAGTTCTATGCCATAGCTTCCTGTTTTTTTTTTTTTTTTTTTTGTGTGTGTCTCCTGGCCTTCCTATCTTACTGAACTGCTCTCTATTTACTCAGCCTGACATCAGCTGCACTCTTCCACAGACACACATACTCTTACTGTCCCTAAGAGTAAGACCCAGTTTAGACACACATTCGTTTATATGTCTTTATCTTACTGCGCTCCTGAAACAGTGGCGTTCTCTTCCCTCGCACTTTTACGCCATTCTGTCAATTTCAAGCTAAAAAAAAAATGGCACTTAAACACATCTTTTCGAATCATACTTTCCGAACTCACAATCTGACATTTCTCTTACCGATAAACTTAAATTGTATTTGTGATCATGTTGATGTGTTTATAAAAATGTGTATGGTAGGAATGATATTTAATTTCTTTTTTTTTTATGTAGAGGTAGAACCGCGATGTAACTTCTCTTGATCTATTTTTATTTTAATGTATATCTTTTGACTAGTCGTTGTCTTTTTATGTGATGCGTGGTTACCTGAACCCCAAATAAATTTTTTTATTTTTTTTATTGTTTATCACTATTGCTTCCAATGATTTTTAACAAATAGTCTATAGTCTCATTCAATGATAATGTTAATTAAATTGGTACCTAATCTTAAAAGAAAGAGAGATAAAAAGAGATATTTGAGAATTCATTGCAAAATCAAGAGCAGATTTGTAGCTCCAGTGTTTTAGAACTTTCTGGCACAGCAAATATCAAGGAAAGTGTTTGCCGTAGTTTATATTAAAATAAAAGTCTGAAAAGTAACAATACAAAGGTTCTCATCTTACCCCATGTCATAGTTTAATGACTGGTTCCTAAGGCTAAGACCATTCTGTTATTCGTGTTCTTGGTAAACAGAAACCTTGGCTCAATTAAGCCACTTTTAACTCCCCCCCTCCCCAATGCGCTATTTTCCTCCCTGTCCCCTGTTTAATCAAATATTTTATTTCACGCATTGAGGCCGGCCTGTCAAGTGGGACAAGACAGCTAACAACCTCCCCCCCTACAACTCACACGCCCTCTGGTGGGCTGAATCCCCCTCTCCCCTTCATCCCCCATCCCTATCGTGTCATACCTAATGTACCCCAGTAGAAACCACCCGAGCCGGTTCCGTCACTGGCCGTTGATAATGGAAGATTGAAGTAAGCAGTGTGGACGGCCGATAGATACGTAGGGACCCGAAGAACTCCCTTGGGCCGCGAGGCGTCTTCTTGGAAACGAAACGGTTTTACTTGATTAGTTCGGCGGTGTTAAGGGCGGGTCACTGGTGTCTGGGAAGTCATCTCTACCTTTTTTTGTTTCCTCTCATAATTCCCAGGTGATTTCATCTTAACTGTATCAACACAGTTGAATTTTATCTTATGTGTGGCTGTTTAAGTTAGAGCAAAAAGGCTTCCACAAGGCTACACATGTAGATTAACGGAACACGTCAGGTTAAGATAAAAAAAAAATATCAAACTAATCTTGAGGCACTGTTGGAAATCCCATGAGTGGATGAAGGATATCGGATACGGCGCCTTTCTTAAATTAAGTTAACACACAATTAGAAGAATCAGAAATCGATGAGCCAGGCAAAGGGTGGTGTGGGGGTAGGGTGGGGGTTTGAAGATGTTATAGAAAGGGGATTCATGTCTCTTAACATGTTTGTGTTGGGGGGGGGGGTATGTTGGGTTGGGGAGTGGCGAATATTTCTTTGTTGTCGTTTAAAAGATGACTGATTGATCTTTAAGAGCTGAACTCATTTTCACATAGAATAGTTGAATATCTTTTTAAAAAAACAACAACAAACAAACTGTTATATACATTTTAAGAAAACGGTTTTCCTTATTTTTAGAAAAATTCACTGCTTTAAATTTAAGCAAATATCACTTTTGTCGACTTTGACATATATCGCTGGTATATATATTTTAACGTATATCACTTTTGCAATTTTTTAAACTGTTGTAAATTTTATCACATATCAATGATATCTGTTTCCTCATTGTTTACATCGGCATGTCCATGTAAATGCAACGCTTCAAGTTGTGACAGAGCTTTCAAGTCTACACCCATGTTAGGAGATAATTGTTTCCGGTGTGTAAGTTTTTCATATGAAAAAAAAAAATTAGAGTTACAATGTGATATGTTGAGTATTGTCTTAGTTTTAAATAATGAAAGAACAAAATTTACTGCGAAATACTTTGTGGATTTCTTTTGCGGTTTTCAATATTTATATACCTGTAATTTGTTTTTAAACGATTTAATTGTTTTTAGTAAGAAAAATAAAGAAATAAAGTTACAAAGGTATATTTGCGTGTGTCATTTCCCTTTCGATAATTCAAATGATGGGGCCATATGCTGAGTATGCGCTCGATTCTCAGTGATAGGCGCCTGTGGTGTTTTGGATGAGCTCGGAGCGTATTCCAAGAGCCCTGCTTTACGGTGAGCTGGCAACTGGTATGAAGAAAAGAGGTCGCCCCTGCTTTACGGTGAGCTGGCAACTGGTATGAAGAAAAGAGGTCGCCCCTGCTTTACGGTGAGCTGGCAACTGGTAAGAAGAAAAGAGATCGCCCCTGCTTTACGGTGAGCTGGCAACTGGTATGAAGAAAAGAGGTCGCCCCTGCTTTACGGTGAGCTGGCAACTGGTATGAAGAAAAGAGGTCGCCCCAGCCTGCGCTTCAAGGACGTCTGCAAGTCAATGGTGTAGATAGACCATAAGACGCGGGAGACCATTGCCGTGGAGCGGACATCTCTGACGGGCAAAAGTCCGTGAGGGTATTTAAATCACAGCTAGGAGTGAAGAGAGAAGGGCCAGGAGAAAAGGGGAAGGGGGAAGAGGAGCAGGAGTAAACGCCATCGTCCCTTGAGAATGGACGGAAGCCAAATATAAGGCATAATTCAAATGAGCAAATTTTAAGTCGTAACATTACAAATATATTTGAGAAACAACCCAACAACCCACGAATAGGCGTGTCTGGTAAAGACCCTTATTGGATCCAAGCCACGAATAGGCGTGTCTTGTAAAGACCTTTGTTGCATGATCCAAGGCACGACTAGGCAGATCTGGTAAAGACCCTTGTTGTAGCCAAGCGTTGGTGATTTCCGAGCATCTGTTTCTAACGTTTCAGACCGCTGAGTGTTGACAACATCGTCTTTACCTTTACCGTCAAACCAACTTGTTATGGCAATAATCGCTTTTGTTAGCCCGACCGCACCTTGGTTAATGGGGGCAGGGTGAGTTGGGGTGAAATGTAAAAGAACAGCGGCCAAAGTGGGGGCAAGGGGGAGACTCATGCCCCCCACCGCCACGGATGCCTCGTGTTACCAAACTTGTTGCTCTCTCACTTTTTTTACAGAGTACCGGCCCTTGCATCTCCGACTCGCTTGTTCCTCGAGCCAGACTCCCACACGACCACTCGTGGCCGGTCCCTCACTTCAGCTGGCTGAGTTTACAGCAGACGAGCCGAGGACGAGGAATAAGAATTGGATTGCAATTGATTGAGGGGAGATAGGTGCAGTGGATTCGGCCAACGGTAAGTCTATTGTATTAGAGATTAAAATGACACTATGACTAAGACTGCTTTGCGTTATCCTATTGTTAGAACGGTTCTTGTTGTAGAATGCGTATATGTTCATAAGCATCAAATATAGTTAGTAACTTTTTAAAAAAAATATTATTTTGAGGCAACCCGCCCGATGCTACAAGTCGTCAAACTGTAGCAGGGCACCCTTTCTATTTTTTAAATACATATTTTGGTGCTACCCTTACTAGCGAAATAAATTATTTAGTTTTGTTTTTAAATTTGATATTGTACCTGCTGATTGTAAGGATCTTGCCCAGAGCACTCTTTTGTTTTAAGACCTTTCGGGTGATAACAACATTACATGTGGTGATCTTGTTGACCATACGTTATCGGGGCTCTTTAATGGAGAAAGATTTAACATAAAAAATTTAGCCAAAGCAACGTTCATTTTGTTTCTAATTCATTCGATTTGATGACAGTACCATAACATATTTAAATGTACATGAAATGGCGTAGCACAGCAAATTAAAGCTAATCTCAAATTAAAAATGTTAATTATAATAAGTAATAACCGACTATTACCAATAATGAAACAATTATTGTTATATTTCAAAATTAGAAGGAAAAAAAAAACATCAAGAAATGTAATCACTCATTTCCATTGAAAGGGTTTATTTTTAAAAATCTCACTGTCTTCATTTGTCAAAACGTCATAACGTTGCTTAAAAAACAACACCACACACTTTGATGCACTTAACTGTAATTATTAATATTAATATTACTATTTGCGTACAAGAGAAACACATTTCCGTATTCGGCGTACCGTGAGGAAATAACACAGTGCAGCGAAGCAGCGTTAGCGTTAGTTTTGGTAGGAGACGCATACAGAGACCTGGCCATATGATCGAATTTAACCGTTTTCAGTGCATCTAAAGTAATGGTACATATAGGGTCCGTCCATAAAGTACGTAACGCTATTTTTGACCATTTTTATCCTCCCCCCCCTGTCACAAACTGTCACAAAGCTCGGGACCCTCCTCCCCTTTAAGTACGTCACACTTTCAAACACATATATATTTTTTTATTAACAAAATAAATAAAATTTAATATAAAACACCGTGACGTCACACATGGCCGGAACCCCTCTCCCCCCTGTCACAAACTGTCACACTTTCTTACACCCCCTCCCTTCTCTGGAGCGTGACGTACTTTATGGACCGTTCAGTGTGACCTTCGACTAATTTTAAATCGTTATAGTTGTAAGTGCATATAGACATATTTCTTGTGGTTGTTGTTGTTATATTAATGCGAGATATTTAATTTTTTTTACGTGGGGGGGGGGGGGGGGGGGGGGGGGNGTGGTGACAATTTCGGCACCCACTAATAAATTTGCGAACAAACAAGTGCTCTCCGAAAACACGATTTTTGCTGCTGCGCTATTTTAAGATCATCACCTTAACAGCGGTTTGCGTCTCAGTTCTGTCGGCACACCAACTGACCGCGTCAGCTGACTCAACTGTTAGACCACACCGGTAAATACCGTCGTTATTTGAGCAGTCTGCAGATTGCGTCTCGGCTGTTTAGAGCTTTTGTTTAGATCAGGGGTCTCCAAACTACGGCCCGCGGGCCAGATGCGGCCCTCGAGGTCATCTCATCCGACCCCAGTAAAACTTTTTACCTGTAGTTTACCACAAACCGATGTGTTGTCGGCCCCAAACAGATGTTTCACAGTTAATGCGGCCCTCCGGCAGAAAAGGTTGCAGACCCCTAGTTTAGTTGAATTTTTAAAAATACCTATCCTTTGAATCCTATCAACATATTGAAAGTGGAACATAACGCCATGATTGTTCGAAATAAAATTATTAGTTAACAGGTGTCTGATATTTATGAATTAAATAAGTGGTTCCAAAACTTTTTTGATCCATGGACCCCTTTTATATATACATATAGTCAAAACTTGTCCACGTGGCGGATTAAGACTGCACGGGGCCCCTGGCTGCAATCAAACGGGGGCCCTATCCAGCCAGCGTACCTTAAAATATGATTGCTGACAGATAATATAAGACTGTAACTAAATATTAATAATGAAAAAAGAAACGAACACGAAGAAATAACTGTTTAAAATGTTCGCCGGTGTGTTAAAAATTGAGTGTGAAAAGAAAAACTTTTACATTCCACCGCTGGAAATCGAACCCGACACCATTTGCATCACAAGCCTATGCCCTTTCCACACGACCAGCGGAGCTTGTCTAAATTGAGAAATTTTAAAAATATAAACTATATTTTATACTATATTCTCTAAGTGAGCCAAGTTTTATAGATTATTAAGACTGTCAGGTCTGAATCACGCAGTGTTAAGAAGTCGTAAGAAATTTCCCGAATCGTGTTGTTTTTTTTTTAGCCAAACTTTTTAAAATGGGAATTTAGGAATTTATAAGGATTTTGCCTAACATATGGGAATTTTTTAGATTGACAATTTAAAAGAAAATAATTACATTCTTGGATGAAAATAAAATAAAATAATTTGAAACATGCTCATTTTCAAATAAGAAATACTTTTTTTGTGTTGGTGCGAGGCTCTTTGACGTCATATTTGTTTATTTTTAGCGTGTCTAGGTTTTTTATTTCGGATCTAGTTTTTTTTCCTGACGTTTTTGCTAGGTTTTTCCCAACATTGTCACTGACAGTAGACTGCAGACAGTTTACAGTCAGATTGTGTAAATGTATTACTATTAAATAATATAATTAATTAGTCTGAGCCCGAATCATCATAAAATGTTTGTTACATATAAAGGACCAAATCATTAATAATATGTAAACATATAACAATCTATGTAACCATGTATGATTGATTCATTATTAATAAATTTCAAAACATTCATTTTTAAAAATATATTTTTATCAATCACAGACAAATTTAAATTACAAGAGTATCCAAATAACTTTTTTAAACTTCATGATGTTAAAATTTAAAAGTATAATCTATATTTTGGCTTTGTAGCCAAGTTGTTAAAAAAAACGTACAGATTAAATAAAAATTGAAAGTACCCTATTAAAAATTGCCTTAAAAATGCAAAAATATTTATTATTTTTTAATTTGGAAGTCAAAAGTCATTAAAATGAATGCGAAAGCATTTAATTGAAGTTGCCACTTTTCAGATTTTTCCCCAAATTTTTAATGCATTTCGGAATTTTTAGCCCAATTTGGGAATTTTTTTAC
>MUZC01004604.1:479875-493575 GCA_002072015.1 Radix auricularia | reverse complement strand
GTCTGTCTGTCTGTCTGTCTGTCTGTCTGTCTGTCTGTCTGTCTGTCTGTCTGTCTGTCTGTCTGTCTGTCTGTCTGTCTATCTATCTATCTATCTATCTATCTATCTATCTATCTCTATCTCTCTCTCTTCCTATTATTTTCAAATCTATAGAAAAATTTTCTCCTCCTTTAACACGTAGCTTGATACCACATCCTTAAAGATTTCCTCAATTCCATCTTTTCCCCTTCTATCAGCCATTCCCCAATTCTCCCCGCCATAACTTCAATTTACTTGTCACTTTCACTGTCAATTATTTTTTCGAATCTTGTCGCATAATAATCATGTGATGCTATCAGTTGACTCGTGTGGAAAAAATGAATAACAAATCAGTGTTTCTAACACTTAGGTGCACATTATCTCTATATATAATTCTCTACATGGTCCAACCATTCCGGACAAAACTTAGCAAGTTGTCTGACCTCTGACCCTACCAACCAATCAGATTGCAAGAAAAGGTAGTAAACATTCAAAATTTCGTTGAATTGAAGTCAATTACTGTGTTCTTTCAGAACAAAAAAAAATATCATGTATTTCGTAGTGTAATGGCTATGACATTCGCAAAACACTTAGAGGTCGCAGGTTCAATCCCCAGCTAAGACATTACTTTTTTTTTAATTTTTGGAAATGTTTTCGATCACCATAACAAGCACAAGAACAGTGGAAATAAGCTTGACGATGGACAATTATCAGGTTATGCAAATTAGTTTATGCTTGCCAAGCTAGGGTAGTGCGGGGTGGCAAGTTGGTAACCACAGTGCACATGTTTCCAGATCAACAATGCGTCGCAGTTATCCCCGCCCCCGAGTTTCATTCGCGTTGTTCTGATTTCTTCGTGATGTATTTTTGTGTCTGTTCACCCCCTCCACTTTCTTTGAACTATCTATGAGCAAATCTGCGGGGTATGATATGCCGTGGGCATCTAGTAAAATTATAATTGTGTATATTTACTTCTCTTTACTGGGGTATATTTTCCGTCACCTTTCCATCTTCAATTCTCATACACCTCATCCTCCACTCATACCTTCAATAAAAAAAAAAAACCAACAACAAGAGCGTAATTATCACACGACCAAATAAAACATGAATGAAATCACGTGACTTCTCGTCACAGAAGCAACAATCTCAAGCACAAGCTACTATTTGTATTTAATATCTTCATGACTTATCATATGACAAAACCTCTATTGTCTAGCATCTAATGACCCACCATCTGATATAACTGCCATATCAAAGCCTACCATATCTTTTCCTACCATCTCATAACCTGTCATCTCATAACCTACCATCTCATGAACAACTGTCTCATGAATTAACAAATGATTTATTACCATCTCATAACCTACCATCTCATAACTTACCATATCATGATCAACCATCTCATGACCAACCATCTCAAGACCAACCATCTCATGACCAACCATCTCATGACCAACCATCTCATGACCAACCATGTCATGACCAACCATCTCATGACCAACCATCTCACGACCAACCATCTCATGGCCAACCATCCCATACCCAACCCTCAACCACATCATTTCCTACCACATCATGGGTTATCTTCGTATGGTCTACCATCTCATCTCCAGACCACTTCTGCTCCAAACCTTTCAGCCATCACGTAACATGCTCCGTGCCATTTAGTTTGTTATTGCCTGTCTTCATTTGACAAATACGTCCCCGTGGACTGCCCGGGATGGCAGAGCCGTCTTCCGTCATGAATTATTAGCGCAGCCCTGAATAGCGCACCAAGCACGCCCAAATTCACTTGCACAAACACCAGACGTGAGTTATGGGCTCCTGGTTATGTCATTGGCCGCCATCTACCAAGGAGGAGATGGTCATATGGTCGGGACAACCGCTGGTCAAATCTGTTTAACTTATAACAATGAGAGGAGTCATTGATCAGAGAGAGGGTGATGATATGGCTTAGGTATAATCGAATATGTTCAACTGAAAACCAATCGAGGTGATATCCATTCATAAAACAATTACCTGGGAGTAAACAAGGTGTACGAACTTTGTAAGTGAGAGGAAATCACCGGGAACAAATCAACCTTCCACTATAGATTGTTTACATTATACAGTTTAATTTCAAAACACTTCAATGATGCTATAATGAAACTTACTTTTTTAAAAACAACAAACAAACCCACATACCTTTAAAGATGGATTGTATTCGTTGGAATACACGAATGTTCTAATGGATCAAGTATACCGCAACTTGAAAGTTGGAGTCTCATAGGATCCCCTCTGGATTGAGCAACGCCTTTTGTCGCCAAAAGATATCAGAATCTTTTATCTGAGTCAGCACTATGGTCCGCGGGTAAAAGGTTGTGTTTTTAAATAGTCACCCAGCACATTTATAAACAATTTTAAAAATCCATCAGAAGACTACAGTTTGTTTTTTTAATTTCTCGGACCGCTATACGCCAGTTCCCATTATGGATGGTTCTATTTTCATAAAAGATTTTCGGAATTTTTTTCTAATAATAAAGTTGTAAACATGACTTTTAGCTTGAACATCTCCGTTAAGTTGACCCAAATACTGTTGAGATTAGTCCTTTAGTAGGAAAACCAAATATTTGATTAATTATTTGATTTGATTCCACGGATAATTCTTTTAACAAAATTTTCGCCATTAAATGAGAAGACGTTCAATGGATTATTCTCAGTGAATACATCTTTATGAATACTTTAAAATCGTTACCGTTATCTAAAAAACTGCTCCTGTGTTGCATGACGCTCTTCTAAACTAAAAGTTAAACTTACTCAGCGGATGTGAGATAGAACTCGAGAACTCCTGCGGGCTCCTAACACATTTACTGTAACATATTCTCTACATCTGTAAGGACGCTGTTTCTCTTTGATTCCCGACATAAAAAGTCCACTAATTTCAATGCCACATGTCAGGCCAAGGAGAAAATAAACACTCTAAATGTTGAGTGGCTTTTTGTGGGTACTGTGGTTGTTTCCCCCATGACTGGAAACAAGGTGTAAACATGGCGCCACGCTCGTTCTGTTGTTATCTGGGGTTCACGTCTGCTAGGAAATACATCAACAAAACTTCTTTATGGGACGCCTTGTGACGTCAGTGTGGAAGATGTTCATTTCTGGTGAACACAAAAAACAAAATGGGAGTGGAGGTGTAGTGGGAGAGGATGTGTAGTGGGAGGGGAGGTGTAGTGGGAGGGGAGGTGTAGTGGGAGGTGAAGTGTAGTGGTAGGGGGTGTAGTGGGAGGGGAGTTGTAGTGGTAGGGGAGGTGTAGTGGAAGGGGGAGTGTAGTGGGAGGGGAGGTGAAGTGGGAGGGGATATTTCAGAGGAAATGACAGGCCTCGCCCCTATGTGTTTGACTTTCTCAAGGGAATTAATCTATGGGCAATTGATTTCAGATTAACTATACTAAGAGAAATACGTTGTTTCAAAGGAAATCACTGGCTTAAACTATGATAATTTTTATTATTATAATTAGTCAATCTTAACGCCGCCAAGGTATTAGTCACAACTATGGGCGAAAATTCTTTCAGCTTATAATAAAATGCTGATCCTAAATTTAAATGTATGTTTATATAAAGGCTCTTTATTCCTGATCACCATGATTAAGATCATTTGAATTTGAAGAGAAATGTTGATGTCATTCAATTTAAGTTAAAGCAAATTTATTTTTTGTTTCATTATTGTCATTAGCTTTTTTGACATACCATAAGTAGAAATTCTCCACTTCCACCATCTTCATAGTTACTTCCATCACCCGTAAATCCAAAAAGATCCACAAACGAATTGTGGGATTTAAATGGACGAAGAAATTTGTAAAACTTTTGGCAAATGCCTTCATCAGTACAGATAAATAAAACACAAGTATTTAAATTGACTTTACTTTACATGTCACCTAGTATATCAAGGACACAATCATTAAGTAGAGATTAAAAACACCAGACAAATGAAAAGAAGTACGATGGACACAAGTACCGAACACTGTAATGACACTGTAGATCTAATAAATTATATTGCAAACTTTGAATTATTAGATTGACATATCAATAAAATAATAGTCACTGGATGTGAACGCTATGACGGATTTTTTAATGTTATATTTTAATACAAGGTGTGCATCGGGTGGTGTGCAAAATAATTATAAATTAAAGATTCTCGCCGTTAAAAAAATATGACGTCATTGTTATAGATCATATTTATTTTAATTTTCGAAAAGGGAACGCTAAAAAAAGAGGATTTGAGGATTTTTAATTATAAAATAAAGGACAAGTTAGTTGGGCACAACCTAGTTTATTATGATAACCCTAGGCTAAATATTGAAGTTTATATAAGGTTGTGGGTCTATTGTGTAAAGGAACAATGTTAATGAAGGTTATTTAGAATTTTACGCACAAAAAAAATCGCGCGGGGCTATTTATTATATTATTGTATGTATATGCAGCACCTTACATTGCGTTAGCAACGGCCCTGGTTTATTTTTAAGTCGCACCTTATGCTCCGCACCAAACTGACATGAGCTATTTATATAATTGATCGGGGAAGACAGTCTGGGTAAGACGGTGCTGAGTATGATTAAATAACAATAATTGATAACAGCCGAGCTCTTCTTGACCGCCCTGCACTCATTGCTCGCTGTGATGCGCTCTATTTCTTTGCGCTCGATCACTTGAGCTCCAAAGTTACACAAAACGGCGGGCACTCAATTCTATGTGATGAGTGATTGTACTTTAAGAAACCTGGCGGCGATGTTTGATTGGACGCCCCAAACCGCGGACTGGACAGTAATTAACACGTGCGGTGTGATTGGCGACCACCAGGGACTTAACGGAAATCTTTGGCTAACAATTACGTTACTCGCCTTTATCGAAAGTTATGGGTTGAATGAGAAATCATCTCAAATTTATACCCAACCGACTAAAATAAAAATATATAAACAGTAGTAAGAAATAATTGCCTTATAAAGACAGACTGCGAAAAAGAAGATAAAAGTTATTCTGAAATAAAGACTGGTGTTATATAGGGTGAAAAAAACCCCAACAAATCTCCAATCTAATATCCGATGTTTGATTGTCCCCATGTTATAAAAAAAAAAGACAATGAAAATGCCTTAACGTTTCTACACGACTTCATTCCTTTATGTGTGTCAAGTGAATCCAGGGGGTCAAAGACAACAGTGGGCTCAGTGGGTCGACGACACGAGAGAGAAGATAAGGATGGACGTAACGGTCTGAGAGGCTGGGAACTGGCAGGGCTTAAAGGCCGGAGAGGAGGGGGGAGATTGAGCAGATGTTATACTGCAGGCAGTGGTGCCGTATGTTGGGGGTGGGGGGTTGAGGTAAATCTTTAAGGTAGGAAGTTAAGATGGGACAATTTGTGGAGACATTATGGTGAGGATGTAGAGTGGGATTAGAAGGTGAGAGTGTAGAGTGGTACTGTCAGGTGGGACCTCAAGGTGAGAGTGTAGAGTGGTACTGTCAGGTGGGACCTTAAGGTGAGAGTGTAGAGTGGTACTGTCAGGTGGGACCTTAAGGTGAGAGTGTAGAGTGGTGCTGTCAGGTGGGACCTCAAGGTGAGAGTGTAGAGTGGTACTGTCAGGTGGGACCTCAAGGTGAGAGTGTAGAGTGGGACTGTCAGGTGGGACCTTAAGGTGAGAGTGTAGAGTGGTACTGTCAGGTTATCATGTATTTTCCTTCTTTTTAATGATGTGCTGTGTGGGTTGGTGTGTGTGTGTGATTGTGTGTGTGGCGTGCATGTGTGTGTGCGTGTGTTTGTGTTTTGCTAACTTTTCAAATTTCAGGTACCCCTGCCCTCCCTTTCAGTTACGTGGAATCCTATCCTATAATATCGGCCATGATGGATGCGCCGGTTGCAGTTTTTTAATTTGATGAGCACGTCAGATCGAGTGTTGATGACGTTTTAAAAGAAAACAAAATATGTTCAAGGCTTTGAACTCGGCACATGAAAATTTTTATTTCTTTACACCATGGGGGACAATTTGTGATACCTTTTGAACCATTGTATCATTCATTCGTTGCCACTTTTCTTTTTGCTTATATTTTTTTCATCATGTATTTAGTTTTCTCAGAATAATTTTCTGTTTTGTATGTTGAATAGCAATTACTTATAATTTATTAGAATATGCTGTTCAGGAGTAGGCTAGACACTAATTCTGTAACATCTAATAAAATAAATAATACAAGGGGGAAAAAAAAACCGGAATACGTATTTTAAAAATAATGTTTAACATGATATTGTAGTTTTGCGTTCGGTTAAAAATTCGATGATTCTCAGTCTATTGATCATGAGCTCTTAAGAAATAGAAGAAATTAGAAAACTTCACAAAAACCAACACACGCCCGCAGACACAAATGCACACACACTTACAATGAACACAGCACACATTTAGCCCAGTCTACGCCAAATTAAAGTCCTAAAAATAAGGGTGTTTTTTTTGCTTGTAACATTTCCTTTGATATGACTGAAGTGACAACATTGGTCTAAAAAGTTTCTTAATAATCAGAGTTGTCAAGTTCACGTAAAATTGTTCATGTACTTCAGACGCGTAACTCTTTGAAATCAATGAATCAAGTGAGAAATTCATTGGGAACTGTCACTAATTTTTATATTTTTCTCGTGTGGTAGTCGGTGTGTATCTCTGTTGAAATTTTTATAATACTTATCTACTTATCAATGTGTTTATTTTTCATAAGGCACGATGTTTCCAAATATTAATTTACATATAACACGAACGTAGAGATGGCCAAAAAACGTCAAAGTAAACAAGAGGCGCAATAAAAATTTAATTGATTTCTTCAAACGCGAGAACATAATTACCACGAGACTTGTCGAGACGTCTCTCCCTGAACTAACCCTGGCCTCGTCCTAACACTTGCACGTGCACGTAAGAAGCCCTTATGTGGCGGAAATGGACACTGAGCTGGACGCAGGTCTGCAAACTGGACATATCCCTCCCCCTCCCCCCAAGTCTTCGCTTCCTCTATCTGAACATGTCGTATGTCTTTTCCTAGGGCAGTGGCGGCGAACCCTTTTCGGGAACGCGTACCCAAAGTTCTAACCAAAACCCACTTATTTGGGGCGGTTTTGCCTAGCTGATTTGATTATTAAGGAAGTAATATTTTAATCGCGTGCCGGCTGATGAGGCTCTGCGTGCCGACATTTACACGCGTGCCATAGGTTCGCCATCACTGACCATGTTCAATTGTTTCAGTATAGCCAATTTTAAAAGGGTTATAGTACTTAAATAAAAAATTAGGTGATACCTAAATTTCTATTCATTGTAAAAAGAAAAAAATCATTTGAATTTTACACCTAGAGTGATACAAGTATGTTTAGTAAAGTGACGAAGACATATTTGTTTCATAATCAAAAAATATTATATGTATATATCTTTTCTGTAGCGTGACCTATGATACCTTGGATTTTGGAATATGCAGTTGATTGCACTCCCGGTAAAGAAAGGCAATGTCGAGGTAAATGAAGATAAAGAAACCATGTTTACCAGGCAGCACTTGCCATTATAGCAATGAGAATCTGCTTCTGTGTCTTACAGTAAAAACTCTAACAATGCGCAGACACACACGTCGTCTGCAAGGAGATTGTGTCACATGCGGCTTTCTCTTATTTTGATCTTCGAGGATATGTTAGAGCGTGTAGTTGACACAGCGTGTAGTTGACACAGCGTGTAGTTGACAGAGGCGTGTAGTTGACACAGCGTGTAGTTGACAGAGGCGTGTAGTTGACACAGCGTGTAGTTGACACAGCGTGTAGATGACACGGGCGTGTAGTTGACGCGGCGTGTAGTTGACGCAGCGTGTAGTTGACAGAGGCGTGTAGTTGACAGAGGCGTATAGTTGACACAGCGTGTAGTTGACAGGGGCGTGTAGTTGACAGAGGCGTGTAGTTGACACAGCGTGTAATTGACACAGCGTGTAGTTGACAGAGGCGTGTAGTTGACACAGCGTGTAGTTGACACAGCGTGTAGTTGACGTGGCGTGTAGTTGACAGAGGCGTGTAGTTGACACAGCGTGTAGTTGACACAGCGTGTAGATGACACGGGCGTGTAGTTGACGCGGCGTGTAGTTGACACAGCGTGTAGTTGACAGGGGCGTGTAGTTGACAGAGGCGTGTAGTTGACACAGCGTGTAATTGACACAGCGTGTAGTTGACACAGCGTGTAGTTGACATAGCGTATAGTTGACACAGCGTGTAGTTGACACAGCGTCTAGTTGACACAGCGTGTAGTTGACAGAGGCGTGTAGTTGACGCAGCGTGTAGTTGACAGAGGCGTGTAGTTGACATAGCGTGCAGTTGACACAGCGTGTAGTTGACACAGGCGTGTAGTTGACACATGGTGTGAGTCTAGCGTTGTGATTGATCTATAGGCTTTGTCATTTCATGGCAAAAATCTGTTGATAGAAACTTCCGGCCTATTCATTTGGACCGATTTAATTTGGATATCAATCAAAATTCTGGGTACATATCTTGTACATATCTCTACAATTATTTCAAATTATTTGTTAATTCTACGTTATTTTTGGTTCATTAAAATGGACTTGACCTACATAAAAATCTGTTTATAACCTTTTTGATAGTTCTATTTTTTTTTCTTCAGAAACATCGATAAACTCAACAAAAAATAAAATAATAATTAATAATAATAAAAAATATTTTTTTTTAAAATTAAAAAATCGCAAAGCTTGTTACTACAAGAAGCTTGTCTCCTGTGCGTCTTTTTATTCTTAGCATACATGAAATTCGCCGATGTGATGCTGGGCTGTTTCTAGTTGACAAGAGAAAAGACTCGATAACTCTTGTCTCTCATGGCGGCTATATAAAGATATCTTGGGGGACATCACTCCTCAATTTGAAGGCAAATAATTTAATCTTAATTTTATATTGAGTTAAAGCCAGTGTACAGTTACTACAAGGAATGGATGACCTGACATCTCCCTTACCCCCCCCCTTGTTTTCTTAAACCACTCTCTTGCCCTTTTCGCTCACTCCTCTTCCACCTTCTGCCCCCCCCCCCTAAACCACCCCGAACCTTGCACGTAGTTTCACTCCCCATCACATCGAGCGATTTATCGCCAGCCAATGTCCTACGTATTGATCAGACGTCCGAAATCCTCAAATCTCCCCCGTCCCACCATCCCCCCCTTACCCCACACCCTACCCCTAGCCTGGGTTACGATCATGACGTCAAAAAGGTTTCAAAGAACAGCGTAGTCCGGGGGCACGGTGCTCGTGGGAAATAAAACACGAGAGTCTCGCGAGAACTAAGTGTGTTAGTGAGTGGGGGAAAGGGGGGAGTTTTATTCGTTTTATTAAAAAAGCCTTTAATTAATGTGAGTACTGCATGTTAATTTTACTGACAAAGGCATTAGCCGAAACGTTTAGTGTTGTATTTGTTAAATAATAAAGCTTAAATTAATTGTTTTATTTGACAATTTGTTTGTGTACTTTGCATTTCATTTTGGGAAATTAGGGCCCGTTATCGATATGCGATTGGAAACTCCTTCTTAAGGTCGGCATAGGGATCTTTGAATGCGAAACGCCTTAAGCTCCACTGTCGGTATCGTACATGTGTGGGACGCGCTAAGTTCCCATATAGTTCTTGCTATGGATAAGTGTTCTGGTGTTAAAAATACTTCGCCAATGTAGATTTGATTTCTTTTGGCTTGATATTCTAGATTGAATATTATATATGCAATCGAAGTATGGATATATAACACTATGTACATCATATAAGCACTTTATGATAAAACAAGACTGTATGATGCACAACAAGTGTACGTCCTGTGATTCAATCCATGATAAGGTAGCATGATCGCAAAACACATTTACAACCTATGATTTAGTCTATGAAATAACTGTATGATTGCACGATATGTGTACATCTTATGATTAAATCTATGATATGACTATGTGATTACAAAATGCATGTATATCTTAACATTTAATCTATATTACCCTATGATTTCACAGTACGCACGTGCTCTATGATTTCATGTTAATCTTTCACACTCTGATTACCTAGCATGAGTCACCATGAGCCTATGACAGTGATGGCGAACCTTTATGGGACCTCCATAGCCAATTGCCAACACAAAGTGCCAGCAAAGTGGTTCAGTTTAGAAAGTAGTATTTTAGTTGTGCCGGCTGATGAGACTTCGCGTGCCGACTGTGGCACGCCTGCCATAGGTTCTCCATCTCTCCTTATGTTGTTAAACCATTATTTTTCCTCGATGATCTCAAATTTATCTCAAAAGCATCACCAAAATATGATAGCTTTTTTTTTTCCATTTCCATGACGGCAGTGGCGTCACTAGAGGGTGCGCGGGGTGCTGACCGCACCGGGTGACACCATCACAAGGGGTGACATTTCAATGTAGAGTTCTGTATGTTTTCGTTATTTGGCACTGGAAGACTCAGAGGAGTTCCATGGGTTAAGACGTGAAGGGGTGACGCAGTGACCTACCACCCGCGCGACACCAACCCTAGTGACGCCTCTGCATGACAGTACTCGTCAACCTAAATCACAAGGATCTCTCTTAAAAGGCTTGAATGAACAAACCCAAGAACAAACATGAATTCAGCTTCAACAATAAATCTTACATAAACATTAGCGACAAGAAATAATTTAACAAAAAACATTAAAAAACAACCCCAACAAACAAAACAAAACAAAACCTGATAGAATCAAAAGTAGATCTAATATTTGTATCGGAATCAATTTATTCTTCAAAGTTGAGTCAAATTTAATAATAGAATCGGAAACGTTGAAGATAACAAACTCTTAGACATTATTACAGAATAAAAGTTGAAAATAAAGAGGAAAAATGACCACACAAAAAGCACAAAGAATTAATTAAGCAAAAAAGTAATTTTCGAAAGAGACGGCCTATAAAAGCAATGCTGCATAGAGAGCTTGCACGACAAAGTTAAAACATTTTCAAAAAGTTTATCTTAAAAAAAAAAGTTTAGCTAAAAAAATGTTGATCAGAAGCTTCCATTTACTTCGCACTTTTGTAAAGAAAAAAGCTTCGGGAGTGGAGGGAAAGGGGTTGCGATTTGTCCATCACTTTTGTTGGGTTAAAAATGCATAAAATTAAATGATGAAAAAAAAATTGTTTTAAAAAATATACAAAAAAAAGTTAATGTGTTTCTGTTGTTACCACGCCTGGCTCCCTCGCTGATCTAGGCTCATCTCTATTTCAATTAAATTGGATGTCTTCTGCCTCGGGTGAAAACAGCGGAGGGGGTGGGGACGGCGGTGATGAGGGAATCATCCAGAAATTTAATTTTTGTTTCATGTTCGCCGTTAAATCAAAATTCTTTTTCAATGTCGTTGGCAGCGTTGTTGCTGTCGGAAGCGAAGATAAAAAAAAAAGAAGAAAGAATTTGATGAACAATGAACATGGGAGAGCGAAATATGGAGTGAAATAGCATGAAGAAGAGAGTAACAGGCAGAGAGACAAGGAGAGACGTAAGGATGGAGTAATTGAATAGGTAGAGAGGGCAAAAAGGGAGGGAGATTAAAAGAGAAAGAGAGGGATACAAAGAAAGAGTCAGAGAGAGAGAGAGAGAGAGAGAGAGGGAGAGAGAGAGAGAGAGACGGAAAAGGGTGCAAAGTGCTTAGATAGAAAGAGATATTTTATACATGTGACAAAAACATGCGATATAAAGAGAGATAATCATAGACTGAGAGAAGTATACGTGAGGTCACGTTAGCATGGGAGAGTCATTGAGAGATGTATGGAAAGAGAGAGCAAGAGTGTGTTTGTGAGAGCGAAGGTGGGGGGGGGGAGATAGAGAGAGAAGGAAATTAAAAATCCGGGGCAAGAAACAGCGCGGGGTAAGAGAAAACCGAGACAGCTATTGTCTGTGGAACAGAACAAGATAGAGTCGAATAGACAGGATCGGTAGATTGTCGGAGAAAGTTAGAGCAAGGGGAGGGGTGAGGGTCTGTGAGAAACCACCAGGAAGGAGAGAGTGTCAAAGAGATCTAGAGACGGAAAGAATGACCGGGCCGGATGGGAAATTACATGGAGTGAGTGTCGTATAAGTTCAAGGTCACCCTAAGAACGCCATAAAATGATCGTTTAAGTTGAAAGCCAAGGCCACAGAGAAACAGGCAAGAACAGGTTAGGTTATTTATTCGTCACTATGCGACACTATGCGTGAAAGATTTGTAAAAAAAAAACAAAACAGAAAATAAACCTTGAAATATCCTGATTACAAGTACGCAAAAATTAAAGTTTCTCAGATGCCACGCGTTTTTGTTTTATATGCCACAGACAAGAAATAAGCAAATGAAGAACCAATTAAAGACAATATAATTTTATTAGAAAAGGGCGCAGCGAAAAACAACAACAAGAAGTTAGGGGGCCGTCCATAAATGACGTCACGCGCCTAGGGGTAAGGTGGGTCACACATTTGTGACGATGTGTGACGAACGGGAGGAAGTGTTTAAGAACAGTGATGTTGACATCAAAATGTGCAACTTCCAATAAAAGTTCCACTTAAATATTTGATTGATTATAATCTATTCAATTGTGTTTTACGCGTGTAACGATATTACTCTTAATGTGAAGTCTTACAGTAAATACATACTTAAAATAACAAAAAAAACAAACAAAAAAACCCCCATAATTTGAAACATGCTCACTGTCAAAAACGAAATACGGCTTTTAAAGCGGGGGGGGGGGGNGGGGGGGCTTTGTGAAGCATACTGGAGGGGGGTCTCACTATTTGTGACAACATGTGAGAGGGAGGATGAGTGGGGTTAAAAATCAGCCAAAATCGCGTGACGCCATTTTGTACGTCCCTTAGTCTTAATAAGATGTTGTCATCGAAAGAAAACAAAATATCAAAGGTAAACATTTAAAAGGTAACAGATACATGATATCCAGTAGACATCAACTAAATATTCAGTTTAGTAGCTATGGGTGGGAGGGGAGCCCAAATTTGAAAGTGCCCCCGGGCCCCAAAATTAGTGTCAGAAATTTTTGTACCTTCAATATAACGCCTCTGCCATGTATGTTGGGTCCCCCCTAAACAAGTTAAGCCCCCGGGACCCGAAACCACTAGAAATTCCTAGCTGCGCCACTGTAGATGTTGACATCATTGGTTTGTTGCGTCTTTTTCTGCCTAACTCCCATGACGTCTCTCGACCAAGTCGGAATGCTGCTCCCACTCCTCACCTTTTCATCACGTTGGTTTGTAAACATTTTCTGAAATACGACTGTATCTTATATACTAAGTTTGGATGAAGAGTCAAGTACCACCGGAATCGATCTCCAAGTATCGATCTAAATGCCGCCATGCATTACCGTGTTTGTAAAGGTCACCGGTTTTTAAGTCGTTACTTTTAGAGACTTAACGTCAACATGACATCTAGTCTGCTATTCAAGTAAACTTTGGTCACATTTTCGTGACTAAACCCGTTTCTTTAAAACAGTGTCTGACGACTGATTAAAAACTGAGTAATTTGACAAGAAATGTTCAGAGTATATTTACTGACACAAGAATATTTTTGCAGTTGTTAAATAGAAATTGAATATGGTAATTAAAACAAATTGTAATATAATATGATTTTTTGAAAAGTACTATTCTCTTCCCAAAGATGCGGGGGGGGGGGGGG
>MUZC01004604.1:461237-479867 GCA_002072015.1 Radix auricularia | reverse complement strand
CTCGGCTTATGAACGAACGGGCTATACAACGAGCGTGTAGTATATTGGTATAAGTGATGCTAGGATTTCTGTTCGGAATGAATATTAATTAAATATTATTATTTTTTTTTTTAAAAGAAGCTTTTTTAAATTTGGGGATGAGGAGTGCTGTAATCAATGGTTCCCAAGCTGTTTATAAATATTCGATGACCCAATATTTTGAGTTAGCGGTGTAATTTTATTTAAAGCAACAAAAAGCTATCGAAATTCAATCTAATTAGGAAGATGTGGCAGGCATAAAAAAACAACATCAACTTGTTGTTTCATGTCACTCAATGTAAAGACTCTCCTAAGTACATAGGCACTGTGGCGTTTTAAGAAAAAAGTTTTTTTTTTCCAAAGACCAAATCTCGTTATCTCGTTGCTAACTTGTCACAAAAATGTTTCCTTTCACATTTTGTAATCAGCTTTTTGATAAGACTTTTTTGTTAAAAGACATTCGCTTGAAAAGATCACAGTGTGATGGTCAGGTTGTAGGAAAAAAAAGCAAGAATTATCCGATATGACAATGATACGAAATAAGACCAAGATTATTTTTATACAGGCTTCACGCTAAATCAAAGCTTGTTTCGGATACGGAGGAGATATTTCAAATGACCAAACTGGCATTTTAACTGAATTGATATATAATACATTTTTTAGAAAAATATTGAAAGAATTATATTTGGGAAATTTTATTTTCCTTTTGAAATGACTTGTTAAAATACTTTTCGCATTACTTTTTAAGCGTTCTTGATGTTTTCTCAGTTTAAAAAAATACCTGAAAGGTTTCAATTGCTAACCTTAACTCACTGCCTGTCAATAATTTAGTATACTGGGAGACCGCCCTTAAACCATAACACGCGGTCTTGAAACATGCGTAATCAACGTTGAATTATTAACACCTGAGAGGTCAAATTAACACATTCCTCTTTTTTTTGGATCTTACTTTCTAGCTGATCAGCGTACTTCATGGACCTATCTGATCTTGAGCCTACACTCAGCGTTACAGAGTCTAGCAATACTAATTAATTATTGTGGAGCTGCCAGAACTTTGGTCACGAGAAGTTAATCTGAACACGCATCAAAACAAATGTCATGACGTCAACGACAGGAGGTGCAAAGACGTGAAATTAATTTTTCGATGGCCGCTTTGTTTATGTGTTTTCTTACAAATTTCACTACTCATAGTACTCACATGTGAAACAAATTTCTCATGTAAATTCTCTTCCTGTTTAGTTGGCCTCCTGGTGTGTGTAAATTTATAGACTTGAAATTAGCTTCATATGTGTGAACGTTCATTCTCCTTTAAGCCTTAACTACACCAAATACCGCGTCTCGCCACATGCGAAAAGAGAAACAGCTGGTGTCTGAAGGAAATCTGTGAAATGTTTAAAAAAAAAACATTGGTCGACTATACAAAATAAACACACGAAACAGTACATCGCTGTTAATACTATAATGTATGAGTGACTTGGTTTCACATCCTAAAAAAAAAGTTTTGTGCTCGGCAACTGAAGGAACAGTTTTACTATACATCGTGCTGCGAAACATTCACAGTTTGTTATGGTCAAGTAGGGAAGGGGCAAAGGTCTATATAAAGGCCTTATCCCAGTTGGCCTTAAATATTTAATACGTCACTTCAGTCTTGCTTTTAAAAAGTTACGTGGTGAAAGAGCAGTGATATGAACATTTGAGTGGAGATCCGTTGCTTGTTTAAGGGTTTAATGGCCTTGTATTTATGACAGAAATCTTTTAATAGAACAACAGGGCAGTGCTGGATTTACTTATATTTGCTAAACAAGCTAAAGTTAAGGGCCCCCACCTTCTTGGGGGTCGATCGGAACTTTAAAAAAAAAAAACACTAATTTTTCGAAAATCAAATTTGGCACTGACATAGAATATCTGGACTTCAAAAGGGTCCCCGTATCTTAAGAGTTTAGGGATGCATCAAGTCTTAATCCGGCCCTTCAGCAGGGTATTAAAACGGAGAAATTTCATTTAAATATTTGTCAAATAACCTGGTATACAGCTTTTCTTCATATCCATGAATATTTATGGAATCTAAATTAATCCGAGTCAGCTTAGTGGAGCTGAGTAATACAAAAATTTTGATTGCGTCTATGTTGTAAAGACGCGAAGTGGTGTGAGGTACGTTGCCTTAAGACAACTTTGTAATATTAGTTATATTACGTTGTAGGATATAACGTTTTTTTGTATCAGAGATATATAAAAAACACAACTAATTTAAGTACAACTAGAAGGCCACAGGAAATATGTTTGAATTACCCCCCCCCACCCCCAAACCATAGCTAGTACAGACGTTCAGTTAAAGAAGAAAGAGAATTGAGCTCGGCCAGCTGAAATAGCGTGGCGGAGGTTAATGCGTGTTTGCTGTAATTAGTGAGCATTCACTCCCTTGCCCAAAACGCAAAGGAGAACAAAAAAAACTACAAACAGCGCTACTCCCTCCCTCTCTCGGCCCAAGTCTACGGTCCTGTTATTTGGATGTAAACATATGCTATAAATAGCATTTGTTGCGAGGCACTACCATAAGGATTTTTACGACGGTAGAATCAAATGGAAATAGATGTCAGTGCTATTTTGGGTCCGCATATTGTAGTTGATGGAAATTTGTGGATGTCCCAATAGCTATTTCAGCCATGACTGTATGTAGTATGGAAAGAAGTCGAACATTCACAATTAAGACACATAAATTCATTATTCGACAATGGTATCTGCACTATTTTTCTTACAAGCACTCGCAATCTACAATAATACATGCATTTGTTTTTTTTTAAAAAAACATACATGCGATATTCCACAGGTAAAAAAAAATAGGCTGCAGAATTTATTTTTTTTAGAATGCGACGAGATGTAATCTGCTTGACTGGGGTTTAGAGATCATTATTGAAGGGAAATTTTCATCCAATGTATTGGCTGACGGAGATAAAGAGACAACCACGAAAGTTGTGCAGCTTTGAAATGAATAGCTTAACTTATAAAGTAACCTTTATAAATCTAAACTTGACTTGCATTTATTTTTGCATATATTTTTAAAACATTGATTGCACTTCATGTTACCTCTGTTTGACCTTAAATTTCAGTCTTCAAATTTTACCCTTATCTCAAATAATGTGCACGTTTATAGAATGTTACCTGTATAAATATAGCCTGATATAACCTGATATAACCTGATGTAACCTCATATAACCTGACATAACAAGATATAACCTGATATAACCTAAAATAACCTGATGTAACCTGATATAACATGATATAACCTGATATAATCTGATGTAACCTGATGTAACCTGATATAACCTGATGTAACCTGATATAACCTGATGTAACCTGATGTAACCTGTTATAACCTGATATAACCTGATGTAACCTGATATAAATTGATATAACCTGATATAACCTGATGTAACATGATATAACCTGACATAACCTTATGTAACCTGATGTAAACTGATATAACCTGATATAACAAGATATAACCTGATATAACCTGATATAACCTGATGTAGCCTGATGTAACCTGATGTAACCTGATGTAACCTGATATAACCTGATGAAACCTGATGTAACCTGATGTAACCTGATATAACCTGATGTAACCTGATATAACCTGATGTAACCTGATATAACAAGATATAACCTGATATAACAAGATTTTACCTGATATAACCTGATATAACGTGATGTAACCTGATGTAACCTGATATAACCTGATATAACAAGATTTAACCTGATATAACCTGATGTAACCTGATATAACCTGATGTTGTTCTCTGGATGTCAGTACAAGCCTGTTATCTGTACTAAGATGATAGATTAAATGGAATATCCTGCTATTCAGTGGAATATCTAGCTGTTCAATGAATATCCTGCTATTTAATGAATATCCTGCTATTTAATGAATATCCTGCCATTTAATGAATATCCTGCTATTTAATGAATATCCTGCTATTCAATGAATATCCTGCTATTTAATGAATATCCTGCTATTCAATGAATATCCTGCTATTTAATGAATATCCTGCCATTTAATGAATATCTAGCTATTTAATGAATATCCTACCCACCAACAGATTGCCGCGTAGATCAATTAATGGCGTGCGTACTGATGAAATTAATAAACTTCCTTTATCAGGAACAGGAAGGCATTGCGGTACGTTCTGTTATCATTGATTAACCCATAATTCATGGAACTTAGCTAAAACCCTTTCAAAAAACTATATGAAAAGATTAATGTTAATCCAAGCTTACGCAAGACTAGATTTAAATCTCAATAATTAAATGTGTTGAGCAAAAAGTTTTCCTTTGATATTTCCAACAAACCCCCGGCTAATACTTCCTTTCCTCGTATTAAAGCCAGGCTTCTTTAAAGGATTATCCAATAAAGAGCCAGAGAAAAAAATCATATTTTAATTAGATGTGCTATGAACCTCTCCCCATCACGTACATCCACCACCAACCACTCCACCCGGCCGCCGCCACCATGCCCCCTCTCCCTATCATATATATATCCACCGCCAACCACCCTAACCGGCCGCCGCCACCATGCCACCATGCCCCCTCTCCCCATCATATACATCCACCACCAACCACTCCACCCGGCCGCCGCCACCATGCCCCCTCTCCCTATCATATATATCCAACGCCAACCACCCTAACCGGCCGCCGCCACCATGCCCCCTCTCCCCATCGTATACATCCACCGCCAACCACTCCACCCGGCCGCCGCCACCATGCCCCCGCTCCCCATCATATATATCCACCGCTAACCACCCTACCCGACCACCACCACCATGCCACCATGCCTCCTCTCCCCATCATATACATCCTTATCTTATCTTAGATATACAGACGCTACTTCTATGCAGAAGATAATTGCGTCCACAGACCATGAGATATGATCTGTTGGCAAGTGATGCAGCGGTCACAGGCCACGCATTACCCCAGCCGCCTAACTATTGTCTAGTTAGGTACCCATTCAGAGCTGGGTGACTCGGGGACTCCTCAGGCCCCGGGAACAAATCCTCGCCTTCACGTGGATTCGAACTCGTGACCATCGGTACGACAGTCGAGCGCGCTACCACTCGACCACCGCGTCCCACNCCCACCCGGCCGCCGCCACCATGCCCCCTCTCCCCATCACATACATCCACCGCCAACCACCCCAACCGGCCGCCGCCACAATGCCACCATGCCCCCTCTCCCCATCACATAAATCCACCGCCAACCACCCAACCAGCCACCGCCACCATGCCCCCTCTCCCCATCACATACATCCACCGCCAACCACCCCACCCGGCCGCCGCAACAATGCCACCTTCCCTCACGCACGTGTGTGCCGCCACCTCACTGGCAGACCAGTGCGGCATGTGGAACAACAGACGACAACTGATCGCTTTAGATAATTGGAAAGGTGAAGCCTCGGTCTCTCGAACTCATTTCGCCCGTTTGATTTCACCCGGGATAAAAAAAAAAAGCACGTACCGACGTCATAAGATATTTTAGCATATTATAATATTTTTTGATCCGGCAAATATTTGTCTTGGCTCACAAGATCAAATCATTTAATGCAAAGGGGGAATTTCTTTCTAACCGGAAGGATCTAGAGGGCAACTCGGTAAGAAATCTCCAGAACACGACAGACGTATAACAATGTTTATTCCAGAGGATTCTCCGATTAAAAGAAAAAATGAAAAGAAAAAAATAAATAAAATATTAATAATAATGTTTTCAGAATGAGGCTCCAGAATCTCGTGGGTAATTTACAAGTCAAGGAAGATTTTCTATTGCTAGCCGCGGAGCTGCGGCGAATATTTCAACATAATTAAAACTATTTGTAGTTATGAAAATCATTTTGTTTTCTTGTTAAATTTAGAAAAGTTTTTAAAGTGTTTATTTCCCACTACACTTGCTATGTATCGGGCACTGACATATTGTTATGTCATGCAGAGAAGGTCACAATGACATGGGCGCTAATTGATTTTAATGAAATTATCATTATTATTTTATTAAAATATTAAATTCTATTTCCAGTTGTCTATCATCCGTAAAAGGAATTCAATTAGCCGATATGAAATGTCATTTTTTCAAGTCCGTATCTCAAGCCTGTGTGTGTATCTTGTTCTTCTATTCATTCGCGCTGCATGCAGTTTAGCTGCTTTTCAAAACCACACCAGGAGCTACCCACTTTATTTTCACTAAAGATACCTTCAAGGTCGTCTTCAAAATTTCTGCATAAAAACAACCGTTAACAGTAGTGGTATGAGTCTGACCAGTAATAATTTCACCCTCACCAACATTTTTAAAAGTGATGTCAGCTCTATTCGAAAATTGAAGTAACACTGGGGTCCTAAAACATCATTAAAAACGTCATGTAGCATTTAAATAGACTATGTCTAGATTCACTTCAAACTTACATGGATAGAAGCATACTGTAGAACTAAACTGTTTCACGCTAAGTTTTAATGGCGTTGTCAAACAAATTGCATTGTCTGACTTTGAGAAAACTGGCATGAGCCGGAAAGCGAAATTTTTTTAAAATTAAAATTGAAAGATTTAATAATTATTCTTTAGAATTCGGCAAATTAAACAACAAACTAAACTTTTTAAAAAAAATAAAAAAATACTCATTTTGGTCTTTTTATAATAATAAACTCTAACTAATGATAATTTTAGCGGTCAACACAAAAAAAAAAAAATTATAAAAATAAAAATAATTTTTAAAAAAATAAATAAATTGAAAACATGTCACAAATTGTACAGATTAGGTCATTTGGCCCCGTGTGTTTATAACGACCATAGACACTGTATCAGTAGGTCAATTGCCTGAATGACGATATGCTTGACTAATTGATCTGTATCAATCAATCCTACCTGTATATGACTTCTTGTTTCTTACACGATAAACACGATTCTTGAATGAATCAAATTTCCTTTGCTTTTATTTCTCCGTATTCTTTCATTATCGGTTTTCACTTTTCTTCTTATAGTTTTTTTTCTTCTTTTTATACCTTCATTTCCCTCTTTGTTATTTCCATTCACCATCTCTCTGAGGGTTTTTTTCTTCAATTTCTCATTTTCCCTTTTCTTTCACTCTTCTCTATTACATCTGTAATCCTTCCCTTCATCTCTCCCGCTGTCTCATAATCTGTGTGCGTTCTTCTCCCACAGTTCTGTCCTCTGAGTTTCCGTTTTAGTAGTTGTTTTTTTTCCATCATTGTCCCATTTTTATCCCTTTCGCTTTTAAATAAATGTCTATCTCATAATTACTATCTACTTTTTCAGCTCGCTTTCACATTTTTCAATGGTTATTTCCATTTCCATGACATATTTTATCTAACAAATTTGTCATTACCTTTGTATCCTGATTTCTTTCTCTTTCTCTATTTTTAAATCTTTTATTTGTTCATGTAGCGGTTCTTCCATGTCGATCAGATTTTGATAGAATTATTTCATTTCTCTCATCTCACTTTCTGTCTTGATCTGTTTGATGTAATCCCCCCCTTCTATCTTCTTTTTATTACCCCCTCTCTATCTCTCCTCTCTCACTCCCTTTATATATTTTATCCCACTAACTATTCTTTAATCTCTTTCTTTTTTTCTCAATCTCTCTGTTTTTCTATTTATTTACTCTCTCTCTCTCTCTGTCTTTTTTCACACTCCTTTTTCTCGTGCCTCTTCGTCTCTCTCTCTCTCTCTCTCTCTCTCTCAAGTATTATTTCCGTTTTCAAACTTCCAGTCTTTCTCCCTCCCCCTCTCTCCACCTCTTACCCACCATCCCTCGCTCTATCCGTCATCCCAGTCCCATCACTACAATGTGCCTCCCTTCCACTTGAGTCCAATCCTTGATGATCAGTCTGATATCCCACACGTAAGATTAGACGATGTTACAAGGGGAGATGATGAGGGATGTGTGTCAAGCCGCTGGAAAGAGTAAACACCCTTGGCTGTCAGGAATGCAGCAGTTAGCTTATTTAACAATTTTTGGTTCAACCTTTTAAACTTCGATGCCTAAGCCAGTAATTTCTGAAAGTCGTCCGTACATCACAGACGATCTAAAGGTGGTATCGTATCATGTCCACAGTTCAGAATTTCAATGAGAGAAATAGATTTAACCTCTCCTTTTTAAACAGGCAATTTTGCACTAATTGTTTCATTGTTTAAAAAAAAATCTTAGGCTGTAGTTTTTTTTCTTCACAATGAATAAGAGATGATCGCCCCAATTACCGCCCGCTTCAAAATATAAAAAATTGTCCATTTCGCAACGGCTTTTATATGATTAAATATGGATACGCATGATAAAAAGACTCTATGCTGTCGAAATTAGATCCTATTTCATCGCATAGATGCTGTGGTATTGCTAAAACCAATTTACATAATTTGCCAAGTGTGTCCGTTCTTAACGCAACTAATTTTAGAAAGCTGCGCACCGCCGAAAAAAAGATGCCTTTGAAAAAAGAATTGCACCAAAAAATAACTTTTTTCGAACGTTGGCATAAAATTGTTCAATATTGAAATGAGATTTATTGTTCTCTCTTTGTCTCTAAATTTTCTGACTATTAAATTATTTAATTAATTGATTTAAGCTGACATATTTTTGTTTTGAAAACTTCCGTCATTTTTTGACGGGTAATACACTAGTAAATAATATAAGTGTTCTTTTCTAACATAGACCTATCACTTCCTATAGATCATGTTGTCCAGTGTGACCATATCACTTCCTATAGATTCTGTTGTCCAGCGTGACCCTATCACTTCCTATACATTCTGTTGTCCAGTGTAACCCTAGGACTTCCTATAGATTCTGTTGTCCAGCGTAGCCCTAGGACTTCCTATAAAAGCTGACGCCCCAAGTCCAGACATATAATGCTTTGATCCAAGTGGCGGCCTTGCGGGGTGACGTCAAAATTCATCTCTTGAGACCCCAAACTTCCATCCCATTTTCTAATCCCCCGCGAGTGCAGACAAGGAGTAAAACAGATGATGAAAGTTTGCATTTCTGAAACCTTTAGATCTACGCTTATGAAACACTTTACAACCCATTTCGTCATTGTACAAAGTTAATCTATTGAATATTTTATTTTAAAATTTATTTTTTAGCCACCAAAATAATACAAATAAAAACATCAACACATGCTTTACTCATGAAATGCTTAAAAAAAAAATATAAACATATATATATATATATTAGGGCTGTTACCAATTAATTTAAATTTAATCGTTAACTTTTGAAAAATTACCGAATAATTAATCGATAATTTTTATTAAAGCTAAAAATAAGATATATGACGTCATTTAACAAAAACAGGCAATATAATAGTTTTAGGAGATATATTTAAATATAAGTAGTGCAAAATAATGTAAATGAATTTAAATTTTATTATTGTTAATTAAGTAAAAACAATGTTTAACTTTTTAATATAATTTTCCTTATAAAAACAGCTTATTTAAAGTTTAAACTTTAAAAATCATTTTTTTATGGAGAAGTTTTTACGTAAAAAACCTATTAGATATTAATAATTAATTATTTTTGAACAAATCGAAAAAATTGTTTCAAGCATTTTCTTTAATTTAAATCGCTATTTTATCGATTAAAATAATTTTAATCGATAAAAACTTTTACCTATTAATCGAGAAATTAATCGATAATTTCCGCAGACCTATATTAAGGCTGCGGAAATTAAGGATTAATATCTTGATTAGTCGGTACAAATTTTCATTGATTAGAATTATTTTAATCGATAAAATGGTTATTAAAGTTAAAGAAAATATTTTACACAATTTTTTCGATTTATTATTAAATAAATAATTATTAATAACTAAAAATAGTTGTTGTTTTTTTCAACGTACAAACTTCTCCATTAATTTTTTTTTTAAGTGTAATCTTTAAGCAGTTGATATTGAAAAACAATTTTTACTTAATTTACAATAACAAAATTTAAATTCATTGACTTTAAATTGAACTACTAATATTTAAATATTTATCATAAAAATTTATATATTTTTTTATTAAAGACTTAGTAATGGGCATTTTATGAAATTTTCAGTTTAATGACGTCATACATCTATAATAGATTAGATATATCTCATAATTTAAAAAAAAATACATGTAAAAATTTTAAGACACATTTTAAATATAATTGAATGGACAAATACTTTCATGTTTTAGTAGCGTTTACTTTTTGTAACCATACATTTGAAATAGCTTATTAACTTATTAGCACGCGTAAAGATATTAGACTTAGAATACATTTATTCAAGACATGTAGGAGGCATTTAACTTTCTTATGGGACGAGAACCTTGAGTCGAAAATTTCAGCTACTTAATTGAGACGAAATACTTAAAAATATTTATCGAAAGCCTGTCCATATACTATAAAATCTCTATCAATACCATGCCCGTATACTATAAAATATCTATCTATAACCTCCCCGTATACTATAAAAATCTATACCATGCCCGTACACTATAAAAATCGATCTATAGCATGCCCGTATACTATAAAATATCTATTTATAGCAGCCCCATATACCATGGAAGGTCATGTCCCTGCCATGTAATGGAATATTAACCTCGCGGCTATTCTGTCTTTGTCAGGCGGAAGGGGGAAATCCTCCCTGTAGATCAGTGGCGGTCAATGGAGTTTCACTGGAGCCAGTTAATCAAGTTAGGGTGGAAATTTATCAACAAAAATATTTGGCTGGTCACGTGACAATAAGGATATCATTCTTGAAAAATTCACATTTCAAAAAATAGATAATGTAATGGTCTGTCGGCCCAGACATAACTTTTAATTAAGGAGATTTTTTATGTGCAATTTCTGAGCATTTGGGGCATTTTTAAACAATTTTTATATTTTCTAACTATTTGAATGTTTATATACTACAAACTAAGATAGGAAATTTTCAAGAAACCATGATGTACGTACAATAAGCAATTATGGCCCGCCGGTTGTGTTCGGACAAATAAAGACGGCTGAGACTGCGTAACATTGTATGCCAATACGTGCCCCAGGGCATGGGGAAAACAATGGGTTTAAAGTCTCACTCGCTCCGTCTTATCTCTTCCTTTGTCCTAGGCGCTATGGTATGGGCCTGTCCATGGACGGAGATCAAACAAGGTAAATATAAAGGTGGTGTGGTACTTTTATGGTCAAGACTGGCCCTCGTCACATCAACAATAACAAATTTAAAAAAGAGCAGCATCTCTAAATCTAAAACACTTAACGGTAGATGAACGAAGAGTGGAGTAGTAATACTACAACTAACAATGCCATTAAATTTTAACTTGGAAATACAATAAACTAATAACCTTATTCAACCATCACAGACATTTAAAATCATTTTGCCAATTTAAAATAAACGCATTTTAAAGAGGGCCCTTTCTTCTCTTCTGGAAATTGTGTATGAAATGGCTTGATCAAAATTGGAAAAAAAAATAAAAACTTTAAAATCCTAATAAAAATGGGGCCGTTTTGAACGGGGCCGTTTTGACCGGGGCTGTTTTGACCGGGGCCGTTTTGGCCGGGGCCGTTTTGACCGGGGCCGTTTTGTCTGGGGCTGTTTTGACCGGGGCCGTTTTGTCGGGGCCGTTTTGTCCGGGGCCGTTTTGTCGGTGAACTGGTTTTGGTTACTTGTAGTCTTCGGGATGTGAACTCAAATGCAGTGGCGTCGCTAGGGGGTGCGGTGGGGCGGGCCGCCCCGGGTGACACCATCAGGGGGGTGAAACCAGACAGTAAAATTGTATATATTCCCGTTATTTGGCACTGGAAAACTCGGAGGAGTTCTATGGGTTAAATCATGACGGGGTGACACCAGGAGCTACCGCCCCGGGTGACACCATTAGCTAACGCCCCGGGTGACACCATGAGCTACCGCCCCAGGTGACACCATGAGCTACCGCCCCGGGTGACACCAACCCTAGTGACCCCTCTGCTCAAATGCTATTCCGAGCGCAAATCTTCAATAAATTATTGTTCTGCTTATTAAGTTCACGAGATCTTGCACATTTCGTAATAAAAGAAGAAAAAAAAAGCCCCCAAAATTCAGACACATGTCGTAAATTCATGCTTACGAGGTATGGATTTTATTTTGCTAAGAAAGTTACAATGTTTTAAAGATCGAGAAATGAACGTGTGCACAGATAATCAGTCCGCTCTAAATTTTAAGTGTCATCTTTACTCATCTAAATATTTTGAGAGCTAACATCCACGAAAGAATTTTGACATTTATACGTTGAACAAAAGTTTATGGTGCGTTAAGTTAATAAAACAATTAGCGCTTGAACCTGGTGGAAAAAATAAATAATCTCTTGGGGCCCCGTTCATTTCAACATAAACGAATTCTATTTTTAAAGTTTCTTTAAAAATGCAAATATTTTAATAAAGTCAATTAGAAAACTAATTGGGCTTCACTCCCCTTAAGCGTTTCCTGCAATAGATATCTGTAAAAAATTAAAGCAAGGTTTTGATAAGCCCCATGGGTGATATATTTTTAAGGTAAAAACACTTTGTCATTTTTTCAACTTGGCTATGTCCTTTATTATCCAAACTGTCAACTGTTAAGGGTCACAAAGAAAAAGAAACGCATTAATTCAAAACATTTCATTAATGGAAAAGAACTAAATCAAACTAAAGATGCAAAATACTTAGGAGTCATAATAAATGAAAAACTATCACGGAATCCCCATGTCAATGAATTTATTAAGAAATCAAATAAAAATTTAGGTTTTATGAAATAAACTTTTACAAATGTAATAAAGATGTAAAACTAAAATGCTACCCCATCCTCGTGAGACCTTTACTTGAATATGCATCTTCTGCATGGGACTCAGCCACCAAAGAAAATATTGATAAGTTAGAACAAATTCAAAAACGAGCTGCCAGATTCATTACTGGAGAATATTCAAAACTGACAAGAGTAACACCATTAATTAAATCATTAAACGTTGAAACACTAGAGGATAGAAGAACCAAGAGTAATTAGTAATAATAATTCATAAAGCAATTAATTCTAATTTAGAAATACAACACAAAGATAACTTAATACAACCCTCAGATAGACATATAGATTTAAAAAAAAAAAAAAAGCTTTCATATACCGTATGCAAGAACAAACACATACAATTTTTCTTTCTTCCCGTCCGGAATTCGGACGTGGAATGAGTTGCCTGAAGAAACCAGGAAAACAAACACTTTATCGAAATTTAAAATTCTATCAAGAATGCAGGGTTAGAGACATGAACCATAGATAAACATGCGACGCATTCTTCTTCTGTATAGAAGTAGCGTCTGTAACAGATAAAATAAGATAAATTTACAGACAATTAAGACTTTATTCTAAGTCTCCATTTCTTCTTACCATTGAAATCTTAAGTTGAAAAAAAAAAAAGCAAACCCTCAGCCAATTGTGAAGTCAGGAGGGTTAAAAAATATCACCCCTAGAGAAGAAGAAAGCCAAATGAATCAATTTAAAGATGATTATCCAGGAATGGCCTGGCGTCTCCCGTATCTGACTGACCGAGTAACAACGTGTTCAAATAGCGTCTTGCTGGCCAGGACGAGGGAAGAGAGCGGTGGGCTGTGTGTGTGTGTGTGGGGGGGGGAGGGAGGGTGTCAGAAACTGACATAAGATTCAGGGAAATTGTCTAACGGGCGTCAGAAGAAGGCAATTACAATTTAGGATGACGCGGAATCAGTAATTTCTATAAATTTGGATTTGATTTGCGAAGAAGATAATAATGAAGACAATTTATAATAATTTGATTAATAGGACATAAGATGATCAACGTAGTTTATTTAGAGCCACTTCATCGCCCTATATGACATAAGTTAATTAACTTAGTTTATGTATAGTAATTTGCCCTTTACCTTTATGTTTTGACAGCAATTTCATCGCCATTTATAATGTCCTAGAAGTATGAATATATTTTTGTATGGTATCTGTCCACTGAAAGAAAATCAACCTTTGTCTCTGTTTAGATTTCAGAACAAATTAAGATGGCAACAAAAAATATATGAATATTTGTGTCTACAATGTTATATTTTAATTTTTATAAAATAAGAGCTGCTCAGTTTTAAGGAGCATTTTCTCATGCTTATATGAGTCGATGCATAAATACATTTGTATAATCCTACTAAATTATGCTCTCATCAACATATATGTAAATCAACATATTATCCATCAACACATACGCGACCACCAACAAATATGTTCATGAACATATACGCCCATAGACGTATCAACATTGCGCTAACCGATTATTGCATTCACATTACGCTGTGTTGCGTTTCAAAGTTTGATGCATTATTAGTTATATATTATTAGTAGTTAGCACTTCGTGTTTCTATTCTCAAGTGTTTCAGGCCTGAACAACATACGTCCCCAAAATATATACGATTACAAAAGTGTACAGCAATGTGTACCAATCTTACGCCTACCAATCCAAATAAACTTAAAGTATTACAAACTTCATCACTTTTTGATTTCAAACAACAAATCCATAAACGCTTTCACTACTCTATCCCCACAAAATGTTAACAAAACCATTAAGTTTACATTGTTTCCCTCAGTTATTTTAACGGCTTAGAGTCCATTTTTTTCAATCCGAATTATTTATCCAACCGTAACCCTTTCACTGATCTGGTCGTTTGATTGATGCTGGCTATTTTGTCCTGCATCTGTTATTCATCACCATTCAATTCTATAAGTTCTTCACGTATTCATCATTCCAACATAAATTGCGCACAACACAATGGTTCCAACTTGGTTTGAAACGAAAACATTCACAGTGATGTCAATGATAAATTATATTTCAACATACTCAGCGCACTGGGAACAAATTATTTTTTAGTCCCATGAGTACGCTATAATCTTGCTGTGCGATGATGGAAAAGGTCCTTATAGACATCCACTGGGGTTATTAGTGTATAAATTCCATTTTTTTAAAAAGTCATTTTAAAACGTATTTAAGGGACTAATTAATTATTTTTAAAAAAAAAATTCGACTTGAGTGTAAAAATGCGAAAAAATAGTTTAAGTAAATTAAATTCCATTTTCAAAGTTATAAATTCATTTATATTTTTTTAAAAAGCAGTTAAACAATTTTAAGTTTTATTAATACTTTTCTGGGATAATTTTTTTTTTTAAAGTGTGCGGAACTTCAAAAGTATAACATCAAATAAAATCACAGCACCGTCGCTCTGTACATTTACTATTTACAACTTCAACGTGTTATTTTGTTCTACACATGTGGGCCCTCGGATCTACCGTCGCAACAGATGTTTCCAAGTCCTCGACAGATGGCTCGCAAAAGGATCGCAGCTCTACTGCACTCCCTCTCTGTTCCCGCTTGTTATCACTGACATGTTCCTACACGAGAACTCCGTAGTGCTGGTGAATGGAATGAAACCAAGCACCGGTAACTGCCTGTAACACAGCGGGTCTAAAAGTGTGGGCGTGGGCGTTCAAGCAGGACACGAGCCGGAGCTTATAACCCCTTCTTCCGTCACTTCAAATTCAATTTCCGTGTAAAGAGTTTTCGAGTGGGCGGGTGAAGTTGTTCTCGTGGTGAGAACAAAATGTGCTCCTGATGTAACACTCGTCCTATTGACTGTCATTGGGAGTTGTAATGAATTCCGAAGTCTAATCAATCTATCCAAGGCATTGTGACATTGGTGGGTTTTTTTTTAAAATTATTTTTTTAATGATTTTTAAAATTATATATTTATTTATTTATTTAGTTTTGGTGGTGGGAGATAAGGATCAGCATAAAATAGGTAATTAAGTAAAAAATCAACGTTGTAATATTACACGCATAATTATATTTGATTTTAAAAGATCAGTGACAAATGATTGTCACTGCTAGGGCATTGTGACCTAGCACCCAACTCCAACTCAATTCACTTAATCTTATAACTTAAAATTTGGTGTTTTGTTTTTGTAAGAATAAGATTAGTTTTTACAATTTTGTTGTTGTTTTTTTAAAAGACAAGATAAGAATTTTTTTCTTTCTAATCTTTGATTCATTCAAGGGTAAATGGAAAATGTTGTTTTCAATCAAAACTAAATAATTGATGCGCAAGAACAATAAACCTACTCAATTTCAGCGCCTCGATGAGTAATCATTTGAAACGGAACAAGTTGATATTAGGATAAATTGAAAAATAAGTCATCAAAATACACTCTCTAAAGATAAGCTCTCTACAGATAAGCTCTCTAAAGATAAGCTATCTAAAGATATGCTATCTAAAGACCAACTGTCTAAAGATAAGCTCTCTAAAGATAAACTCTCTAAAGATAAACTGTCTAAAGATCACCTATCTAAAGATCACCTATCTAAAGATCACCTATCTAAAGATCAACCCTCTAAAGATCAACTCTCTAAAGATATAATCTCAAAAAAATAAACTCTCTAGCGTAAAGATCAACGCTTTAAAAAATCTATAACACTTTAGCCACCATTGTCAGACAGTCTTTCATATCTTTTGTATGACGTAATCACTTGAAGAACGTTCTGGTAATTTGTATCGGACTGTGTGGGCTACTATTCGTTTTTTAAGTCAAAACTAAAACTGTAAGGGGAAAAAAAGTTCCCGTGCTTCCGGTTCCTCTGACGTAACTGATGGTAAGGCATCTGAACACTCCATTTGATTTTATCACATCTTTTCTTGTTTCACATTTTTGACTTTAAACACTTCAAAAGTCGCTGGCTTGCCTCCAATAGTAAATATATTGAAAGTATTTTTTTTCTATACCTGAATACGTACACTAAAAGGCGAGTGGTCTAAGCTGTCTAGACTTATTTCAGTTGTAACCCTGAAAAAAACGTTACCAACATTTCTGAAACATAACTATAATGACTTATTTTCCAAAGACGCAGTTCCTTCATATTTGTACAAATTAGACTTTACAAAAATTTAAAAAAAAAATAAAATTATAATAATAATAATAATTGCACCCTCCTTAAAGTCTCCTGTGTAATAGCTTCCTATAAAAAAGGAGTACAAAAATGTTAGAAATGCAAGACACTAACATTAATTAACATGCCATGTATTGTTAATGACAAGAGTACCTTCGCTTTAACTCAATGTAACTTCTAGATATAACAAGAACTTTTATTGTATGCTGAAACACTCCACATTTATCGTAATAATAATAATAAAAATACATTTAAGTTCATTGTTGCATTTACGCCACAAGATGCACGAATTGATTGTTGCATTTATGCCCCATAGCTGCACATAAAGATTGCTTTTTTTTTCTGTTTGGCAGGCGCACTACTTAATAACAGCTTTAAGCTTTTACACTTCACCGCTCTACCAAGAAAGTTTCAACTCGATAGGCGAACCTCTATCAAAAAGTTCCCTCGTAAACAACCAACTGGGGGAAAATACGATCAATACATGGAGTTGGAAATGTATTCTCGTCCTGAATGTTTTCTTTGATTTCTAGTAGTAATCCAGATACCTTTTAACCCCCTATCCCCCAGCCCCTAGCATTAAGACTAGAATGTATCACCAACTAAAATTCCTTTCAAAATGTAAACCTCATTGTTGAGAAGTCGAGCCTGGCAAAAAATAAATAAATTAAAAAATAACACAATCATAAAACTTTCAAGTGTGCCTGATAGCGAACGTTCCAGGCATGATTTATCAACACATAACAGATATTTTTAGATGTTAAATCTCAATGGTTACTTTTTTAGTGAGGGTGCGGAGTGGGGCTTGTTCTTGTTTAACCCTTTGTCCTACATTTTTTAACATATAAACATAAATACAGAGAAAAAATATCTTTATATTTAATTGTCTTTTGACAACTTAATTTTTTTTTTATTTACGAAATACAAAAAAAAAAAAAAAAAAAAAAAAAAAAAATCATGTTAAGCCTGGTCACTTTTTGGACTCAGGACGTGTTAGCGCATTTTCGTATTATGTATCAGTACTTATGTTAGATATCAGCATTATGTAGTTATCGGTAATTGTGTTTAGATTTTAGACATATTTTTATGAATTTTCTTGTGTAATGAATAGATCTATACCTGAAAAAAAAATTATTTAAAAGTCATTTCTTTACATTTTAAATTTTTTTATTTTCTCTTTAATCTAACTACAAGTGGTTTGTGGTCACTGAAATAGGACTCATAAATGAAACATTCTAAATTGTAATCAGCTAATCGCCCAAATACTCCGTCAATTGTTGTTTGATAGATCATGGTTGCCAATCTTGGTGAAAGTAGTTGAATGTTGAAGCTTGTTTCGAAAAAGTTTTCAATTTCTGCCCCTAGGCCGCTAAGATCTTGATTGAAGTCACCACAAATGATGACGTTTGGTTGATTGAGTTGTGCTGCAAAGTTTTCATTGATGAAATCTTTGAAAAACCGATTGTTTGTTGCTGGATTTTTGTATATGTTGATAACGACAATGTCATCAACCATACACGATGTTGCCTCGATGTATGAAGTTGTGAAACCTTGCATGTTTCTTTTCTAATTGAACATTTAAAATGCATTAATCGAGTAACTGAGTGTTGATGCACAAATGGCAGGTCAGGACATACAAAAAACATATATACATCATGGGTCTAGGACTT
>MUZC01004604.1:449083-461116 GCA_002072015.1 Radix auricularia | reverse complement strand
TTTTTTTTTTTTTTTTTTTTTGGGGGGGGGGGGTTCAGTATTCAAAAACCTTAATTCAAACAATTAAAAATACAAATTTATGTTTCAAATATAAGAGGATTTGAAGTTTTAAAAAAATACACAACAAAAGTATTACACAAATCAGACGAGTATTGGAGCTGGCTAGAATAGTACGCCAAGAAGTTAAAGTGTTGCCCTCTCGACAAGAAGTTAAAATGTTGCCCTCTCGACAAGAAGTTAAAGTGTTGCCCTCTCGACAAGACTTTATCACATCCAATTCTCTGAGCATGTCGTAGAGATTACAAGTAGTGTGGGACCGTTGTCTTCATTTGGGAAATTTAAAACAAATCAAAACGTTATTTTCGGTCTGCACTATTAGCGACACAAGGTTGCCCTCGACCATCCCTCTTTTATTGCCACACTCAGAAAAAAACACAACAAATTAAATATTTTAAAAATTGATATTTCGTTGTAAATTTGGCCATAATTAGCTAATAAAAGTGCTAGCAAAAGATTTCATATCTCAAGTGGCGAACGATAATATGCATTATTTAAAGACGCCATACGAATATTTAAAGTTGATACCACGTGACTCAAGTACCTAGTTTAAAAGAATAGAGTTTTATCTTAGAGCTTTACAATCCCTGATAAAAAAAATACATAAGGGAATTTGTGTTTTTTATTACCACACGAGGAAAAAAAATTCTAAATTTAAGGTGCTTCTCTGTGAGATAATAGTGTTAGTAGCAAGGTTTTACTTTAAAAACCTATTTATGAATCTCATGTGTATAGTTTAGCTGATAGACTCATTTTTATTACAGAAAAAGTGGATGTATATAATGTTTGAGTTTAGGGTTAGGCAACTTTTGCTTGGGCTGGGCTGAAAGTTTGGAGCGTCAAGGCAAACATAGAAAATGAGAAGCTCAAAAAGAAAAAAAAGTAAATATTAAGTATAGGAACAACTTTGTAAATTAAAATATTAATTAGGCATAGGTCATGGTGTAATAAGCTGTATATATAATTCTTTACGTCACCCAACCAGGCGGGACACCACGCGCGCATGCCGACTCTCTATATATCTCTTATAGGAGTCTGTTCATCCAAGCATGACGGGTGACACTCGGTGTGGTCGAGCACCGGCTAGCCAGTGTATTGTTGGCAAGCAAAGGTGGTGACCTGGGGTGGGGGATCATCGAGACCAACAATGCATCTTAAGTTCACTATCTTTTTTCCTTCACGTAACAACATGACTTTCGTAGTGTTGTGGTTATTACATCCGCCTAACACGCGAGAGGTCCTGAGTTCAAGCCTCAGCTAAGACATTACTTTTTTTTTTGTTTTTTTAAATGTTTATGTTTTTGCTCTCTCTTTTCCCCCTTGTCTTTTTGAACATGACTTCGCAATATTGCTGTAAACGTTGTTTCTCAACCTTGGTGAAGTTGTTGGCAATAACGCTGTAAACTTTGTTTCTCAACCTTGGTGAAGTTGTTGGCAATATTGCTGTAAACTTTGTTTCTCAACCTTGGTGAAGTTGTTGGCAATAACGGAAAAGTGGTCATACTCTCTCCTCAACAATATGTTTAGTATATGCATATCTTAGGAGTAAATGGTGGTGAGGCAAGAATTATCGCGATATCCGAAATATTTCTCGCCAAGATCATTATTTACTTCCGAGAGCGTCCTCGCATTTACTGTCCCTGCCAACATCTGTCTACATACCTGCTCTTTAGCGGTCCTACCCATCGTGGCCACTTCGAATTTCATTTTCCTTTCACACGTGATGACTCCCTGGTGCCATCTATTGACAACGTTTGTATGTCCACACAAATTTCATAGCCATCTTCTTGTCAAGGTATGAGAATCACTGACTGAGTTTGTTGTGAAATGTTGTGAGCGATGTTCGAACTGCTCGGTAAACAGAACACTGAGTGTTCACCTCCATGACTTAGGGGAGTTCATTCAGGGCTATATATTGTGTGGGACGGGGCTCAGTACGGCGGTTCAGTAGTGGTCAATACAGCGGGCAGGAGACTGGTGTGTAGAGTGTGTGTCAGGCTTAAGGCGAGCGAGTTTGTCCTAGGTCGAGTGATTGTCAAACATTTTATCGAGGTGTGCTCGAATGTAGGGACAATCAGGAGAAGTGAGACTTGTGACGAATTAGCCTGTTATTGGATGTACGTGATGGCTGTCATTGACTGTATTGTATTATGGAAGCAGTGACTGTACTTGTAATATTACAACAATAAAGAATTGTATACTATTGACAAGAGTCGAGGCGTTGGTCTTGTTACATCCAGAGCCCAGAACGCAACACTTATCACACCGATTGGACATCACCTTGCCACTATCCTGATTAACATGTACAATCGCATTTCAAAACATACTCTAATTAACGAAGGGATTCTACAGAAGAACTTCAATCTACCATCTGTATATATAGATATATCCAGAACAAGCACAAGACCAGTGTAAATAAGCTTGACGAATGACCTTTGCCAGGGTCGACTAATCATAATTTATGGTTGGCAAGCTGGGGTGGGGAAGAGTGTGTGTGGGGGCGGGTATGGCAAGTAGCTAACCGCAATGCACATGTTTCCAGACAAACAACACGTCGGCAATTATACCCGCCCCAGAGGTTAATTCGCGTTGTTCTGATTTCTTCATGATGTAGTTTTTGTATGTTCTCCCCCCCCCCTTAATTTCTTTGCTCTATTTATGAACAAGTCTGTGGAGTATGCTATGCCGCATCTAATAATTATTTAAATATTATTATTTTTTTTTTTTTAAAAGTAAAAATAAAATAAAGGCAATTGTTTGGATGGACAGAAGTGAAGGTGTTTCGTGACAGATGTGAAAGTGTTTCGTGACAGATGTGAGGGTGTTTCGTGACAGAAGTGAAGGTGTTTCGTGACAGAAGTGAAGGTGTTTCGTGACAGAAGTGAGGGTGTTTCGTGACAGAAGTGAAGGTGTTTCGTGACAGATGTGAGGGTGTTTCGTGACAGAAGTGAAGGTGTTTCGTGACAGAAGTGAGGGTGTTTCGTGACAGATGTGAAAGTGTTTCGTGACAGATGTGAGGGTGTTTCGTGACAGATGTGAGGGTGTTTCGTGACAGATGTGAGGGTGTTTCGTGACAGAAGTGAAGGTGTTTCGTGACAGATGTCAAAGTGTCTCGTGACAGATGTGAGGGTGTTTCGTGACAGAAGTGAAGGTGTTTCGTGACAGAAGTGAGGGTGTTTCGTGACAGATGTGAAAGTGTTTCGTGACAGATGTGAGGGTGTTTCTTGACAGATGTGAGGGTGTTTCGTGACAGATGAGAGGGTGTTTCTTGACCGATGAGAGGGTGTTTCTTGACCGATGAGAGGGTGTTTCGTGACAGATGTGAGGGTGTTTCGTGACAGATGTCTTTAGGAGATGGATCTGTATCTAATGACTTAAGTCAGAGGACGACAATGTTGCAGGAACTTGTTTCTGGCAATCATTTCAAACTGGTGTAGGGCCTTCATGAAATTCATATTTTTAAAAAGAAACTAAACCACACTTATAGACACACAAACACACACATGACACACACGCAAGAAGAATTTTGTTTTTCTAATGTGTCTCTCCTCCACACATTGCACTGACGTGACATAACTGCCGGGTCCGTGTAAAAAAACAACTATCCGTTTACTTTGTGTCCTGACACCTGGCCCGACATGACTTAACATCGCCGTAATCTTCGACTTACGCAACTCTCGCCACCAGCGAAGAGAATGGAGAACGAACTGAGATAACTAAGTGCTGACCCCCCCTCACACACACACACGTGAAAAGAACGCTCCAGACGTACCATTAGAACCATACAACAACCGACTGGCCCCCTCCCCGCCTCACGTCTTTCCTCCCGGCCATCGCTGCCCGTGATCAGCGCCCGTACACAAGGGCACTTCAAACATCTAGCTGTTGTCCCATCAGAACGGGCTGGAATGTTATCACCTAGCCGACCAACTGGTCGTGAACTTTCGTTAAGACCCGGCGCGCCCTCTCAGTGTTTTGAGAACGGCATTCCTCGATGGTCTCCTCCACGCCAGGCTGAACGGTTTCAACGATTGATCTCTTCATCTATGGAGGTCGATGGTGGGAAAACTTTTCACGGCGGGGCCGCATCAGTAGGTCAATAAAGGTAAAAAATAAAGGTCTGCACCAGCAGAAGTCAGCCTCAGGTCAAGCAGAAACAAATCAGGGTTAAGAAGCCATTTTCAAAAAAAATCTGGCCGAGTTTCCCTCCTACCCTGACGTAAATGAAATTTCCTAATCATCTATTTAAAGAACTGATTTTTATGTCGAAAAGACGAACAAGTTTATATATTTATATAATTTTTTTATTAATACCAAAAAAACCAACAAAAAAAACGTTGAAGGTAAAGATAAGATATGACGAAATATAAAGTTGATGTAGCCTCAAAGAGAATTTGATTGACAGACAGAGACACTTAGTCTCATTTCCCCCATAATCTCAAGCCCCGCAAGAGTCGTAAGATGGCGTTAAGTCGACATAACAGAAAGTCCCAACATAAATGTGGGAGATTTTATGATGCGTTCCCTACTTGCACAAATACGGTTGTCAGAAAATATGTTTATATGGAGAGGAGAGCGAAGCTGTTGGGTATTTTTTAAAGAGATCCGCTTAAATCATCATGAAATTTGTTCAGATTGGACTTTAACAGGTCGCTCACCCGGGTGGCATGGCAGTGCTTTTTTGCGGGGAACCACTATTTGAGACTCGAAAACATTTTTCTCTTGTGTTAATAAACATAAGTTTTTAAAAAAAACCAATAACTACAGGCATACATGTTAAGGAATGGCAAGAAAAACTAAAGATCATAGTAATCGTGATGAATTTTGAGAATATAAATGAAGCTGTAAAACACTTTAAGAAATACACGAAAACATTAGCACATGTATTACAAAGATGAAAAAAATATTTGTGGACAAGAATAAGCGTATTCACAGAAAACACGTCACTTTTCCAAGAACAAAATTAAAAACCCAAAAATACACGAACACACTAGAGTAGCCCACACATTTTCCTAACGTCACCGGTTCAACATATTCATCCGAATAATTTCTACGCTGAGCTCAATCTCGTGGCTGCATGTATTTCATTATGTATTCTGATTTAATATATTAAAAAAATGGAAAATTCATTAAGAATCACTCTCATATATTACCTTAATAAAAATATTTCATATAAATACAGGGCAGTTTTTATATATATGTAAAAGTTACATCTTATTTAAAATATATTACACTCCAGCCCAATTTATTTTTACCCCATTTATACCCTACTGGTTCCTATTGCTATTACTTCATTCATTATCTTGTCCTGTCTTATATAAATTAAACCATTCATTCCCAATTCCTGCCCATAAGCTATTACCCATAAGCTAGGCACCCATAGGCCCATACACAACCTACTCATTGGCAATATTACCCCAATCATACCAATCTTCTGGCTATTAGCTATTACCCCATACATAACCTCCTCATTGGCAATATTACCCCAATCATACCCATCTTCTGGCTATTAGCTATTACCCTCAGGAGCGGCGTTTGAGGGTGGCAACTGGGGCTACTGCCCCAGGCCCCGCGCTTAGGTAGGCCCCGCGTTTCGGTCCTGAACATGTCTCGTCCTGGTTAATAGCCTATACATGTAGAACCAATATGTCTGCCAATAAATTGCATTTTAAATCACGTCGTAACCGGCACGTCATTTTTCGATAAGAATAAACCGTTGTTTATAGACCAGAGAAAATAATGAACTTGTAATAATTTAATAAAAAGATGACACGCGGTATTAAAATTACACAATAATCAAGATATTTCATATTTTTAAATACCATAGCATACTGGTGCTTAGCGATATTTACTAGTACTCTGGCCCCGCGGGGTCATTGCTGGCACTAGGCCCCGCGGGGTCATTGCTGGCACTAGGCCCCGCGGGGTCATTGCTGGCACTAGGCCCGCGGGGTCATTGCTGGCACTAGGCCCCGCGCGGACCTAACGCCGCCACTGATTACCCTATGTATACCCAAGTTGCCACTAGCCAGCACCTGTTATTTGTTCCTGTATTCTTTATGTCAACAGTTGGTTTTTTCCCTGCATCCCGAAATAAACATAAGGGAAATCAAGAAACCCGCGATAAAGTTTGGATGGCACGGCTGAAACCGTTATTTTTTGTGTGTATGTGTACGTGTGTGTGTGTGTTTCTCTCTCTCTCTCTCTCTGTGTATGTACGTGTGTGTGTGTGTGTGTTTCTCTCTCTCTCTCTCTCTCTCTTTCTCTCTCTGTGTGTATGTACGTGTGTGTGTTTGTGTGATTTGGGTGTGGGTGTGTGTGTTTCTCTCTCTCTCTCTCTCTCTCTCTCTCTCTCTGTGTGTATGTACGTGTTTGTGTGTGTTTGTGTGTGTGCGTGTGTGTGCATGTTTGTCTCACTTGCCAGAGTCTAGACAAATAGCACAGCTATCAGGATTCAAGTCTATCATTTTTTTTTAATTTAGACATACAACAATTTTAATACAGATTAAAAGATTTAAAATAGAAAATAAATGAAAATCCTACGAAATTGTACACAAAATTAAATGTGTATGCATTACGCCTACATTTGCATTCTGGTGTTGCTTTTTGTGTTGTGGCCGGAAGAAGCTAGTAGTTAGCCGAGACGCCAGTTTGACATGTTATTTTTCCAGGCTAGATCGTTTAAAAAATTTTTTTAAAAAAAAGAACAAAATAAAAAAAACCCACAATAATACAAATATATCAATCTCTGGCCTTTCGGTTGATTTGATAAGCTGCCCTTCCATTGAATACACATTTGAATAGATATAAGTAACATGGACAGGGATGATCTGTAAAATAGAAATTTACTTTCTTGAATAATATTCAGTATTGACACTCTCGTCAACAGGCTCAATTTTCGGCGACGTCTTCATCAAGTTTAAGATCTAAAACATCTTCAGCATATTCAGTGTACGCAATATCTTTAAATTATTCAGTAACTACATTTAATACTCGAATTTCGATCCTCCAAACAAAATGAAAGTCTCCAAAATTTCAATGGATTCTCACACGTGAAAAATGAGACATGGTAATGTTTCCCGCTAACCTTTCCCTGTCCCGATTCCATTATTTCATTCACAACACAGTCCACATATTCATATATAAGATTTCTACCAAAAAAAATTTTTTTTAAAGAAAAAAAATCTAAATTATTAGCTCATAAATTATTTGTTTTAATACATCTTTCTACAGATCGGACCTTTTAATTAATCATCTGCTCACTGGCATTTGGAATCAACAACAAAGAAGTGGTGAGTTCAATTGTTTTTCAAAGATAATTGAATTTTAATTAAGCGTTATACATGTATTTTAACGTACAGAATGGTTTCTGGGTAAAGGCGTGTCCCGAGGTGGTCGATCTAACACTCCTCCCTTGGTGAGACGCTCGCCTCTGAAGTTGGAAATTTTCTTTTATTAAAAGCAAGAACATTTTTAATCTAAAAAGTAATATACCGAATCAGTTACGTCATACCTTTAATTATTACTCCAAAATTTATGTATTTGTAACATTTCTTCATACATAAACGCATGGATTTTATGAAAAAAATTGTCGATAGTTATCTGTTAGAGACCTAGAAACTGCGCACAGAGACAGTTAACGGTTGATGCGCACGACATTTCACACCTTGTTATGGTAGTATTTATAGCTGACCTGGCACGGGCCGTGACGTCAGTTGCCTGTTCAATATTCTCCGAATGTTGCCACATCTCGTTCTACGTTACTACACAAGATGGTGATGATTTAAACTGGCATTGTGTTTTAAGATCAATTCAACATAACTTAAGTGTGATGGTATTCCATATTATGTCCAATGATTGGTCCAGGCGAAACTGAAGGCCAGACCTTCACGCATGATTACTTTCACAATAAGGCTGTCTGCGAAGGAAGCCCACCATCATCCAGTCAGGGGCCTATATATTTCCGAGGAAGCTCATGCATCCAACCTACCAATAACATAGTATATCCTTTCAGAATGTTTTTTTAAAGGATGGGGCAACCGCAGCTCTAAAAGCTGATCTACTTGATCGAAACCTGATATCTTAATTATTTAATAATTTTAACTATAACTACTGTAGCTATTATCATGAAACAGGCGAGAAGTTACTGAATTGCATCTTTTAAAAAAATAATCCAATAATTTTGTTAGAGTTATTATTAATGCGCCTCTTTGAGCACATTACAAACATCATTTTCTCGATTTTCAAAATTTAAGATATTTTTTAAATAGCATACATCTGAGCTGGAGCAGTACAATACTATCTAAATAGCACTCATCTAGGCTGGAATTCACAATACAATTTTTTTTTCCTCACACTATTATTAGCTGCTGAACGAATTTTAAAAATACAATAAATTGACAAACTTTAAAAACATATTTCAACAATAAAAACCTAATGTCTTTTTACTTTGCCCTACATTCTATTTTGTTCACACTATCAGCCGCGTAAACTCGTCACTTATCTGCCATGCAGACGCAATCATCTTAAACGATGCTTCCTGCTGGTTGCTGGGGTCAACTCAACACTCATAATTAAACAGCGGCCTTATCTTTGCGTAAGGTGAATTTTTAAACAGGAAACAAGTCATATAACTGTCGAGCTTAATTCTGAGTTTTGATTGGCTGAGCGTCCTTCAAGAGCTATGGATGTTATCTTATCAGCGGATTCTTATTTTTACGCACGTGTATGCGTGTTAGCTTATTTTTAAATTTTTGTCCTTTATTTCGTAACATCAAAATTTCATTGAAATTTTTGATAAAGTAGTAATTACTTTTTAACGCAATTTCTTATGGGATAGTCCAAATTGCGTTTATATATTTGAAATATCCGTCGATCTTACACATGCAACTACCACTGAACCATACCAGATAGAGGGTTTAAATTGGGGTCTATTGTAAATATGCTACGGAGGTCCCAAAATGTGCAATGGCCAAAAAAATTCCAAAATAGTTTACTAGATTTCCTGGAAAATAAAAAAAAGAACCGAAAAAATATCGGTATTTTGTTAATTTTTAGCTAACCATAACATCTATCGGATTGAAATAAACGCCGGGCAATAGCTAATAATATTTAGAACAATGTTGGAGACGGAAATTTATGAGAATGTCTCTTTATTTGACTCCCGTATTTTTAGCAGCAATTTTTGAAAACAATTTTTTTAAAAAAAGTTTCAAAACTTGATTTTAAATTTCTTTTAATTTCATCTAGAATGATAGTTGATGGGGTTTTCCCGCTTTGTGAATGCCAATGTTAGATTGTTGCGTGGTGCGCATTATATTGACACATTCTTGGTGTGATGTAGCGTAGGGGATATGCCGTCACATTGTGTTTACTTTCACCATTACTTATTTGAATGACTCTTAATGTAATCTAGAGTGATGTCCCTTGAATAAAAAATGTATTTTTAATTATTATTATTATTTTTTATTTTTTTTTGTAATTGCGTTTAAATACTCATTCAAGTTTTTATTACTTGTTTAACTCTAAATGTATCTTGCCCTAAAATCAGTCAAATGAAAAGTACAAGACGCCAGAATAACAAATAGCAAAGTATAAATAATACATAAGGCAATGAATTCTAACTAGGGAATACAACACAAATAATAATCTAATTCAACGCTCGTATAGACTCAAGGGTGTCTTATTCTTTTACAAGAATAGACAGCCACAATTTCTTGTTCTTCCCGTCTATAACATTGGGCGAGGAATGGTTAACCTGAACAAACTAGGAAAACCAACAGACTCTCAAGACTAGACATGAACCAAAGATAAGCTTAGGACGCAATAATATTCTGTATGATAGGAGCATTTGTAATAGATAAGATAAAAAACGGAACGTAATATGCTTTATTTACAAATACATCAATTTTGCGAGTATTTCGTATTTTTAAAAAGAAAATTTTTCTAAATTATTAATTTTATTTTTTGTTTCTTCCTTTAAACGGATGTTATAAATCAATGTTATGTTAAAACTGAAATCTGTAATTCAATTTTATGTTTATGGGTAATAGAGTGTGTTGATTACCTTTCTCCTCCCACGCCATTTTAAAAAAAAACTCACTCCCCCNGGGGTGTTTTCCCTCCCCCCCCGCCCCCCCCGATAAAAAAACCAGGCCCCCCCCCCCCCCCCCCCCCCCCCCGTTTCCGAATCGGAGTAGTCCAAAAGCACGTGCTGGAGTTATCTAACTTGAACTGCCTATCATTTCAACGTAACGGTTGTCTTATCTCAGGGTCTATAAACCATTATACCCCGATAATGCGTCAGCGGATAAGGTGGATGGGAATGTCTTAACATAGACGACGGGAATGTGAGGTAAACCGGCGAGATAGAAAGTTTTCAAAAAAGAAAACTTTCAAGCAGGTCTCTTGCGAATGTTAACCACGGCGCGGCGTGGGGTTAGCCGAGATGTTTCCTTTCTCTTTTTCCCGGTTGAGAGTTAAATTTGAATTCAGTGGCTGGCCATTTCCGCCGCGTATCGCTAATTCAATGATGATATCCTAACAGAAAGGCAGGTTCTTTGCTAACGTGTTGAGTGAACTTAAAGATATACATATGAGAGAGAGATGGAGAGAGAGAGAGAGAGAGAGAGAGAGGGGTAGATAGAGAGATAGAGAGAGAGAGAGAGGGGTAGATAGAGAGAAAGAGAAAGAGATATAGAGAGAGGGGGGTAGATAGAGAGAGAGAGAGAGGGGGTAGATAGATAAATAGAGAGAGTGAGTTCTACAGCACCCGTTGCGCAGACAATACTTTCAAGATTAAGTGGATGTGTTTGTTTTTGTTACCATCTATTTCTAAGGTTGCTTTTTAGCCAAGCAAAATAGTTTGATGGTTATAATTTTTCCAAGGCTAAATTTTTTAGGGTGCTATTGTAATATGACATTAGGGTCTTATAACTAGAAAAATAGTGTGTTGTGTCAGCTGAAATTAATATTTTTTTGTCGACAATTCTCAGATTCTTTATGTGTAATTTTAAAATCTAAACTTGTTGACTTGAAAAGGGAATATATTTTATAATTGCTTTCCATAAAAGTACTTGACTGACTAGATTTCCCTGGAAAGTCTTTACCAGATCCCCGAAGGCGTATTATTCTACACTTTTATTTTAAACGAGAATCAAAGCCCGTGCAAGGATGTTCCGTCGTCGTTTCGGTGGCATGTTGTCTAGGAGTAACAGTAGTGATTAGCTGGATACACTTCAGGATGGGAACACTGTACTGAATGATGAAAAATATACTGCACCAAAAATAACTCGTTTTGAACGTCCGCGTAAATTTGCTCAATATGTAAATGAGATTTAATTTTTCTCCGCTACTTATGGGCTGTAGGAGTCTGTAGGAGTTTGAGGGTCCAATCGCTATCGAGGAACGCACAGACAGCTACCTTTTATTATATGTCTCCGTTTGTCGCTTCGAAATATTCCCTACATCTCCTATTATATCATCCAGGACCATTTAACTTTATTTAAAATTTTACTGTAATGATAGTTAACTTAGAGCTATAGATAGTTATTGAAAAAGTTTAGAAAAAGTCGTGACGGTACTTTGGGACACGCAGTTTCATCTAGAATTCGGTTTCATCGAATTTTAAACGATTAGTTTTATTACACAAATAATTTACAATTTAATATTTATTTTTTAAAAAAATGAAGTTAAGTTAGGAGCAACGAACTGATATTTGATGATGATTGTATCTTATATATTTGCTCAACTATGTGTGTTGCTTTTGACTCGGGGTAGGCAGCACCATCAGCGTAATTACAAGGACTTTGATTAAATGGCTGAATGTGACGTTAAAATCTTTTACAGTGGCGTTCTGCGTGCCGTGCAAATGTGGTGATTCCGGCCCGCATAATAAGCCATAAGAAACTTGATCAATGTCAATGTCATTTGATAATTCTTTTAAATAAATAAATAAATTTATTAATTTAAAAAAAA
>MUZC01004604.1:388624-446762 GCA_002072015.1 Radix auricularia | reverse complement strand
CCCCGCCCCCTGCGGCCAAGTCCACGCACCACCCCACCCCAGTGATGACGGCCGCGCCACCATCTAAGCCCCGGTGTCTCATTCACACCGCCATGTTGGACAATGTGCCCCGCCCCGAGCATTACAGCAAACACACATTCTGTTTTCTTCCCATCGTCCCCCGGATCAGGTGTCGGAATGTGGATCGAATGCCCGCAGTAAACAGAGAGAATCGCAGTGCGTTTTGACTCAGTTACTCCGCCTGAAGTGTCATGTAGCACAAGTTGTTTAACTTTTCAACGACATATGTCGCCTCGTGATGTATCTAAACTTTAAGAAATCATTTCAGATCTTTGATTGACTTTATTTAAATGAATGCAAGTCTGTTATATTGGGATGGGGAGGAGGGGGAGGCTGGCGACTTAATTTTGTATTTAGTTAAAGAGAAACACAATGCTTAGACGCTCCATGTGAGAGATTAAATATTCAATTGTATCTCTGTGTTAGTGAGTGTTTGTGTGTGTGTTTGTGTGTGTGTGCGCGTGAAATGTGTGTGATTAATAGAGGAGTTAAATTAGGAATTAACCAGTGAGCATCTTGCATATTTGAAGTTCAGTTACAATATCCATGTTCACAGTCTGCAATCCTCGTCTCACACCCCGCCACAATGCTGAAAGCTGTTAATTCTTTAAATATCAACCCTTCGACGCCCCCATCCACTTATTCAAAGTGTGCCCCCACCTGCTCCCAACTAGGCACGCCCCCATCCCGAAGCAATGATCACATACACGTTAATTTGTATATTGTAAGCTTTCATCGGTTGAACTAACTTCACTTTTGCACACTGGACCGGACACTGGAACTCACCAACTACGTCAGCAGGAATCTCAACGCCAACTTCTATGAACTAACTTTCATTTTACACTCACGGCAGGCAAGTCTCAATATAACAGATGAGTGTCCCCAATACTATTTTCTTATTAAAAAAAAAAAAACTTAATGGAATACTTGTTTGGAAACAGACGAAGGCGACAGGCCGGAATAAAAAGCTTTGGGTCGAGGTCAAGATAGTCACTTCCTGTCTTGTAATCAGATTTATTTTAAGCTGGTGTGCCTTGTGATTGACATCCTGGGATGTGTGTGTATGTGTGTGTGTGTGTGTGTGAGTGAGTGTGTGTGTGTGTGTCTGTATGTGTGTTGGGGGGTGAAAGTGATCATAGAGAGTAGTAGATACCATTTTCTAATTGCGCTCAGTTAAATGTGACCAATGAAATAAAATAAAGAAATAAATGCACAAGATTCCATCAAATGTGTGATAATATCTTGTAAACACTCCAAACCGCTATGAAAAAAGGCTGAGTTATGGACAAAGATGACAAAACTGCTGTTGTAGCTAATGGGCATCTTATATATTGCACATGGAATGGTTCAAGTTTACAAACTATTAATTAGTTATCTAATAGACGCTGGAGTCGTTCAGGACTTCAGACATATAAGTGCAGTTAACGATTCCCGATATTATTGTATCGTTAACGATTACTGAAATTCCGATAATGTTAATTATTTCTTGTATGTCTCGGTATCGTTAATGATTACGTATATTCCGATAATGTTAATTATTTCTGGTATGTCTTGGTATCGTTAATGATTACGTATATTCCGATAATGTTAATTATTTCTGGTATTTCTCGGTATCGATAATGATCACCCACGTTCTGATAATCGTTCATGACTCCTGACATTATTGCATGGATGCCAAGAATTCTGAAAACTTTAAATCATCTAGAGGCACCTATCACATTTATTTAATGCTTGGAAGGTTGTCCCTGCCCGAGATACTATTTGGCATATCAGGGGAACGAACAAAAATCAGTAAATGCAGGGGTGACATTAGCTTTTAGATTTTCTTATTTATAGTCTATCAATTCAGCCAAGTTCTTGAACTGGAAAATGTATACGTTAAAATAATATAATTGTATTCCAGTTAGGATTAAGTCATTGGCTTTGCCATGTGTTTTGAGAAAAATCCAAATCAATTCGGGGTTCACATTAGTGCAATGACAGTCAAGAGGTTGTTTAGTTCAGAAGGTGATGAGACACACAATGGGAGAGTGACAGATGATTCCGTTCACGACCCTCTCTTTGTCCTGTTCATTTAAATACGCCACTCAATCGTTTTAGCCTTTTAAATGTCTTTTAACAATTCTCTCCGAAAATCATCTTCAGCATCTTACTAGTCTCCAGCCAACACATCTTGTATCGTTTGGTCAACTTAACCTCCGCTCTTTGCATAATTGTTGGGCCACTCATTAGAATAGGCGGCCAGGAGATGAAAGTCTAAACGACTCGCTGAAGAACCCCACACCCCTCTCAAATTACCCCTTAACCCGGACGTTCTAGCAGACGATGTAAAGAAATGTGTGGTGGGCACATCTCTATGTGATCTTGACTGAGGTCTGGCAAAGTCCAAGCCGACTGTTAAGTGAGCCAGATACAAGCGATTACTTGGAGTAATTGAGCAATTTGTAGTGCCTTCTGGGAATCGGCTGCGTTGTGGGAGTGCAGGAGAGGATGAAAACAGAGAGAGCGTAAATAAGACAAGTAGGTTGTTTGCTGGTTTTGCATTCCCCGCTCAGACGTACTTTAACGTCAGGGATTTTCAGCGTGATGAAGTCACGCGGAGTCAGCTGTTGTTTTGTAATAAGATTTGTCATTTCTTAGACTCGAAAACATCGTATGTTATTACGCAACGTTACTATTTTTAGACGGGACTTTCGTAAAACAATGTTTTTTAAGCAGAGACACGTGATAAACACTACATATTAAATGTTTTAGTACAATAAAGTTGTAAGTAAACACATTATTTGGTTAGATCAAGTCAGCTTAACGGACTCAAATTAACGTATTTAAAGGAAACAACCAAACCTTGGAATGAGTCCCCAAGGAATACCGGATATTTGATTAACCCCTGAGTGACAACTGACAACTGAATACCCCCTAATATTTCTATTAACACATTTTTTGCCATGAAATGACGAGGCGCATACATCGGATGTTTTAGTGGCGTTTGGTGGTATTACTTGCGATGCACTAGAATATGTCTACGCACAGTATTTTGGTTTAACTCACTTACATAAGTGTCACTTACTTAAGCTATACAAAATTACACAAATTCGAGCATGAATATCTTTGATGCCTATAACTGACTTGCCCCGGAAACATAGAGTATAAGGGGAACAGAATGGGAAGGTAAGACGAAAGGTTCACTAGTTTTTGACTAGCGGTGGGAGCATTGATATTTTGTTTAGGTCCTAATATCGGTCGCCTTTCTGTTTGGGCGTGATCCTTTTTTGGGGGCATTATTGTGTACGCCTCAATATTCCAGGGGCTCTTATTTCGACATAGCACTGATACGAGCCTCTTTATGTCGGGGCTGAACTTTAAGCGTCAGTTTAGTTCCGGGCCGAATAGATGCCCTCTTTATAACACCCAAAACTATTCCAAGGTGTCGGACCCATCGAGACCAGCGCATACAAACTGACACCCAAGTCACATATACACGAGTACAAGACATCAATATACAAGACAATAATATACAAGACACCGTTACGCAATATATCAATGTACAAGACACAAATATGCAGGATATAAATGTACAAAACATCATTATACAAGATATCAATGTGCAAGACATCAATCTACAAGACACCATTATACAAGACATCAATGTACAAGACACCAATCTATAAGACACAATTATACAAGACATCAATGTATTAGACACCAGTCTACAGACACTGTTATGCAAGGCATCAATGTATAAGACACCAGTCTACAGACACCATTATACAAGACATCAATTTACAAGAAACCAATCTACAAGACACCATTATACAAGACATTAATGTATAAGACACCAGTCTACAAGACACCATTATCAAAGACATTAATGTATAAGACACCAATCTACAAGACACCATTATACAAAATAATAATTTACAAGAAACCATTATACAAGACATCAATGTACAAGACACCAATCTATAAGACACCATTATACAAGACATCAATGTACAAGACACGATTATACAAGACATCAATTTACAAGACACCATTATACAAGACACCATTATAGAAGACATCAATGTACAAGATACAAATCTACAAGATAGCATTATACAAGACATCAATGTGTAAGACATCAATGTATAAGACACTAGTCTTCACGATATCCAACCAAAAAGAGAAGCAGCCACACGAGACACCAATTCAAAAGTAAAAAATGAAATGAGAACTGAGAGGCAACCCCGATCTTCCCCTTTCCCCATTCATCATTTCATTCCGAATACGCCATCGATTTCTCCACCCCACACACACAGACACACACACACACACACACAGACACACTTTTGCATTTACTTTCTGAATAAATGTGCCCCAAAAACACTAGTCCAGCAGTCTGAAACCTTTCCTCAACCCGATGTGACTATATGATATGACATTTCAGAAGTATGGTGACCTTTTCTCCATCATCAGGCTTCTCTTGACTCCCCCCCAACAACCTTATAAATTTTCTTAAATGCCGCCCATTCCTGTTTGAACCCTATGTCTTTCAACTTCTTCGTCTATGTATCAAATCTCTGTATTGTTTTCTTGATATGTAACTACGCTGATGCATGCATTTCGCCACTCTACGTTTTCAAATCAATAAGGTAGTTTGGGGTACCATCGGGAAAAAAGAGTTTCTGGGATGAAGCGTTCAAAACATCTTTGTGAAAATTTGAAACCTAAAACTCCTGGTATTTAAGGTAAAGCGCGCGTTTTACTATTTGGAGCCGACTCACTGAAATGACATTTACTTTTTCCTAAGTACAAAAATCGTAATTTTTGTAAAATATAAGATCAAATGTCAGTAAATGAAGACCAATTACAGAGACTATGGAGATCTGAGCTGATGAGCACATACCAAGATATGACACAAAATTGAGCTCTGATTTCAGCTAATTATTTCCATTAACGTCCCTAATGATGTTTGCAATATGAGTAAAGCTAGTGCCAGTTATTTAATGTCACTGTAAGAAGACTTTAACAAAGTGAGCAACGATAATGGTTGTCTGTAATAATTTTATTTTATTTTATTTTTAATAATATTTGTATTTGTCATTAAATTAATGATACAAGGTGACTGAGACATGTAAGTAGATCGAGACTTGGTTCGTTCAAGTTATGGAAAAAAAAATCTAGATTTTGTTTTTGTACGATAAATAGAAGCGGATCTACACTTTATGTATTTGTGTTCTTTCCTGGCATTGGTTATTGGTCTGCAGCTAGATTGAGCTATAATATAAGCATAGAAATTATTAGATGCAGGTGTAGAAGTTATTGCCATTTACTGAAATAAAATCAATTTTAGAATACTAATCTTCATCATTGAAATGTTTTGTGAAATGTTCTCTACTATGAACAATAAAAATATCAAACACCATGTAATATTAAAATTTCTTTCGTGAAAACTTTCGCAAACAAAAAACGCCGACAATTTCAAAGGAATATTGTGTGATGTTTTTATTTTCCATTTAACACATGATAATTATTAATGTGACCCGCAGTACAACTTGATTTAAGTTTTAAAAAAAAAATAATTTCAATTTAAATGTTGTGTCATTTTCATATATGAATCAATATTAAGTACCAATGTGATAGTTAAAATAAATTTTCAAAAAATTCTTGGAGAAGGAAGATTATTTTATATAACGGAGGGGGTAATTTTTTAAAAAAAATGGCGGCTTGTGATTTTATTTCTTGATTGAGTTTGACAAATCCAACAATTAGCTTCACATTTAATTATTATTATTATTATTTAATATTGTGAATAAAATGTATTTTGAGAGAAATATAAATGCAACGAAATTATAAGAAAAAAAACTTTAAAAAAAAATAAACAGATCACCATTATGTTTTACCCCTGCGAGCCCAAAAAATCAGATCTTAAGGTGTCTGGAAAATTGTGTAGCATTCAAACATAGATTATGTGCATCAGAAAAAAAAAGTTATTTCATTGTAGTATACTTTTACCGGCAAAACTGCCCCACTGCATTCGTGAATGTGACATGCAGAAGAGACTGCCACTCGAGGATTGGTCTCATCAGCCACACCAAGAGTTTCAAACAATAAAGATAAATCTATCGTCTTTCCTACACGGACAGATGCCATACCAATATTTTAACAGATTATCTGTCGACAAAAGAATTGAAGAATCGCGTTCATGTTTCCCCATTGAACTTAAAAATGTCTAAAATCTAAGTAACCAATTCGGACCTATCTTTCTTCCATTTCCCAGTGGCTTGTATTCACTATTGTATAACTGGTGTTGAATACAAGATTTCGTGTTGATTTTCAATTAATTTTACGTTACCCCTCTGAGGTTTTGTTTTCGCCTTCACCGCTTTGTATTGATAGGAATTGATTTAAGACCAGTGAATCTGAAATCACATGATTAAATAAGGATTTTAAGAAAATATTATTTAGATTCATAATTCTTATTTGAGAAGAAATATAAATCAGTTACTTGAAAGTCAGCTAATGGATAATATGAACGAATCTCAGTCTGTCATACAATAAACATTAATAGAAACATCAGTGAGTACACTACAATAAACATTAATAGAAACATCAGTGAGGACAATGCAATAAACAGATATGTTGATAAAAATTACTGTAACTGTCTTATGATGTTTATAATTGAATTTTAAAGGACGACAATGATGTGTTTGTGTGTGTTGATTTCACACGGTTTATTACTTTACTTATCTAATTCATTCAATTTTAAAATAATGAATTTTAAAAAAAACGTTTAGAATTTTTTATTACCAAAAATTATTTAATCATAATTTAATGTATTGTTTAATTTTAATATTTTGCACTTGATCTCATTATCTTAATTTAAAGTTTTTAATGCCATTTTTTGATGGTGATTGAATTTCCGTTCAATCATAAATTGCTTTAGAAAAAAAATCTACATCAATTTGTCGTTACGCTTAACAGTTTCAAGTTTATCTCTATTTATTACCACAGACGGTTCTACGTTAACATCAATGAAAAAAAAAAGCCAAATGACTTCAGAGTAAAGAGTATTCCCATTTTCACTAATCCTTTTATTTTTTAGACATACTCCACTCTTTACCGTGGTACGAAAAAAAGTCAGAGTTAATAAACAGGACTCATTGCTTCAAGATCAATCTTTTTTCTAGCAGACTTTAATCACTTGTTTACGGAAAACCAGCCACTGTAAAAAAAAAATCTAATGAAAGTAAATATTTTTATTGCCGAGATTCCGCCGATGAACTTTCAACGGAAAACAAAGCAAAGGAGAAACTAGGGTTCCGTATGAAGAATGTGTGTATACAGCCTTTATTTCAGACTCATCACGTCAAATGTCATCAGTTATTTTTGATTTCATGATCCTCACGTTTGTTCTTGAAAAAGAATTCTAAGCTTAACACAAAAAGTACCTATCAAATGAACTTTGGAAACAATTTTTGGCTCCGTTCCTTAGCACCAAATTACAGTATTAAAACCTTCAGGGTTTTATTTTAGTGAGATATTACAAAAGCCCTATTTATGATTTTTAAAAAAAAAATGCTAATAGAGCCATTATGATTTCTGATGGGGCTTTACTAAAAATAGTTTTGCACGCTTTTATTCGAACCAATTTAATGGATAAAGACCCGCTTATTCCACCTCGACCGTAATCCATCAGTGATAACGAGGCTGCACGCCAGCCCGTCATTATCACAAATTGACACTTCAGACACTTTGCCTCAACGGAGCGTCGGGGGATTCCCTATTGCATGACTTGTCGTGCCGTGCCGTCTTAGTTTGCTCTTACATCATTTCCGCTTGCTGTCACCGGCAAACCACTCATTGAAGACTTTAACTTAAGTCTAAAATACATCCTTTGTTCGAGTATTTTTTTCCAAGCGTATATGGAAGAAAAAATAATTGTGACATTGTAATCAACATTTTTTTTTTGAAAACCAACTTGAAAGTTGATTAGAGCTATCAAGATTTTAAGCCTGTATGAAATGAATAAAGGAGAAGTCTAATCCATAAATGGCATGATGAACTACTATAGTGGAGTCCCCGCGGTTAGAGGTTTTAATTTGCTTTTTTATAAAGCAAGGGTTTTAAGATTAAATAATCGACATTTTGGACTTGAGTCTTTACAAATTCCTCATTTCACAGTAGGGGTGCACCGGATTTCGGCTCCAGCAACTCCGGAATCTGGCTATTTCTAAAATTCCGACGCCGGCAGGAGCTCACTTCATAAATCCGGCCTAAGCCGGATCGAGTCGGAATTCAAAAAGTTTGAAACCGATACAGCTCTACAGCATAAAGAAAAATTGTGTTTTTTTTTAATATGACAATTCTTGCGTGGGTCTTAAGGTAGTGGTGTATGTGGAACTAGTAGCAAGTGGAAGAACTAGATCATGATAATGATCGATGGTGGTCGAGTGGCAGCGCGCTCGACTAGTATACCGATGGTCACGGGTTCGAATCTATGCGAAGCCAAAGATTTGTTCCCGGGTCCACCCAGCTCCGAATGGGTACTTAACATTAGTTAGGTGGCTGGGTAATGCGTGGCCTTTGAAGGCTGCTTCACTTGCCTACATATCATCCTTCATGGTCTGTGGGCGCAATTATCTTCTGCATAGAAGGAGCGTCTGTATAGATAAGATAAGATAAGATAAGATTATAACTTGTCAACTTCGAACAGCCCGCTCTATTTGTTTCTTTTCATTCACCGGGCTTGATCTTAAATGAAACGCAAACAAGCTTTAGAAACAAGGATCAATCCACTGGGTATTGTGTTGGAAGCCTTATCTAAGGTTTTGGAATTTTACGGCTAAGCCGCGATATTCAGAGCCATCTCATTAAAGATTTGTAGGATTAAAAATTAAATGATAAGAAGAGGTTCGCGGAAAAATTCAAGATTTACAAAAGTATTAGAGATGAAACTCTTTGATTTTCTGTAATAAAAAAAGCAACAAAACAACAAATATGGTGGATTCTTTAAATTAAGTTTTTAAAAATAACATTTCTTTGAAATAATTTTTGAAATTTTTATTTTATAAAAACAAATGATGTAATGAAAATATGAATTTCATGCGCGGTGCAGCTGTTTTTAACTATTTTTAAAAACAAATGTAGGGGAAAAATAATCTCTAAACACAAAGAGAACATTTCTGTCCTTAACTGAAAAGAAGCTGAAAAAGAGACAACATTTTATTCATTGGCTCAGCGGTTCCCAGCTTGTGAGTCGCGCATAATAAGATATTCACTGTAGAATCTATGGACAATTTGCTACATTTTGTACAATTAACTTTATTGAAGAGGATTAATTAAAATTTCATGGGAGTGGCGTGTCCCGTGGCTTTTATTAAAAAGGGTCGTCACCAAAAAATGTGGTAACCACTGCATTAGTTTATTGTTTTTAAAAACAAAAGATAAAAATAAACATAAAACTGAAGTTTTAGATTTTGTAAAGATTGTTTTTTTTTTTAGATTGAATGTAGTGAATTATTTATTTTGTATTAATGCACACATTTAAATTTCGTATCGTGCTTTTCAAAATTGATTTACGTATCAAAAAAGTGAAAATAATAGCATCGCGAGAATATGCTGCTCGGGGTTACATCAGTGGCGCAGTATGAAAGGGGGAGTAAGGTCCAAATTTGAACGTCCCCCCGGGCCCCCATCTGACGGGCGCCCCCAAATTATTGTCAGAAATGTTTTCATTAAAAATTACTTTAACGCTATGTAGGTGTCCCCCCAAATAGGTTAAGCCCCCCGGGCCCTCAAACCCCTACAAATTCCTAGCTACGCCATAGGGTTACATGTAGCTAAGGGAGTCTATCTATGAAAAAAAAAGTTTTATATTTGTTTTATATTCAACCCACCATCTTTTCCATGAAAACTGGACTTAATATTTTTTATATTATTCAAGTTATACCCCCTCCCCCCAATAAACTGAAATATTATATTCATTAAAGTGTTCTTTATTTTGAAAAGTTCTGTTTCCTTTGTATGTTTTCTTTTCGTTGTTTCACTATACCATTCATCAGAATTCTACTGCCATGCTTTCTCGTATCTTTCAGTTGATAATTTGTTTTGCTCAAGCAGTTTTACGAATTAAATAAACACCAAAGCGAACTACTATACTTATTAAAAATAAAGAATAAGGGGGAAATTGAGAAGAAATACAAATTTATGAAGCAGATCACCTTTATATTTTATCAATGTCTCTCAATTTAGTAACTTGAGGATAATGAAGACACAGGGTTAAACGTTTCCATAATATAAACCACACAAATTTAATGGTTTTATGGAGAGAAAAATTTGAGTCTTTGACAAAAGTGATACTAAACTGATGTCTTGAACATTGACACGAGAAGACGTTGTATTTATGAGTGGTTTTTATTTCTCTTTTATAAAATGTATCTTTTTGTATTTTTCACTTATTTAAAAAAAAAATATTTTCACACCCTTCCCGGCTCATCGCCCCCCCCCCCCCCCACCAAACTCATTAAGCCCGAAGGATTCTAAATAGAATTCAAACGTTGCTTGAAAATTAGCCCCCCCCCAACACAGTACAATAATAATATATTTATTTACATTAAACCGCTCTTATCGTCCTGCCAAAATAAATGCTATAATTTTCATTAAAAAAATATTTGACTTTCAAAAAGTAATTCAGAAAATAGGTGAAGAACATTTTAAGTACGAACGCACAACATCGAAAAAAAAATCTCCGTAAGAAAAATCGTTCGATAAATTGGTCTGTTGTGGTCTCAATGCCCTGTCCGATATGACGTAATCACACGGCTTGTGGAGAAATTTTCACCAGAGCCTGCGAGCAAACCATCAAATAACTGGAGACATTCTGTATTATCAAATGTAGCAGAAAATGATGTCCTGGTATTGGAAAGGCGAGCGATTAAATTCCACTGGGCCATTGCATGCGGAGAAAATATTTTTGTGGAATGTCAATTTCGGGAGCAAATTTGTGTAAGGAAAGGAAGAAAGTGTAAAACTATTTCCGGATATACCATCTAATTGCACTGAGTTGCATTCAGAAAATGTCGATAGTTGCACGTGAATCAGCTAATTTGGATTTTTTCATAGAGAAAGGAATTTTCGTAGAGTGTATGCTATTGTGATACATGCGTGTGGTTGTGTGTGTGCTTATGTGTGGGGGGTGTGTTTGAGTTTACATGATCAAGATATCTAGTGGTTTCTAAATGAGAAAGTTTTGTTTTTTTAACCATAGTGTGTGAGTGTGTCGGTGTGTGTATGTGTGTGTATAACTCAGATTTCTAGCGTGTTGTAATTGAGAAAGCCTTGTTTCTCATCGATAATATGTGCGTGTGGTATGTTTTGAGGTGTGTATGACGGGTTTTGCAAAATACCAAGCTAAAGGAGAAAACCAAACTGTGTCTATCGAGCTAGCGTCATCAGTGTGCTGCTACACGGGAGCGAGACATGGACCACTTATACATATCATGAGCACAAGCATAATAGCTTCCATTCGAGGTGCCTGTGTCGCATCCTTGGCTTTGAATGGAAAAGACGTAAACAAACAAGGTAAGGGTTAGCCTGACTGGACGTAACAAAACAGCGAACGTTTCGGCAAAGAGCCTTTTTCAACGAACATACAATACACAAATAAAACGAATATTAAAATAAAAAATAAAATTAAGAAACTTAGCTGCGGTGAAATCCAAAGAATCGAAGATTTTATAAGCCTGATTGCAGTCCTACCCCTCATTTTGGCTTTGAATGGCAGGAAAAGGTGCCTAATAGTGAGGTCCTGATGAGTCCCAATATCCAAAGCATGTTCTCAATCCTTATTAAAGATTGCTAGGACATGAGCTAGAATGAGCCCGGGTCGTATTCACTAGGACATTCTATCTGGAGAACTAACATCATGAAAAACTAGGACAGGACACCCACGTCTCCGATCTAAAGATGTCTGCTAGAGAGACATTAAAGCAGCCAGTATAAACACAAGCGACTGGGAGTGTAAGGCAGAAGACCGATCTACGTGGCGCACAGTTGTTAAGGTGGGCATCATACTAGCCCAGGAGGGAAGGACAGAAGAGCCAGGAGAAAGGCCAATACACTCGGAAGCACAGAACTTGTGTGCAAAAGCTGTAGAAAAGACTCTCACCCAAGGATAGGACTGCACAGCCACACGAGGAAATGCAACCCAGACCAACGGTGATGCACCATCGTCTCTCTGGACTGAAGGAGGCCAAAGTGATGACTCTGCTAGTCAGCGCGTTGTTCAGTGACCAAATATTGTTTCTCGACAAATGTGAGATAATTCGAGAAATAATGTCTGTCATTCCGTGTCCCTGTTAGTTTTCAGCTAGCCCCTTGTCATTTATGACAAGAATATTGATTCTAACGACCCATGTCATAACTAATGGTCCAATGGTATTTTTAAATTACAAATTTTAAACAATGTTTTCATGGTTAATAGAGCCCTTGTTCAGAGGACCCCATAAACATTTTAGCGTGAAAGGCATTTTTACAGAGTGCATTGCTTCCTTTCTGGTTTTAATTGCTTAATAAAATGATTTCAATAATAATTTTTAACAAGATTTTTATTAAGAAAACTTCAAATGTATTTATTTGAATTTCGTTGGAATAAACTTTTGAAACGAATAAGTCCATTTACATATTATCTGACAGAGATAAACATCAATATGTTTTTAAGCTTTACAAGATGTGGGAAAGATACAGAGCGGTTTTAGATCACACTTTTTGAAGATTTTTAAATAAATTCCTTCAATTTTATTGGTGAAAAAAAAATGTTTTTCCAAAGAGTTAAACATATATTTTGTTTCAGGAAACCCATCATGGTCCAATCTCTGAATCTTTTTGTCATGGAATTATGTGGGAGGGGTATATATGATTCGGTAGTCATCGCCCATCCAATACAATAAGCCATAAATTCATTCAGCACAATAACCCATGTTGCCACTCCACTCGAAAAGCCATGCTGCCATTCCACTCTAAAACCCATGTTGCCATTCCACTCGAAAAGCCATGCTGCCATTCCACTCTAAAACCCATGTTGCAATTCCACTCGAAAAGCCATGCTGCCATTCCACTCTAAAAGCCATGCTGCCATTCCACTCTAAAAGCCATACAGCCATTCCACTCTAAAAGCCATGCTGCCATTCCACTCTAAAAGCCATGCTGCCATTCCACTCAAAAAGCCATGCTGCCATTCCACTCTAAAAGCCATGCTGCCATTCCACTCTAAAAGCCATGCAGCCATCCAGCCCTATAAGTCATACACCAGTCTTCGCCCCAAAGTGTCGCTCTTTATTACAGATAAATTACATTTTTGAACTGTGTCCGGGGCTTAATGCTCTCCTCATCAAGTCGTGCCGATACTTTAACGCTAGCCAGGAGGCATTCTCTGGTCGTTTTTAGGGAACTGTGCCGTTAATAACTTATTGAGACTAGCCAGCAATCTGCTCTTGAGCATTGGTGTAGGAACAAAGGTCTGTAGCGGGAGGGGTACGGTGACTGCCTCGGAGCCGCCCTTTTTTCGTATCTTCAGTAACGTTATAATTTGTTGTTGCCGTCGGAGGTGTTCTATCGCATATAGTCAAACAGACAAAACACCGGCAGCTACACTGACTCGTGGACCATCTCAAGTTTTTACGTACACGTTTAAATATACGCCTGTTAATAAAAGTTTAGTTATAAGGTTATGTCATCGGGTATTTCCGGTGATTAACTTATCCTTATATGAAGCTTTAAAAGTTGCCGGCCTTGTACTTAAGTATATGCTATCATTGCTATTACTAACAGATTGTAGTCATCATATGGCATATACACTTTGTTTAATATATCGTCTCATAAGAGAGTTCTTGTATCGCCCGTTACTTTTTTCCTCTAAAAACTGCATCCCATTGTTACAAATACTTGGAACACAACACATACAGTTACAGCTACAACATTTTGCCCAACAAATTCGTTGTTTGTTCTAAAGTTGTGACCCCATGATCAGCAAATGTCTTCCCTTTGTGTCAGGTATAAGTGCTGTGGGCAGACTGAAAAATTGCTTATGTCGTAGTCCTGTTTGATAGTCTCCATGGATAACCTTTTATCTCGGCGGTTGCTCGCTCGTGGGAGGCAAAAGCCAAAAACGACCGGGTATATTTTTATCTGACGCGAATCTTTGAAGCGGTTGTGTTGAAGCAATAAACGATGTAAGATTTCCTTTTTCGCAAATGATAGCGATCAACTCTTTTGATTCGTAAAACGAAATGGAAAATAAAACGTTACAACTAAGACTACTGGATGAACTTATTTGTTTTAGTGATCTTTTCAGTGATAATGTAAATCAATGCATAGTTTATCAAGTACTGTTTAGTTCTTGATGATTGTTGGGGGATGAGGTAGCGAGAATCGGTTGTCGAGGCTGCCTATCTATCGCGAGGGTGCTCTTCCATGGCGAGGGTGTCATTCTATGGCAAGTAAGTCATTTTATTGTGAGGGTCCCCTTCTATAGCAAGGGTGCCATTCTATGTCGAGAGTCCCCTTCCCTGGCGAGTGTTTCATTCTTTGGCGAGGGTGCCCATCTATGGCAAGGGTGCCCCTATATGGCAAGGGTGTCATTATATGGCAAGGGTGCCATTCTATGATGAGGGTGTCATTAAAGGGCCATTAAAATTGTCAATACACTGCCTGTTTACTTACATCAACGCCAAAAATTAAAATAATGAATTCACCACCAAATCGGCCTTTCCTGCAAAATCAGAGACTACCGTCTAAGGTACTCAAAGCACTTGTCTATATTGAGCGCATCGTTGTGTGCCCAAGTAAAAACAAACTACTTCTCTCCTTGAAATCAAACCCTATAAATGACCACATAATCACCGCCTCAAACAGTTAAACATAATTTTTCAAAGTATTATTCAATATTTATGTCACTTGTTTAAAAAAAAAAGCCAATTATTACTTGTATAAAATAAGTCTTGGCGCTACCGTATGAAAAAATGCGGCTATTTGGGGTGGGGGGGGGGAGTAATGTTAAAGTTAAAGTTAGAAGAAAAAAAGAAAAGAAGGATTTGATGAAATTAAACAATTTTACATTTACTGAGTTGATCATGAGCGCCGAGTGCTTAAGATTAGATAGCAGATTTATATAATTAGCTGAATAAGTTTTAGGTCTCAATCATTTAATTATGTAACGATCTTGTAAAAATCCGATCTCTGTTTTAAAGGGAAAGAAATCCTATTTAATTAACCACAAATATAAAAAAAAATTATTTTTCTTCCTTGATCAAAAAACCAATCATAATTTCATAGACGAACACTAATTCCGTCTCAGTGGGTCTCACGTCATAAAACTCTGACCCGAATTACATGTCGTTACGACAATGCTGGCAGACGTATTAATGACTTTCTCTCCTGTGCCAGACTGAAGCATGTAACAATACAAGCATGATGAATACCGCCAGGCAGACACATTACGTGGATGAAAGCTCTTTTGGGGATGTTAATAAGGGCTGTGCCCCCTCCCCCCGCCCAACCAGCGAGAGCACAATTCGGTTCGTTTCTGGTCATTTCTTGATTCCCTCCCCTCATACTCAGGTAATAGCCTCCTCTCCTCTCCCTCCTACCCCACGGCTGAATCTTAAATTGGACGGATCTCGGCTTTATGTTTTATGCATAACAGAAGCCAAGACACAAACTGATCAGGATTCCAAGACAAAAACTGATCAGGATACCAAGACACAAACTGATCAGGACACCAAGACACAAACTGACCAGGATACCAAGACACAAACTGATCAGGATACCAAGACACAAACTGACCAGGATACCAAGACACAAACTGATCATGATACCAAGACACAAACTGATCAGGACCACAAGACACAAACTGATCATGATACTAAGACACAAACTGATCAGGACCACAAGACACAAACTGATCATGATACTAAGACACAAACTGATCATGATACTAAGACACAAACTGATCAGGACCACAAGACACAAACTGATCAGGATACCAAGACACAAACTGATCATGATACTAAGACACAAACTGATCATGATACTAAGACACAAACTGATCAGGACCACAAGACACAAACTGATCAGGACTGTCAGGGGTATGAGAATCCCAGTTTGTGAAAGTTATATTTTTGCCTGGTGGGCCTGGACTCGTGGACTGACCTTGCACGGACCCTGATTCCCTCCCCATGTGAATCTCGTTCACAAACATCACAACATGAGCTTGTGACCAGGCAAAAATATAACTTTCACAAACAGTGATTCTCATACCCCTGACAAGGACCACAAGACACAAACTGATCAGGACAGCAAGACACAAACTGATCAGGATACCAAGACACAAACTGATCAGGATACCAAGACACAAACTGATCAGGATACCAAGACACAAACTGACCAGGATACCAAGACACAAACTGACCAGGATACCAAGACACAAACTGACCAGGATACCAAGACACAAACTAATCAGAAGCTCAAGACACAAACTGATCAGGACCACAAGACACAAACTGACCAGGACCACAAGACACAAACTGACCAGGACCACAAGACACAAACTGACCAGGACCACAAAACTGACCAGGACCACAAGACACAAACTGACCAGGACCACAAGACACAAACTGACCAGGACCACAAGACACAAACTGACCAGGACACCGAGGATAAAGTTCAACCATCTCATGAGCTAAATATAAACCTTCCCAGAACAAACAGCGGCACGGCCATTTTTGCCACATTGTTTCAGGTCATACCTTAGTCACAGCCGAATTGGCTGATTCGTTAATGATTATACAATTAGTCACATTGAAGTTGGTCAATTTCTCTGAAGGATATACAGTCAAATTTGTTAATTTCTTAAAGACTATACAATCAGTCACAGCCGAATAGTCTTTTTTTTCTTAAAAACTTTTAAGTCACAGTCGATTCGGTTTTATTCGTTAAAGATGAGACTTTAGTCTAGTCACAGCAAAATTTGATTATTTAGTTAAGACCATAAATTTAGTCACGTTGGAATTTATTTAAGATCGTACTTAAAATTGCATCTAAAAAAAAATAAAAAAAATTATTTAAAAAATATCCCTTGTGCTAAGCTGCACAACATACATTTTTTTAGATGGGGGGTGGGAAGGCTGGTGGTGGTGGGGAATATTTTATAACTTTGCTGCGCGGTAATTCTAATCTGCAGCGCGGTGTGGCTCAGCTATCAGGGCGGCGGCGCTACTGAAAGGGAAGATTTATTAGACCTTCGCCAGAGTTAATTTTGTTTCATTTTTTAAAAAGATTATGCCAGAGTCACTGCAGACTGTCCTTAGAATTTTGCTGAGACAAACAATTTTTCCTGATTTAAATAAAATTTAGGTTATTTCAACCACCAAACAAGTATACACGACTCTCCATAAATTAGAAGATTCTTAATTTATTACTTCAAGAAGGTGAATCCATTTTACGACCGACATTTCTTGACTTTCACCCGGACCTAAATCACGCTGACATGTTTAACTTTAACCATGTAGTCTGTCGTGGTTTTGAGTGGTCTTCTTTGATAATACAGCCCATCAAAGTCCCTGGCCAGCTCAGTCACTGTCCACCTTTCTGACCGATCCGTGTCCTTTCGCCGCTTAGCCCGAATACCCAACAGCTGTAGATCTTTCTCAAACTCATCCAGGTATCACATTCTTTGGTCGGCTTTTTTTCCCTTTAAAATTCTCGATTTTTTAAAAATACCGTATACTTCAATTGAAATAGAATTTAGGACATGGCATGGCATAGAATGGGCTTAGATCTCTATGTTTTGCTAATAAAAACTATACATTTTCTATTACTCTTTCTGGATAGGCGGTGGCATATATTTAGGTTTGGTGCCACCCCCAACCCATTCATGAATACCTTCCCTTAGATCAACATTGTCATTATTTAATTAGGCCCGTGGAAATTAACGATTCATTAAACGATTAATTGTTAAAAATTTTAATCGATAAAAGTTAATTTGATCGATTAAAATTGAAGAAAATATTTATATTTTAAAACAATTTATTAATAAATTATATATTTTTCTACTTGCATACTTTCCCCTCGTATTATTATTATTTATTGAGACGTGCATACGTAGACAAAAAGGTTTTTCTTCCTTATTTATTGCATAACAGAACGACTTTGCTGTATTTCTTCACACAATTTATGAGCCATGGAATTACACCGACTTAAAAGATTTTGCGAAATAATGAATCGCATGTTTACACATTTTAAATATGCGTTAAAAATTAATAATAATCGAAATTAATCGATAAATTTTATATTAATCGAACTAAATTTGTGCACTCGGTACCAGCCCCCTCTTTAATATAAGGACAACAACAAAAAACTAATTAAGACCCAGAGCTCTAACCGCTGCCCTTTCCTTCCCACAACACAGTGAATAGTTTGATAATGACGTACGTGTTGTGCTTGACCTGATACTTACGTTCTGGGAAATGAAAATCTCCAAACCCACGAATCGCCTTCTTAATGAAAAGACAACCCTGGCGACCATTAAACTTATCACTACTAAGTGGTTTGATTTTTCCCTGTTAAGTGACTTTGTTAGTTCACGAACTCAACACTTTCAGCGAAGGCTTAGGAAGGATCGAAGGGCTGAGTGTAAAGTAGGTAAAAATGCCCACAATCGTTGTCATCTTATCCGTTCGTTACACATCGCCCTGAAATGTCTGCATTTTCATTCCATGAAACTCTGGGTGGAAATTTAGTGCCGCAGTTTTGTTTGTTTGTTTGTTGTTTGTTTGTTTGTTAGTTTTTATTTCTGTCAATTAAAAATTGAGGATTAATTGATAAGTCAAAAGAGGAGAGCGCTACATAAATATTTGATAAACTTGAATGCGTGTGAATATGTAAAAAAGAGATTGTGGTCTAATGGTCAGTTTTAAGGTAAAAAGCTGACAGAGCAAAGTTCGATTCCTAGGAGAGACTTTATTTTTTTTTAGAAACACGTTTTCTTGTTGTTTTTTTTTAATGCGGTTACTTTATTTTTCCTTGGTTACAGATATTCGCTGCTTTATATCAGCCTGTAGTCTACTAATTTCTCGGAGAAAATTTTATATTTTTAGTTGACTAATTTGCTGAAGATAATCATTAAATAAATCACGCTAAATAATTTTCGACTTATTTAACTGAAGAACAAATTTATAATTTATTTGTTAAAAATCCCGAATACTTTTGACTTCAAAACATAATTTTAATATCACGACTGAAAAAAAACAAACCAACAGAACAATAAACGTGTCTCATTCATTACAAGAAAAGATTGCTCATAATAATGCAAAATTCCTTGTTTTGGTCTCACCATCTGACATTCTGATTATCTTAAAAACCCGATCAAGTTTAGCGCCACTTGTTTGTTTGGGCATTCATACATTCATTCTATCAAGTATCCTATCCACCACATCTCTAATCAAAAATTGAAATTAAGATTAATACTTTCTCAAACCACCACGTCTCTATCCACGTATCGCTGTCCCGTCTCTCCAGTCAACCCACAGAAACTCTAACACGCATAAAACACCTTACTCGCCCTTCCAACAAATAAACTATCTTAACAGCGCCGGAAGCCAGGCCTCAAATCAACAAAGGAAAGCGCCCAATTTCTCGTCCCGCCTTTGTTTGTTTGTCTCGGGAAGTCATCATTCACAGCCAGCCCCCCCTCTCTTTCCCTTCAACCCGATACTTCTACCCAAACACGTGTAGATAATGACACGCGCAGGACCGCGCACGCACAGGTAAACACGCAACCTTTACAGATGCTCCGCTGATGAGCACCAGGTGCTTCCGATGGCAGAGATCCTCCCTAACCCCGACTGACACCATGTGGGAACCGTTCTTATCTATCGTGATCTCGAGCCAACTCAGTGTTGTCAATACCGCGGTTATAGCTTATTTACAAATGTTTTAAATTCCTTTGTTTCGTGGGTTTTTTTAAACTTTTAAAAAAATATCCCGATGAAACGGACAATTACTTCTCTCCCATTGGCTTCGGAAAGTTGATAAGGATATTTTTTGTTAAGACTGTTTTATCTCTTAACATAGAACTAAATGACTATTTTGATTATTTCTGATCTCGTCCCACATTTTCCATTAAACCAACTTAATTTAGAAAAAAATTACCAATAAAATGTGTTGTTTTCTAAATAAAGACACCGTCTAGGTTGGCTTCCATTATATCTTGGAGAACATTGCTGGTACTATATTTCTGAGTCAGGTATAGACAGCCACTCAGCAGGGGAACATTGCTGGTACTATATTTCTGAGTCAGGTCTAGCCAGCCACTCAGCAGGGGAACATTGCTGGTACTATATTTCTGTGTTAGGTCTAGCCAGCCACTCAGCAGGGGAACATTGCTGGTACTATATTTCTGTGTTAGGTCTAGCCAGCCACCCCACATGAGAACATTGCTGGTACTATATTTCTGAGTCAGGTCTAGCCAGCCACTCCACATGAGAACACTGCTGGTACTATATTTCTGAGTCAGGTCTAGCCAGCCACTCAGCAGGAGTGAAGACGTCTGCACGTCAAATGACCAAATGAATCTTTTGTCGTCAGTGGCGAGAAGACTTTAAAATTGCTTTTACATCCGATCGAATTGTAACGTGATTGGTTCTGAAGTATGATTACTGTTGAGGGACAGAGAAAACATTTTTGTATTGTTATTTTATTATTACTGTCTTAAATTCTTCTACATATATAAAGGATATATAGAAATATTTATTTAAAAAAAAAAAAAAAACAACATTCCCTAGCTTTAAAACAAAATAAAAACGAAATTCAAATAAATATATTAAATACTTATTTAATATATAATCGTGTGGTAATAAAAGGTGATTGTCTATGCGGTCCTCGATAGCGATTGGTTCCTCAAACTCCTACTGTCTTCTACAGCCAATCACTAGCGGAGGAAAATTAAATCTCATTTACATATTTAACAAATGTACTCTTACGTTCAAAACAAGTTGTTTTTTTTTATGCAGCCTTTGTCATTATTCAGTACTGTGCTCCCATCTTGAACGGTGTCACTCCTGCTAATCACTACTGTTACTCCTAAATAACATGCCACCGACACGACGGTGGAAAGTCCTTGAATGGGCTTTGTTGCTCCTTAAACATATTTAAGACCTTGAATAATTTGAATAGACTAAAAAGGCAACAGTGCGCTCCTGAAGCATAACCTTAGGGACTGAAACCAAATTAGACAACGTGCCTCGCACATAAACTTTACACGAACAGTTTTAGAACCCTTCCAATAAACACAGCCTAAAAGTATACACTCGAGGCAATTCATCACATAACATCACAACAAAGAATTTCCGCACGAAGTTGGTTCATTCGATATAGACACTTCATGACAGGAAGATTAAAAAGAACATAAAGAGAAGCGCATTTTGGTGCGTAGCAATATACTCTTTAAAAATATACTTTTTTGTTGAAGACAGAACCACGTTTCTCAAAATTTGCTTTTAATCACTCAGAATTGCAGCAACAAAAAATGGTTGGTAGATTCGTCGCTTACTTTAATATAATAATCAATAAAATAACAAAAAGGCTGAGTATAAAAGAGCAAAATTCTTTTCCTTTAAATAAATATTTACCACGTGCTATTCACACAATTTGTCTGACTTTGCATATACTTTTTTGTTACTTCCGCCTATATTTAACTTTGTTGATGGGCTTAAATTTTGGTTTTAAAACCTAGTTACGTGGCACAAAGTGGCAAACCTACACTTATATCATTTAATGATGAATGAACATTTAGTGAATTAAGCAGTGCGATTAAATACGTCATAAGTTCAATCAGCAAACCTACCGGTAATAGAGAATACAAGAACAAAGCTCAAACTTAGTATTTAGTATGATGTTATATTGTAATTTGGAAATACAAAACAAGAACAATATAATTCATTCCTCACATAGACACAAGGATTGAAGACACTTGTTCTTGTTCCATACGTAAGAGAAGCGACATACACATCCTGCTTTTGTCAAATAATCCGATCAGGATTGAAATGGGTCACTTGAAAAAAAAAAAAGCGAGAAGATCAACATTCTATCAATATTAGAAGTTCTAATAAATTAGCAGGAATTGACATAAACTATGGGCGCATAAATCAGACAAGAAGAGCCAACCAAAATGTCAACTCTTTCAAACTTCCTGTCTTACAGAGATAATTGTAGAATATGATTCCTTGAAAAACAATTTGATAGTTGAAGCCGCTTAGTACCTTCGTTAATCTTAGGACCTTATTGGGTAATTCAATCAATTTTTTTATCTCATGAAAATAAATAGATAATACAATTGAAGTTGGACAAAAATGACACCCTTAACTTAATTTTTAAAATATTCGATATAGACTTGCACTTTTGTTAAATCTTCCATAACCTATCTCCACCATAAGGGTTAATTTATCTATATATATATATTTTAGGGCTGGTACTGATTAAAAAAGTGTGTACGATTAATCGGAAAAATTACATCGATTAATCGATTATTTCGATTAATTATATATATATTTTTTAAAAGTGTGTTAGTTTAATCGGGAAAATTACATCGATTAATCGATTATTTCGCTTATTTATATTTTTAACGCATGTATAAATTCCGTTAAGTTGCGATTCGTTATTTCATGAAATTGGTTAAATCTTAAATCGCGGCAATTCCATGGCTCCCAAATTTTGTGACGTAACATAGCTGATTCGTTGTGCTATGCAAGAAATAAGGGAGAAAAACCTTTTTCTTTGCGCATGCACGTCTAAATAATATATATATATATTTATACTTGTGTGTGTGTGTTTGTGTGTGTGTGTGTGTGTGTGTGAGTGAGTGTGCGCGTGTGTTTAATCCCAAGTTTGTCAAAAGAGGGGCGCGGTGGTCTAAGCTGTAGCGAGCTGGACTACCGAACCGCTGCAAGAACTCGAGTCGCAAGTTCGAGCCATGGCACTGGCAAGCCCCCCCCCCCCCGGGGCATTAAGCTAACCACACAATCCCATGCTCGTTAGTGGTCAATGAAACTTGTGAACGCTACTTCACTTGCTCCCATGGACCTTCATGGTCTGTAAGGGCTATTATTATTATCATTATTATTGTCAAAAGAAATACTGAAATGTGTGGTAACATTAAATGATAATCAATTAGTTTTTAAAGAAATGTTTTCTTTAAAAAAAAAAAAAGACTTTTCATTTGTTGTAAACATAATCAGTTCAACTCATAGATATCTTAGCCAAACTTCGTGTTTCAATTATCATCAAAATAGAGCGTATAGAAATCCCACGTGAGCTTCTCTTCAAACTCTCAAACCATATGTTTATTCCAAGTCACGTGAAAACAAACGAACACATTTTCACTACCACCTGTAATAACGCCACGTCTTCTCTAAATCTTTTATTCGTTCCACATCCTCCCCCACCACTTCCTCACCCCCTTTCCATAATGCCATTGTTTACTGTTTTCGTTTCTTTTCAATTCGGTCTCATCCATCTGCTCCATACCTTACCTCCTCCGCAATCTGCGTATGTCTTTAACCTTTTTATCCCTTACTAAATCGGCAATAAATCTTCAAGACTACCGCTTCACCCTCCACATCCCCCAGAACACCCCCTTATTCCACAAACCCCCTTCCTCTGGGGTACAATTTTTCTCTCTTCCGTTTTTCGCCCATTTTTTTATCATCCAAGCCGCTGGTCCGATGCCACGAAGCACATGGGACTTACATTATTTGATTGGCTGTTGTTTTTCTGTTTTGTTTGGGCACGTGCCGCTAGTCACAGGGCCCATATTCCCTCTAGCATTGCCTTACCCCCTTAACACTCCCCCCTCCCCCAGTGAGATCAGCAAATAGATTGTGTGCCATTGAAAAAATCCTGTGTATTAAGTCACAATGACATTCAATGACGGCTGGAGGTTAAATATTTTCCGATAATGGTATTAGCGGGATGAAATAACCTTAATCATTTTCATTCTAAGATCTAATGAGATCTGTTCTTACGGGCGACTTTTGACAAAGCTTCGGATAACAAAATATTTTAACTGTTAATAACATACAGGTAAAAATGAAACATTGAAAGTTATCGTTAAAAAAAATCATATGATTCTCCACGTTGAATAGCAACGAATGTCAAGGCGTACGTGCAAATATACAAGATCACTGGTAATAGCGTCTTCAGAACTTGGGCCGAGCAATATTCGTCAGGGAAGGGGGGGGGGGCGAGGGGGGCACCATCGAGCGAATAACCTTTGCCAGCAGTCAGAAATATCAAAATAGACTTTAAAAAAAAAAATGTATGATCTTATAGATTTAATTGTCACATTATGCATTCCAATTTTATGGAGATTTCATTTTCCAGATTGAATGTGTTTCAGAGAGTTTCATTATATTACAGTCTATGTTTCACCCAGCTTGTCTATATTTCCCCCAGCTTGTCTATGTTTCACCCAGCTTGTCTATATTTCACCCAGCTTGTCTATGTTTCACCCAGCTTGTCTATGTTTCACCCAGCTTGTCTATATTTCACCCAGCTTGTCTATGTTTCACCCAGCTTGTCTATGTTTCGCCCAGATTGCTTATGTTTCGCCCAGCTTGTCTATGTTTCACCCAGCTTGTCTATGTTTCACTCAGCTTGTCTATGTTTCACCCAGCTTGTCTATGTTTCGCCCAGATTGCTTATGTTTCACCCAGCTTGTCTATGTTTCACCCATCTTGTCTATGTTTCGCCCAGCTTGTCTATGTTTCGCCCAGATTGCTTATGTTTCACCCAGCTTGTCTATGTTTCACCCAGCTTGTCTATGTTTCGCCCAGCTTGTCTATGTTTCGCCCAGATTGCTTATGTTTCGTCCAGCTTGTCTATGGTTCAAACATTTTCTCTATAACATTCAGATAGTTTGTATTATTTCCCTGCTCTTGAATATGAATGTTTACAATGAAAACACGAGGCGCCGACTTATTTTTTATTAACGTTTTTTAAACATACACTCACACACACAACTCACACGCACACACAAAAATAAAGCGCACACGTACCAACTCATAAACACACTCGCACTTTCTAGACTTTCATAAACAACTAACATGGTCTAGACTTCTATAAACTTCTTGGTTTAACCACTCACATGGTCTAGACTTCTATAAACTTCTTGGTTTAACCACTCACATGGTCTAGACTTATATAAACTTCTTAGTTTAACCACTCTCACAGTCTAAACTTCCATAAACTAACTGGTTTAACCCCTCTCACAGTCTAAACTTCCATAAACTAATTGGTTTAACCCCTCTCACAGTCTAAACTTCCATAAACTAACTGGTTTAACCCCTCTCAGTCTAGACTTCCACAAACTAATTGGTTTAACTACTCTCGTAGTCTAAACTTCTAAAAATTTGTTTAACCCTTCACGTGGTCTAGACTTCTATAAACTTCTTGGTTTAACCACTCCCATGGTCTAGACTTCTATAAACTTCTTGGTTTAACCACTCACATGGTCTAGACTTCTATAAACTTCTTGGCTTAACCACTCACATGGTCTAGACTTCTATAAACTTCTTGGTTTAACCACTCACATGGTCTAGACTTCTATAAACTTCTTGGTTTAACCACTCCCATGGTCTAGACTTCTATAAACTTCTTGGTTTAACCACTCACATGGTATAGACTTCTATAAACTTCTTAGTTTAACCACTCTCACAGTCTAAACTTCCATAAACTAACTGGTTTAACCCCTCTCACAGTCTAAACTTCCATAAACTAACTGGTTTAACCCTTCTCACAGTCTAAACTTCCATAAACTAATTGGTTTAACCCCTCTCACAGTCTAAACTTCCATAAACTAACTGGTTTAACCCCTCTCAGTCTAGACTTCAACAAACTAACTGGTTTAACTACTCTCGTAGTTTAAACTTCTAAAAATTTGTTTAACCCTTCACGTGGTCTAGACTTCTATAAAATTCTTGGTTTAACCCCTCACGTGGTCTAGACTTCTATAAACTTCTTGGTTTAACCCCTCACGTGGTCTAGACTTCTATAAACTTCTTGGTTTAACCCCTCACGTGGTCTAGACGCCCATAAACAGGTTTAACCACTCCCATGGTCCAGACTTCTATAAACTGGTTTAACCTCTCACGTTGTCTAGACTTCTATAAACTGGTTTAACCATTCACACGATCCCCCCCAAACCCCATCACAAGTAATCTGTTTGTGTAAGTGAGTTAAAAAAGAAAGATTCGTTTGAACAGTCAGACATCTAACATTCTGTCATTCCCTTGACTCCCGCCCGCTCTCAGTTAGTTCTAACAGGTTTACCATTACCGTCAAGGCCCAAACTTTTATGGTCAAGTTTCGTCTCGCGTTCTTAAGGTATCGTCATCCTATGCTTTTAGCCACTAAACCGACAAACCCCACGCCTCCCCTCGCAACCAAATTGTTTAAGCCCAGAATCTTTGACCTTTGTTTCTTGCGTCTGCCAGCATGTTTTATTATTTCTTCTAGCAAAACGAGGTTAAAATTCCCATAGAAATGTGAATTTAACTTTTCTCTTCTAGCTTTTAAGTTAACTATGCTTAGCTATTCATCTTCTTTCTCTCAAGCTCTGACTTTATCAAATACTGGGATAACATGTCAAAGAAATATAGGAAAATTAAAACACGCAGCTTTAGTATTTATAACACCACTCTTAACAACTCAGTTGTCTAAATTCGCATGTAGACCTTGAATATCTCCCTTCGACTTGAATTGAGTTATATAACAAATGTCTGGGGAAATTATACAAGAAAAAAAAAGTTTTTGAAAAATGGAAAGATTTGGGGATTTTTTTCAAGTAGACAAGATACCTTCAACTTTCAACAGTATATTTTTCCAGCCACCCTCCCCCCCTCATTTTCTAAACACAACTGGTCTTCATGACAACAAGCTTGTGTCATCTTCGCCCACCGCCCACCCCCACGCCCCCAGTCAAACCGATCTTTGTTATCACCACTCAAAAATTGAATTCTTTTGACATCTGATTTTCTCTTCATCAGACGTAAACTCAATCACTGCAACCATTCCAACCATTCCAACCATGACTTTTCTACCAATTCTCATCCGTAACAACCACCAACCCGTCCGACACTAAAGCCACAGAAACAGACCTTAAAATTTTTATCTTACTTCAATACTGTAAAGCACAGCTAATAGTCTCTTTTTTTTGGTCATCAAATCAAAGCTCAAAGCAAAAATAATTGTTTCTTTCTAGCACCTCACTGGTTAAAACACGCCAAATGGTATCTTTCCTTGCTATCATATGGGTGCTCCAAGCACAACAAATGATCTATTTACCTCCCATTCAATCTATCCAATCCTCGAATCACACCTACAAGTTTATATCCTTTCTTTCACCTTAATGTACTCCTATACCTCAATAGCTATCGACATAAGTTAATCCATCGCCAATATTTTAACGCCTCGATATCCATATATTCTTTCCTCTTCTCTTCGTTTCACCGTGCCCCGTTATCCCGAAATCCAATTCTGTGCGGCCATCTCAATTTCAAAGCCAATAGTTTATCAAGCACTCAGGGAATGGGCCTTCCTGTTTGCACGGTCGTGTTCCATACCCTCCCCTATCCACTTCTTCTTCTCCCCCGCCCCTTTCCACAAAGTGAATCCTCACAGCAAAGGGGAAAAAAAACGGGCTGGAATGTCAACTAATAGCCAGCCCGAACGAGGTCCACTTTAACGGACAAACATTAACACCAAGACGCCAACCGTTGCTCGTTACACACAGTTGACCATCTAACCAGTTGGCTCATGGTCTTCGATGTGCCCACCTCCAGCCATTCTCCGGCCGCCAACTTTTCTCGTCAGCCTTTCGCCCCCCCCCCTCCCGTTGATCTCAAGCACTCGATTCTTCCTCGTTCCAGATTACGTTCGAATTCACGGCGGTATTTTCAATTCCGTTAATTGAAATGAGGGAAATGGAAGTTGACATTCTCTTTTCTCTTTTGATTTGTCAACAACGTGTTTTTGTGTGTGCGAGTTCTATAGATTTTAAGAGCTCGATGAGAAGAGAGTTATCTAAAGTCTACGAGAAAAGCTCGTGTACAAATTTATTAAAAGATTTTTTGTTGGTCTTTGTTGAGCTGACAGGATTTATTCTTCTAATATCAAAGGCCGTCCACAGTAGATTAAATTAAATATTTCTCTACAATAATATCGGCTCCTTGGTTTTGTATGGTGGCATCCTCTGGGTATCATGGAAAAATTACAATTGATAAAGAAATACACATTGTAAAACTAATTACTTTTACTTTTTAAAATTACTTTTACACTAGTTAATTATTCTATCAAAACTTCTATAGCTCTGTGTTTGTTTTTTTTTTTGTTTTTTTTTTGTTTGTTTTTTTTTTTTTTAAGCGATTTATTACAGTAAACAAAGATTCACTGCATTGATTGTGGAATAGAATGTTGGTAGATATATCACTGTGTTAAAAAATAACAGTAAGTTTTGTTTAAACACCACAACTAAGTTCTGCGATACATCCTAATGTTGCTATACTTGACCGATTCATGTGCTGAAACTATGGTTTCCATATGAATTATGCATCTTTGGGAGCATCACCCTATTCCTTCAATCAGAAATGAGTACGTTTCTATGTTAAACAGTTCTGAAAATTCATCACGTTTTTTGTATTCATTTTAGGACGCTGCACTAATAAAGTCTAGATACGATAGTGAGCCTTGGATTTCTAGTCATGGAAGTTCCAGATGAATTGAAGAAATTTTTAAAACTATTTTTGAAGAACCGTCTTTGTCTAAAACTGATATTTCGACATAAAGTTTGGTTCGATTATCATAAGATTACAGAGCGTTAGAAATGGTAGTTTTGATTGACTACTTCGTGACATCGCTTGATGCTTTCCCATGAAAACTGTAAATCTTTCACAAACAGAACCGTGACGTCAATGCTTGCAAAGATCTTCAGGGCGTCATGAACGCTTGTAATGACCTTCAGTCTGTGGCGAACGCGTGTATTTGACTATCAGTCCTACTGGAATAACGCAGACTTTGTATCAATATTGACTTCCGAAAGAAAACGCTTGATTTCCTACGGCCTAGACCCCCCCCCTCACCTCCCCTCCTCCACATGAAGAGCGTATCACAACAAAAGCACGAGTCATTTCAGTCATGACTGTAAGTCACATTTATATGATCCTCCAAGCGGCCCCGTCTCATTGACAAACACGTTTTTGATGGATACTCACTCCCTTGTATCCATTTCACCGACTGCCGCCCAGCCCGGCCCCCCATCGTAAAACTGCCAGCATGGTCGCGTAACTACCCTGTTGTGTGTTGGAAAACCCGGAACGTGGGTTCTGATTTACAATCTGTTGATCCACACCAAATGAGAGATTCTCTCTCTCGCCCCCCACCCCATCAGCCCTCTCCTACACACACGCATAACGTTTCCTTTGCAGCAGATTCCAGCGCTATTCAGTTGCGAATCTATTTATGAATCTATCTATCACTGCCCTCCTCGTGTTCCGAGCTGGCCCCTAGAAATGCACGTCACAATTTATGTCTTATCCATTCAGGGCCGGGCCCCAAGAGTCAAAGCACAGGTCAATGACGAGGAATTCGGTGGTTTTCGAGGAGGCTGGAAGTGATGAGGAACGGGCGAGGGCTTTGGCGCTCATTGCAGGGGAAATAGTTTTCTCAAAAGTGAGCCTAAAAAAATAAAAAGAAACCGATGATTTTTTAAAAATATTCGCTATTGTCAATCACGATGAAGATTGTTTAAGCGCTTGATTGTTATCGCTGATTAATACATTGAATACAATGAACCTAACATTAGAGTCGCGTTATTAATGGACCGTGGAAACTAAATCTCTTAATGATCACTGTCTGCCTCTACCTCACTACTCATTTGAAAACCAAATAGTTATTTTTTTTAAAAAGACCCATGCTACTTTGCACGTTTCCCCTTTTCCCGCCCTTTTACGTTCAATATTTATCGATTTTCTTCCATAGCCTCATTTCCAAAACGTTTAAAAATTCAAAGCAGGTCATGGGAGTTCAAAGTTCTGACTTGTCTTATTTTTAAGAGGATAAATTTACTCAACATGACAACAGAACAATGGACGTTGCTTTTAAATTTATTGTTAATCATTGCACTGGCGGTGTTGTTGTTAAGAAATGGCTCAACGTTTTACTGGCTAACATTATCTTTAACTTTATTGTTTTTTATTTTATAGATACGCCTTTTTAAAATTTCATTGAAGGAAAAAAAACGTACATTATGCCTTCTACTTAAAAAAAAAACCTCCAAAAAGCAAATGGAGAGCTCAGGGGAAGAAACTGCTCACATTTTTGTAATTTTGAGATAATTAAGTTTTAAAGTTCAAAATTATAAGGTTATTATAATAAATTAACTAAATAGATTTGAATAGGGTCAGGTACATAATTTTTTCATAAAACCCTTTTCAGCACATTATATTTTTGATCCTCTATCAGATGCAGGGGATAACTAATTTTTTTTTTAAAATGCCACATAGCCGTTTCTTCCCTTGAGGTCTTCAAATCGTATAGGGCTATCACATTCAAACTCCCCACGGAGTTCTTTTGATGACATCGGGTAATTCCGAAAAGGTTACCAGGCGAGGTCTTGTCGAACGGAAGTCATTTTCTCACGGTACCGGAAACTCCAATTACATCAATGGCAACAGAATGGAGTCCTGTTTATTTTTTAAAGACATGAGATAGATTTGGGTGGAGAAAATAGTTGACTTCTGGTAGACTATATTAGTAAATTTCACAAGATCCCTTTCCTTTAAATTTTATTAATATTTTATTTTTTGGTCAGCTATTCTACAAAACTATTCTACGACTACATTGCTCAAAAGTAAGGATAAAGCTATTTTCCTTGTTCTATAATAATAATAATAATAATATGATTATGATGTTCTTAGTTTTATAGGCCACGCTGCAGCTGCCAAATGGAAGAACAAATACGAACAAATCATGTTTCTTCCAGTTCGATATTCAGCCATGCAATTAGTCGCCGTAGCATACCAGAAAAAAGCCCCCCCCCCCCTTTTTTTAAAAAAATAATTGAAACAAAAATAAAAAATTAAACAAACAACTATCAACATTTAAAAAGTCTAACAAAAATTATAACTAGACACAAATGTGGATAATCTTATGTCGCAATATTCTTTTGTATAGAAGAAACGTCTGTTATAAAATATTGGATACGACCCTTAGCGTATCACACGCCGCTGACCGCTCATGGATAGTGCAAAGAAAGGGGGAAAGGTCGGACACTACCAGCAGCACGAAAAAATGAGAACCACGCGAGTGAACGTCGTATTATATCTTTATTACATTTGTAAAAAAATTCTTTTTATAAAACCCAAGATTTTGTTTGATTTTCTAATAACTGCATTGACATGTGGATTCCATGATAGTTTCTCAATTATTATGACTCAGCACGGCGAGCAAGCAACTATTTCTGGCGAATTATATATAGAGATATATTAGACTATTGATCCTTGAATTAACCGAAATGAGTTGTGTTTGAGGTCTAAATGATCTCTTTAAATAAAAACACTGACAACAGCTAATGATATATTTTTATCGCTGGTTAGCGAAGTCAGTAGTGCGCTCACCTCACAAGCTGAGGGGCGTGGGATCGAGCCCACGAATGACCACTATAAAATGGTTAGAAAGTCCTCCGCTGACCTGGAGAGGGATGGGCGCCACCAGTTCCTATTAAGCCCGAGAATGTTCTAATGGAAACATTAGAATTCCCTACGACCTCTAAAAAAAGAGGTTATGGGACTAATATATATATATATANATATTTATATAAACAATATCGAATAAATTGAGGAATTAAGGCTAAAAGTGTTTTTGTAGTGCAACAGGTTTAGCGATAATTTAAATTTCGTGTAAAATGATGCTATCTTCCCGTTTTTCGTTTTCTACTTAATTTTTTTTTTAAAGTATATTTCTGTTGTTGCTTAAATCACATTTGTGGTTACTAGACTATTTCATTATGATAACTTAATTTAGGCAAAATTTAAATAAGAAAGAACAATGAAATATTTTATAATAATATTAAAGAATTACTGTATTCACTCTGGTGGTGACTTTCACTCAGCCAAATTTTCAGCGTATTGGTCTTATTCATATTGAATTAGTCAATCCCTTTTACATGACACGTATTAATGAGATGCAGGCGTAAATGACATGTCCCAAATCGTTTAGCCATCTGACATCTGGAATAAAACGTGTTTTATGTGGATGCGCTTCATGTGATGTTGTTGTTATAACATCAAAGACAACACAACAACGCAGTGCGTGTGAAACCAAAGTTCCATTTACGAGTCCTCAGAACATAATAATCTTTCTTTTTTAGAAAATAATAAATTAAAATATTTTCAACTTTCCAACTCTTCAAGGAATAAGATCACAAGACGGCCATGAAAGTTGCCTCCCTTAGCTCAGTCAACACGACCTGCTTATAGCGAGCACTGCCCTGGACATTAACAGCACTGAGTATTTCAGCACGGCGATCAACTATTTCCGTGGACCCTAACACCACAGTGTACATCAGTACTGCAAGCAGCAAGTTGTAAGTAGTTTTTTCTTCTTCATACTATACTACATTTTTTTCCTTTATTATTTCTTCTTCTCTTCTTCTCACGCCTCGCCTCAAATTATTGAATTGAGCTCCCGCCGCCGAGACTTTGTCCTTTCGATTTTATTGATCAGGTTGTCCTCCCCTGTTATCCCTTGGACGGTCTCCCCCTCCTTCCCCCACCCCCACCCCGCCATCTACCAGCCTAGGTCCCTTGACCAACGAAGGGTGAAACAAGCAATGCGTTATTTGGCCGAATCGGTGCTGCAATTGGTCATCGTTCATATTACGTTGCTCGCTTCTGGGCACTCGCGTGACAGGAACAGGGACAAACAAATGGACTTTTCACAATTTTATTGTTGTTTTTTTTGTTTTTGTGATTAAAATAGTTGGAGTGATGGATAGAGAAGAAATTTGATTACATGTTTGATAGCTACTTAAGTCAAAGTTCTCTCAATGAGCGAAGGTTTCCTGAAAGATGTTAAAGAGAACAGAAGAAATAAGGCAGATTCTCTATTCAAAGGGAAACAACTCTAATATACGCTGCAGATTGCGACGTCAGGGGCTCTTTCACTGGAGTGAACTTTACTGAGAGAATCGACACCTGGATCTTTCCGTGGTCCGAGTGTAGTGTAGTTTACTGTTACCTTGCGCTATGATGCAACTCGTATCCTGAAATCTATTACACATAAAAATGGTATAAACAATTTCACAGAGCATATTTTTTAAATCAATATTTTATAACTCCGTTAAAAAAATCTCCCAAGTCTGTGAGTAATTTGAACTTTGAAATATTTAATTGTTATCCGGAATGGTACCTTGTTTATTATTATAGATTGTTTTATTTTTATAATTTACCCCCCCCCCCCGTATATTACACGGCAAAAATGCATGGGTAATTTAAGGGCGTTCCAGATTCTTTCAGAGCGTCAGTCCATCAGTCCTGGTGATGAGGTTAGTAATATAATAGATGTTTATCCGGGTGTAATGAAGATAAAAGAGGTCAAACCCAAAGCCTGATGTTGTTGACCCCGACACTATGTCCAGTATGCAACTAAACGTCTTTAACGTATAAATCTTTGTTTCAAGCCATTCCGGCATCACTAAACAAGGGCCCCGAACAACTAGACAAGTGCTGCTCGGACAGACCTCTGCTAGTAAGGGAAGCTGCCGGACAACGTCGGGCCACCACCGTGAGGCCCCAGGCGCAGAGGAGGTGGGCGAGACCATGCCAAGATGCACGGCAGGTGCCTGTGTGTCGTGAAGAGATCCAGGAAGAGGGGCCACTGCCGCCAATCACTGATGAGCCTGCGAGGGGTCTTCAATCTGAGCGTCCTTCTGGGTCTAGTAGCCCTGGTCATCGTCTACCTCTTTGTGGTCAACCAGGTGGAGGAGCACCTGAGGCTGGTGCACAACACGGGCCTCAGCTGGAACGGGGTCATTGAGTACCCCATGACCTACTGTCAGTTCAGGTAAAATGTTGTGTGAAACAAAGTTTCTTATTTCTTACAGACGCTTCTTGTATAGAGAAGGTTTTTTTAAAAAAAAAAGTTGTTGAAGCTTATTTGAAATTAAAGTTTTTAAAAGTTGTTCAAGCTTAGTTGAAAATAAAAATGTTTCAAGAATTAAACTTATTCACAAAGGTATTTTTTAAGTTAAAAATCAGGAAATAAAAAAAGCTAAATGGATTGGACACATGAATCATTTAAAAAATAACATGATCCTCATCAGACCCAATTTCGCTTTGGGCCAATAGTCGGGTGTAATTGTTAATTGGGAATGAGATTCCTATCTTGTGGATGTTAGGGGATAGGATTCAAAACTGAACAAGTTAATCAAATTCAAGGTTCTATCGAGAAATGACCATTTGTTATTTATATATTTAAAAAAAAAAGAAATCTTGTGTATATTCTAAAGTCTTTTTTTTTTTTTTAAAAGAATGACTAGTTCTGTGCAGTATTTAATTAGGATCTGGACATGAAAATGACGCTGTACAATTAAAACATTTAATAAGATTTAGTATTAAATTATTATTTAAAAAAAAAAAAAGCCCCAGCGATATTAAGTTTAGTTGAGTTTGTGCTAGAAAGCTTTACCTTGAATGGCCGCAAAGAAATGCAACGATAAGAACAGAAATTATTTCTTTTGTCTCTGACAGAAAGAACAACAAAGCGGCACTTGAGGCCAACGGAGACTTCACCGGAGATATATTTCACTCATTGAAACACAACACCCACCAGCGGTGCATCCACCCCTCGCTGGACCCGTGTGACCAGTCGGTGGCTACCTTTGATCATTAGTGAGAACTGATACATATATTCAATCAAATAAACTGATGTGGTATGAGACAAAGAATGGGTGGCCCTTGAATCTAATAGTACTTCGTGAAATAAACAATGGAGCGTCCAAGTCTTTCAAAACAATACTTGATTAGATGAATAATATATTGATTAGTATAATAATAATAATAATAAATTGATAATTTATATAGTATAGTATTTATACAGTAAGGAACTGGGCTCAGAGCGCTTTACATGAAGGTAATAACATACATATAAGTAATAAATTAGCATTCATATCATTACAACCACATTAATTATAATGCAAAATGCAATACTTTGTACTTCGTCGGGTTCATTGTTGAGTATTGTTTGTGGCCAGAAAACCGTTTAACCTTTTAAGCTTGATTTTTACAAGGCAAGAAATGCTGCCTTGCTTGAAATAAAACACTAGCATGGGATAACTGAGACGTAAATAAAAAAAAATATTCTGTATGTAATATTCCTGAGGCATGCAATCAATAGTGACAACAAGGATACTTCTGCTGTTCTAAAAAATTAACTCGTCTGAAAGTGTATATATTCGATATCGATTTAAATATTAGGACTGCAAGGAATATGTTTTTAATTTCCTAGCTATCATGTATTAAGCACAAATTGACATATGTTAGCATTAAAACAACCAATGGGCGTTGTCTTTGATTCAATCGTTATTACCAATAGAAAACCTGCGGAAAATGTTAACTTTTTTTAAAACGTACATACACTAATATTTCCCAGTGTGTCTCCCGTCAATTGCTCGGGTGCCGAAGAAAACTGGGTTTACGTAGACAACGGTACGTTCAGGATCTCCAGCAGTGCTCGCAGGAAGCACGGACTGATCGTGTGTGAGTACGCTCCCATAATCAGGGGCAAGGGGGACTTCACGGCGCGGCACGGGGAACACATCAAACCCATGCTGGACAAGACACCGTTAGTGTCGGACTTCTTCAAGGTAAGGGTGGTACTCAGTGGAAGTGTTTCTGAACAAAACGTGCGAGGAATAAGAAAAATAAACATCCCAGTTTCCTCGTGTTAATGGTGTATTTGGAAGGAGGGAAATTTTCGTAAAGAAAAAAAAACCGGGATCAATGGCAAGATCATGAGGAATCTTTTGAAATTTCAGTAATTCACCGATCCATTACAGAAGAAAAATTTCAGCGCTGTTTCCGTGGGTATTATTTGGGTGGAGAACATGCACCAATACGTCGACTTTTGTTTTGTCAAATAAACCTTGGGGGGGGGGGGGGGCTTTTTCCAGACTCTATTTTACTTTGCCGCTCCACTATCGTATTCTGTTATTTATGAGGCTAACATGCTGAGTTCTGAAATTCCATAATGGATGGCTGACGATGAAAAGTAATTAATTGGTATTTGTATTGTACACTGTACACATTAAAGCAGCTTATCCTGCATACCGAATACACTATTTGCTTCATGAAAACATTTGATTATTATAATCGCTTCTGATATGTTTTTTTTAATGTATTTATTTCTGTATTAACTAGAGGTTTACCGGTATTTTTTTGGCTCCCGCTCAGGTAAATCCGGAATACGGGGCACTTTTACAAATTCGGCTCCGCAGAATTTCGCTTTTTAAATCCGGCTGGCTGGTACGGCATTAATTAATATATATATTTATGTATGTATATATATATATAATAGTTCCGTCAAATCCGAATCCGGAATTTTTACTAATCTGGCTCTGGTCCGATTTCACTTCATAAACCCGTCCTAATCTGGATCCAGCCAATTTTTAAAAAAAAGTTGAGTCCGGTACACCCCTAGTACTATTTGTATTTTTAAGCTATGCAGAGTTCCTTCATTGCACCAAAATGTTTTAATGATGTATGAAGTTTCTACCTTTAATCTTTTCACTAGGTGGCGTGCATGGCACCCTCTGGCAAACGTTACCACAACATACACACGGGGGTCGCCTACAATGCAACACTCCATGAGAGGTCCTCAAGTGTACCTCTTCCCAAGTCAGCCCTGGGATATAGTGTGTTTATGTTAGGTGGGTTCAATAATTTCACTTGACCAATGAACGGGCAAATAAAGAGATGGAAAGTTTATAAGTTTTTTTTATATATTCATCATGGATTTGAATAGTAAAGTCTTTTAAATAAAATTGAGTACGAAAATTAAGGGGTGGTAAGGGGCATGTTTACCTCCCCCTGCAGCCCTTAAAAAATTTAAAATAAAATAAACAAATAAATAAAAACTCAAATGAGTATTTAAACGCTATTTCAAACAAAGAATTTACATACTTTTTTTATTCAAGGAACATTATTCTAGATTACATTAAAAAGTCATTTCAAATCAATAATTCTGAAAGTAAACAAAACAATTGCTATCTACAAATCGATGCTAAATAAAATTAACGGAGTGGAACCAGAAGTGATTTTTGAAAAATTCCTTCTCCAAAATTGTTGAAAATATTATTAGCTATCGTTTTGCATTTGTTTCAACTGATAGCTGTAATGATTGTAGTGAACTTGCCAAAACGTTCTATTTTTTCCTCTTGATTTTCCAGGATATCCAGTACACTTTTTCTTTATATTTTTTGTGGCTTTTACACATCCTTGGGACCTCCTTAACATATTTATAAGACCTAAACCCTCTATCTGGTATGGTTTAGGGGGATTTTTTTGTTCAAAGCTCAAACAGACAGGACAGACATTGCAAATAAATAAACGCCATTTTTCCCCGTAAGGATATTGCATTAAAAATCTGACTTTTTTTTCTTTAATCAAAGGGAAAGTATCCGTTATTTTTAATTTGAAAATGTCCGTAGCCATTGTCCGTTCTTTTCCCATCTAAGAAGTCCACTTAATTGTTGTGATTTTACTACTTTTTATTTATTATACAATTTATCTTTTTAAAAAATTGTCATCAATATTCAGAATATTTGAATAATGTAATTTTAAAAAGTTGTTTCCTTATTTGAAGGGTTTGATTCCACATCAAGAAATTCCTGGCTCAGGAACCTACCAAGAAGTAGAGACTATTTTGTTAGAGAATTGGCTGGCGTAGAGCTGGAGGGCTACAACATTGTTGGTGATGGGACAGTGCAGGTATAGACCTCGATGATTTCACTGAGCTTTAGTAATTCTAGAATTATTTTGTATAGAGTTAGAGGATTACACCATTTATCTGATGATAGAGCATGGCGTGTATACAACAGAGTTTGGATAGACTTAAAGGGTTAACACCATTTATCTGATGATAGAGCAGGGCGTGTACACAGCAGAGTTCGTATAGACATAGAGGGTTAACACCATTTATCTGATGGTAGAGCAGCGCGTGTATACTACAGCAGGGTAAAACGAATGTTTTTGTGTGTTCAGATTGAACAGTTTGGTTTGTTTTCTTTATAAAGTGAACGTGGTTAATCAGTTTTATTCATATATATTTTAACCTACGCAACACCAACTCATACACACATATACAGATCTATATTATATTTATGCTATCTCTCTATGTGTTTGTCAGTAATAATCTTTTAGCTTGCGCTTGTCAACTTCAGTGTCAATGTGTGTTAATGGAGCAACACTAATGAAGATCATTTAATTTTTTATCAATTAGTTTTTGTATGTTTCAAATTGACTTTTATTGGATTTAAATCCCTTAGCAAATGTTTTAAAAAGTTTACTTTGCTGCCATTTTCAAAGAGAATAAACTTTTTAAAAAGTAAGATTGTATTCCCTTAAAAACATGTTTAATACTTAATTTCAACAAAATTTACTCTACAAATCAATGTAATGTCTTTCCTAAACTACAAAAATCATCAATTCTAAAAATAATATTTTGTAAATTTAGTATCCTAAATATCGAAAGACATGTTTTATGTTTAAACGTCTAAGGCCGCGCATTAAGAACAAAATTGTTTATCTTTGCTGTGACAAACTATTCTACTCTATTAACAATGAACATGTTCATGAACGCGTCAATTAAGTCATGAACTCAACAGGCTCTCCTTCCCATACTCACCGGGAATACTGAAAATGACCTTCACCCCGCAAGGCGAGGCTACTCGGGGGCACGTGAGATTGATGACTTCCCTTGGATTTGGAATAACTTCAGGAATTCGGGCTATGTGACAGCCTGGGGTGAGGACATGTCCTACATTGGAACTTTTCAGGTAAAAATAGAAAGAAATTTTTATCGTTGGATAAAGACGTATTGTGAAAAAAAAATTAATGCATATATTTTTTTTACGAAAAAAATCTTCCAGTTTACGAGAAATTTCTAAGTAATATCTTTTTGATTTAAAAGTTCGGTCTAAAGATTATTATTTTTTTTTTAAAAGAGATTTACACAAGATTTAATTAAATTAATAATTTAAACACTATTGAAAACACGTAGCGATTCCCAGCACTTCTAACTTGTTTATTATAAGACAATTTCATTTCATTATCTGATTAGAGATCACATCAAATTTTCTCTCTCTTTGCCTTTGCCACTTCTATTTCCGAATTTGATAATGCAAGTATAATATAACATTTATTAAATGTCACTTCACTTCTTAAAAAATATTATTTTACGGATATTATTTCTTGGTGTCAATACCAAATTATTCACATCATGTTTCAAGAGGTTAGAAATAAACCATCCAATAAATTTAGTATATATGAAATGAAATAATAGCACTTTAAAAAAAAACACCAAAATAAGTATATTTATGTGTGTGAGTGCTTGTGTATTTTATACGTATAAATACACAAGCACTCACACACATAAATATACTTATTTTGGTGTTTTTTTTAAAGTGCTATTATTTCATTTCATATATATGAATATGAATATACGTATTTCATATTTGTATATTGTATATATTATCAAAGATAATAAATAACTTATCTACAGACTGACAATTTATATTCATTATCAGCTTCGACTGCATGGCTTTAAAGAGCAGCCCACTGACCACTCGATGAGGACCTACTTTATGTTGGCCGAGCCTATGTACAAGAAGTTTCTCCCGTGGTGTATAGGATCGGAAGCGAGGCATGTTCGATTTCTCAAGTGGTTTATGGATCTGTTTGAAATGTATAGAGATAAGCCCAGCTTTATGTTTGGGTTTCACTCTGAGCTGAGCCATAACAACATCAATGAACTAAAGAAGGTATGGGTCAGAAACTATATCACTTACCCTCAAGTCAGTTCGGTCATCACAATAACCTTGTAAAAAATAATAGAAGTTGTACTTTTTGATGTTATTTAAAGTGTTAAAGCTCACGATTTGTATCGCTTGAGATAATCAATGATAACATATTTTTAACGTAAATTCTTGTTTTTTAAGCGTGTTGTGCTTATCCCGATAAGTCACTTTCTAATATAGTCTGATGTTTTAATGCATTTATTTCAAGAACATTTCAAATAAGAAAGCTAACTACATATATATATATATATATATATATATACATTTACAATTTATCAGTTATTAACCAAGTAATTTTTTAAAATTGGCAGATGGACAGAGATCTTTTGGACTTTTTGAAAAATCTTCGTGCTAATGGATATTTGGACAAGACAATACTTATATTAATGGGAGACCATGGCTTAAGGATATCAGATTTCAGAGATACACCACAGGGCAAACTCGAGGAGAGAATGCCTTACTTTGCATTTAGGTTCCCGCCATCATTTGCAGACTCTTATCCTGAGGAATACAGCAATTTTTTAACGAACGTCAAAAGGCTCACCACCCCTTTTGACATTCATGAAACATTCCACCACATTTTAAACATGAGTGACCCGCCTTTGGATCACACCAAAAACAGGGGTATCAGCCTGTTCAGAAAAATATCAAATCATAGATCGTGCAGCGAAGCCGGGGTGGAGCCGCATTGGTGCGCATGTCTCCAGTGGACGTCCATTAAGAACTACGCCATGAACACGAAGATCTCCCAGGTTGTTGTCATGCACATCAACAACCTGACGTCACCAGTGCGAGCCCATTGCGCCTTCTTGAGGGTCACCGAGATCATAGGCGTCTCCAAGGTCGGGATCAACATGAGTCTCCTCCGCTTCAAGAAGAGCAAAGACATTCACGGGGACATTCCAGACCTGTCCGACGCCATGCAGGCCGACTCCGAGCTGTATCAGATCACTCTGGTCACGGAGCCAGGTGGCGGTCAGTTTGAGGTCACGCTCAGACATTCCATAAAGAACGACACGTTCTTGTTGAGCGAGAGCCAGATCAGCCGGACCAACCATTACGGCGATGCTCCCGCCTGCATTGAGGAGAGCTTTCCCCATCTGAGGCCTTACTGTTACTGCTTAGAATGATACATGACTCAATTAGTTGTGTATCCCTCTTCTTTAAAAAAAAATGATGTTTATTGTACTCTGTTGAATTCATGATAAATATTGTGTTTCTCTTTACATTTGGTTTGTGTTCATTATTTAAATTGTTGATAAATGTTTTTTTAAAGAAAAGTTTTGTGTGAAATAACAGTATGTTGATCTCAGTGAATGTCCAAGCTCACGTGTGGCGTTAATTAATCCTGGTATCAAGACCTACCTCAATCCGCAATGAGGTTGAAAATGTATTTATAGATAACTCAACTTGTATTATTGTGCAATCTGTCTTGGTGTTGCAGTGGTTAGTCCAATGGTTCTCAACCTTTTGAGGTTCAAGGGCCACTTGAAAATTGGCTGTTCTTAGCGCGGACCACTACTTAAAATTGTGCTACTGCCGAGCTGGAAATTTATAAATAATGATACTGTGTATATAAATGATTTATAGAATGCATGTTAGGTTATTAAGTAAAAAATATTCCAATTTGCTACGATTTGCGTGTTTCCAAAAATATTGAATGGAAACAGATTATTCTATTCTTATTGCTTACAAATTAAAAAAAAAACACTTCAAGTTATAACCAGTATATAGTATTGGTACGACTTCTATATTAGTTTATTTAGCGCGAGCGTTGAGCTTGCACATTTGAGCACATCACATCCTAAGAGGTGTAACACTTGAAAGATTCCATCGTAGTTCTTCTCAACTTCAAGTCAGGAGCAAGTTTTTGTCTTGATGATAAATAATGCAGAAAATCCAGAATCACAAAGATATGAAAATTTCATCAAGCTCCCTTTCTGATGCAACATTTTCAAAGTAGTACCACTGGTCAGTTCTATGAGTTTAATTTCGATGATACTAGACTTAATGAGTCTATGTGGACTGGACTGGACACATAAAAAAAAACTCTGAACTTTCAATCGCTAAAGTAGCAGTTAAATTGATCCTGCAGGGATTGAATAAATTATTTTAATGTGGTCAGAAATCAAATTAATCATCAGTTTATTGTTTTCATCTTCTTCTGGTTTCTCTGTTATTTCGTTCAGTTGATAAAACATGAGATAGTTCCCCAGAAATAATCATTTTAATTGATCAAGTTTGTTCGTAAAAAAAGACATATTTTCACTGAGAATAATTAAATAGTTAACTTTCCTTGCAGAGATGAATTAAGTTTTTTTTTTAATTTCTTCACAAATCACAGTTAAGTAAGCCAGAAGAGAAACAAACAAGCTGTCGGTCAGATGATCAACAAGCTTTTTTCCCAAGAAAGTCTTTTTTAAAACCAGGCTTTTTACCTGTGCATCTGGTATATCTGACAAAAGGGATGCTCTTAACGTATTTTCACTGACCTTGGTTGCTTGTGATGTGTAGGACTTCTGACTATCAAGTGAATTTTTTTAGCGCAAAGTATATTCCAATTGTTTCTGCGAGCAGACATTGTGATTAGTGTTCAGATATCTTCGCAGTTTTGCAGGTTTCAGTACCTCATTTGCAAGAATTGGCGAGTTTATTTCACATTGTGGTTATGGTTGATCATTTGCTGTGACGCATACAACTAATGTATGGCTAAAAGTAAATACAGACTTAAAATATATTGTTTTTAGCGCTTTGCTCTCGTTATCCAGTGATTAAAATTACCCATAAAGTGTGACAACATTTACACTGTTTCGTGTTCTTAATTTAAAAAATAAAATAAATGTTTTGTTATTTTACTTGAGGACCACATGGCACATGTCGGCGGACCATCAGTGGTCCGCGGACCACCGGTTGAGAACCAATGTTTTTGATTAGGTTTATTATATCTTGGAAACAATTTGACTGGGGGATAAATGAGACGATAAAACGATAACTTGAAAAATTTACTGAATGTTTTCAATGTCCATGGCAAGTTAAAACATTTCATAAACCTGAGGCATAAATTGAAACCTATAACCAGCTGCTTTTAACTATGTTTAATATTAATCTGTGCTTATTTAAAAAATAAATAAGACTCATCTGTTAAACACAGATAAGTAATAATTATCTAATTAAGTTGTATCATTAGTTGGTAAACAAAATCGCAAAGTAAAATATCTTTTAAACATTGATTAAATATTTTAAAAATTGTTCAAATTTTAAAATTCTTAACTTTGATTTCTGTCACATTTACCCTGCTGCGGAATGTATTTTTATTGCAAGCAAAATTTTATCAAGATTTTATTACTATTGTCTATTCGATTTTATATCAAGCTTCTGCAATCTGAGAAACTTATACCCATCAGTTGACAACAGGTTAAAGGCGGTTTAGCGACGGGCAGAACACTTTTTTTTTGTAAACTTATTTAGAAAGTTTTTTAGTGTTGGCATCAGGCACTTGGAGCACTGGACTGGGGGGCGGGGGGAGACGGAAAGCGACAACTGGATATGTTATCAATGCTATTTTAAATAATTTCCTGGCCCAATGCTACAACTTATTTAGTGCATCTTGTCTCAGATAACCAGGACTATCATTTATCAACTTGACAAACATATATTAGAAAACATTTAACAATACAAGAAGGCAGATACACCAGCACAACCAACCATCTTTTTACAACGTGAAATCATTCAATAAGTAGCAGATTATTTATTTGTTATTATTAAAATTTAGAGAAGTGGGGTAGCTAGGGATTTGGTGGCCCGGGGGACTAGGCCTCTTTACGAGGGGGGCCCTGCATACATAGCAATGGCGTAATATTCAATATTTAATTAGGGCACTCCTTTGGGGGCCCCACTCTAGTTGGCGCCCGGGGAACTTTCGATTTGGACCCCGTTCCCTAGCTACGCCACTGATTAAAATGTAACACAATTATTGTTTTAAAATAAATAAACAAGGTGAGTTCAAGGAAAATTTAAAAACAAATCTATACAAACTGTATATAATTATATTTCATTACTAATTTTGAAAACCAAAATGAGTTTAAAATTCTAAAAAGTGGAAAATAAACAACAGTGTTTTAATTCTTTTAACATATTAAGTATGATATTTTTTTTTAATGGACACTTCAGAAATAATAATGTTTTAGGTTTGACAAGTAAACAGTATAATTGTGAAAAGACTTATTAAATATTTTAAAATGATGTTCTACACATAATATCTCTTGGTAAAAAGAATAATGTAAACAAGGTGGGCATTAACATGAACATAAAATGTAACAAAAAGTTACACCAAAAAACAACCACATCATGAACCAAGAAAATTTATACTAAAAGATTATAAAACATTAAAATAAAATTTAAAAAACAATTAAGTTCCAATGTATATTGCAGATTTAAATGAGAAAATATTGGTTACAAAGTGACAGATGAATTAGCAAGGTGATATATGACATAAGACTGTAAAATGATGTTGACGGCGATCAGCGAATGTTTCAACAAGTACATATAAAGTGACGGATGAATTATCAAGGTGATATATGAATGGTATAAAACTGTACAATAATGATGACGACGATCAGCGCATGTTTTAACAAGAGGATTTAAGTGTTTACCGGAGAAAGAAAAAAAAAACAACAATACGTAAAAATAAAATGTTGATTATAAATCCCTTATATATGAGACATAACTAGAAGTATTCATTATTTCCAATGAAACACACACCGCGGGTTGGACCCCTGTGACATCGAGGGCTGGAAGGAACTTCCAGTAACCCGTGAATGTCAAGTATAGCAGACTTCTACACATGCTACATAGAGATACATACATACTAAAAATTAAATACGGTACATTCGATCGATCTGAGATTGTGAAACAATACATAGTTAAGTAACACCAGTTTATGTGCAACGTTTCAGCTCGATGAGATAATGGGAAGTGGTTCATGTTTTTTTGTTTTTTTACTTTTGTTTTTCCTCGGGCGGGACCAAGAGATTACGAGAGACAAGACGGTGAATTTAATATAAGGGATTTAAAAAAGTGCTTATCACGACAATCACGTGAAACTTTCTAAATGACTCTTGCTGGCACATTTTCTGTAATAGCTGAATCAGAATCATAACCACTTTATGATTAATTTTGATCGATTTACAAATCCCCCTTCGGTTGTTGCCGTTGGTGACACAGCAGACGCAGTAAAAAAAAAGATGTGGTTCGCGGGGGATGTGACGGTCCGGTTATATCGTCATTGACATATAAGGGTATCAACGAGATATAGAGTTTGTTAATGAAGAACGGGAGATATTGCCATTGGAACGTTCACGACACACCTCTAGTTTGAGAACCTTCAGCAGCTGGGACCGAAATTTTCTGGCCGTTAGAAAAAAAAGAAAAAAGTTAAGGACATGGGAAGAGTCCAGGATAATATAATTAATGATGTACAGCAGATTCAATGTTGGATCGTTTTTGGAAAAAGAGTATACAAAACTTAGAAAGAAAATAGATGGTGGGAGGTGAATAATAATAAAGAGAACTCCGGTGAAAATTACCAAAACGTTGATAGTTTTCTCCCTTCGTTCGCGCCTAACAAGGATCAAGTCATTCTTAAATGTTCCGCTTGTTTTGTTGCTCGCTTGCCGTGGCCGTGACTGTCTCTCGTCTCTGAACATGTTCCGACGTGTTCTCTGAAAAGCGCAGAGCGTCATCACAGTTCCCAAAGTCAAGACTGTAATGAAAACCAAAGGGAACACGACGTAAAACAAAATTACTATCAGAAAAAATATCTCATCTGATATATTTTTCGACAGACAGATGTATCCAGTGTCATCCACTTCATACACCATCACGAAAAACGTCGTCGTGAGCGCAGTGATCACCAACAATATCATGGCCGCAGACAGGACACACCGACGCCTTGAGACCAGATATGATTTCCTGAACGGGAAGCGAACGGCGATGAAGCGCTCGAGGCAGATCAGAACGAGCGTCCAGTTGGCGACCGTTGCAAAGGTCACGGTCAGTGTGTTGACCAGTTTGCAGCCAACTTGACCGAAGTAGCCATGCTGGTTGATCAGTCTGTTGAGGATGAGCTTTGAGATCAGGGCGCCGATGTCGCACGAGGCCAGGAACGCGACAAGAATGGTGGCCGTACTGATGGACTCCATGGATAGGATCGTCACGATGGTCAGCGTGTTCCCGGGCAGCCCTACAGCAAACAGCACCATCATGTAGTAGTTGTCCATGGCCTGGCCAATATATTTCAAGTAGTCGTAGCTGGACGTACTATTTCTGTAAAGTAATGTACTTATTTATCTATGTACTATGCATTTCAATAGATTCTTGTGTATCTGCTCTATGAATATAAAATAGTTTACGATTTATGTTCACTACATTTCTTTAAAAAAGAAACAAAATATTTATGACCAAAGCTACAACGACAAACAAACGAAACAAAACAAAACAAAAAATAAATAAATATATTAAGTTTACATACTTACATTATATTTTAGAAAAGTATAGATTCCAATCATTTGATACTTACATAATTGAATTTTTTAAAATGAAATTTTAAATAAAATATAAACTTAAGTTATCATTGGCTATTTCTTGACTAAAATAATTTATACTTTGATAAGAAATATAATCTTATTTCATTTATTTACATTATCTAAAAGTGACTGTAACTGAAATGCTTTTAAAGACAATTCTATGTTTTCAATTAAATGTACTCACTTGGTATCTAAGGCATTGGTTCCATTAGCCCCGTCGGTGGAGTTTAAAGTGCACATATCTCCCATTGCTTAAGTTACATATTTTACCTTACGCTGTCTTTGTCTACACTTGTATGTGAGTTAGATTGACATGAGGTTTAATGGTATGACGAACATCCCTGGTGTGCTTGAAGGTCATTGTCCTCTTTAAGTTAAAAATGTTTATATAATATTCTTCATTGTCTCAGTAACGCAAAGGATCTAAATGTTTCTATGTCTAGTTATACAAAGAGCAAAGACCCTGATAGACTCGTGCTGTAACTTAGAGGATAAACAACCTAAGACCCTAATAGACTCGTGCTGTAACTTAGAGGATATACAACCTAAGACCCTAATAGACTCGTGCTGTAGCTTAGAGGATAAACAACCTAAGACCCTAATAGACTCGTGCTGTAACTTAGAGGATAAACAACCTAAGACCCTGATAGACTCGTGCTGTAGCTTAGAGGATACACAGCAATCTAGACGTCATTTTGGAATGAGAAGAACTACAATAGATTCTATAGATGATTATTGACTACACAAAACGAGAACACTGTTAATGGCATTAATGTTCTTTAATGTTAGGAGAGTAGAACCTAGCAGAGCACAGTTGACCAAAGAGACTGTCTTAAGCCAAGAGAGAAGAACAACCCTAACACACACGTTTGCTAGCTATACAGGGCACTGGTCACTGATATTTCATATCCATTTCAGCTTATGTCAGCATTTTCATGTTTGTCTAGGGCCAGGCTATGAAATATCTATTACACCATTTTCGCTCATCAGTGTTTGATACACAAAATATTCAATTAAAAATCGTCTTGAAAACAACCCAATACGTTCTTTTGTATAAAGATTCTTCGCTAAATTAAACATTCACAGACTCAATTAATATTAGTCCGCAAACAATTTCATTAAAATTTTTCAAGACACCACTAACCAATATATCATGCCGCACGTATTTCACAAACAAACTTGTCACAGTATTTTTCCAACCTTCAAATGGGCCAGAAATCACCAATATATTAATGAAAATATGAGCAGCAATTGTTTGCTACACTCCAAGCATCATTATATGCTATATTAATCGTTAGGCTTAAATTATTATCTCTGTGTGAAGCATCCAAACAAAACCAATGGGTAAAAAACTGCATATTTCAACGGCTGGCTTGTCTCAAACAATGTCGAAATATTGACGTCAAGGGGCGAACGATTCCAGGAAATTAGACGAGATTAGCTTTTATGGGCTCCATGGTATAGGAGCGTGTGTTAATGTGGGTGTATGTATGTGTGAACGCGCGAGTTTCCATGTGTGTGTGTGTGACTGTGTGGAAGCATATGTGCGTGGTTGTGTGGAAGCATAAATTTGCGATATGGTGCTTACTTTTGTACGTGGTTGTGTGGAAGCATAAATTATGTGATATGGTGCTTACTTTTGTGCGTGGTTGTGTGGAAGCATAAATTATTTGTGATATGGTGCTTACTTTTGTGCGTGGTTGTGTGGAAGCATACATTATTTGTGATATATTGCTTACTTTTGTGTGTGGTTGTGTGGAAGCATAAATTAAGTGATATGGTGCTTACTTTTGTGCGTGGTTGTGTGGAAGCATACATTATGTGATATGGTGCTTACTTTTTGTGCGTGGTTGTGTGGAAGCATACATTATGTGATATCGTGCTTACTTTTGTGCGTGGTTGTGTGGAAGCATACATTTTGTGATATGTTGCTTACTTTTCACTCACGGTGATCTCAAATGATTTTACCTTCTGTGTTATTCTAGTGCATGTTTTTAACTCATTCAGATTCGTGCTTCATATTTTCTATAGTGATATTGAACTAACGATGTCTGGTAAGATTTATATGTCTGGTAAGATTTATATGTCTGGTAAGATTTATATGTCTGGTAAGATTCATATGTCTGGTAAGATTTATATGTCTGGTAAGATTTATATGTCTGGTAAGATTTATATGTCTGGTAAGATTTATATGTCTGGTAAGATTTATATTGCAAAACTAGAGAGACCTGTTTCGTGTATCGTTATTTAGGTTGAAAGTCCTTATTTACCGTAGCATCTTCTTGATTACAACTTTCTTTTCTGTCTTTGATGAAGATAGATCGCTACAACATAGAAATGCTTCGCTGTAGCAAAAGGGTTGGCGCGGGGCTGGCAGAATACACAAAATATCTGACAGTATGACACGATTACAGCTAGGATCATTGACAATCAAGAACCTGACGTTTAAAACATCAATTGTGATCAAACACAAACACCATTGTTCCCTCTAAGATTCGTTGATCTGTGTACAAAGTTAAAAGCAACTCAAGTGCAAAGCTGCACAACATCAATTTTTTGTGTGTGCAATATTTTACCATATTTGCTGCGTGGCGTCGGTCAGAGATCTGAGCGGCTTCAAAGCCGGGCAGCCTAAATGGGACATTGTCTAGCACTAAATCTAATCAACTTGATTTTGTGTCAAGAGTAACTAACATTTCCCGTCGACATTTGTGTCCATTATCCTTAACCAACAGAATGCTCCTCGTATATAAAAAAAACCTTATTCTTGCGCACTTAGGCTAAGTGCAGAGAGTGTGTTTCCGTGCAGCTACCGGAACGTTTGCAATCCACGGTGAACTGCCCCCGACAGCTGATCTCTCATGCACAGTACTACAATATCTCAATGTCGTTTGTTCTTTTGATCTTTTCGGTAATGATTTAGTGATGTCACGAGGGAAAATGTTAACTGCAGCCTTGATGTCGATTGATTCTGTCAACTCCCAATCGATAAAAGCCCTACTATAAATCCTTTATCTACGAGACATAACTATAAGGATGTTCATTATAATAATACGCAGGGTAAAACAATACGAAAATACTAAATTCTAGTTAGATCTATGTCTCGAAAAACGTGTTTCATATAAGGTAGTGAGTATAGCCTCGTCAAAACGACCCAATATGCGGCTGCATACGCGCTCGTCCACTTCCGGTTATTGCTATTCTTAGTAACATTGTTTATAAAATGATGTTTATAAAATTGAAGAGTTACAAGTATTCACTGCGCCTTTCATTGAACCTCCGATTCTATATGTGCATTCAAACAATCTCTAAAATCTATCACTAAACCTAACCCAACCCTAAATACTATCACTAAACCTAACCCAAACCCTAAAAGCTATCACTAAACCTAACCCAAACCCTAAAAACTATCACTAAACCTAACCCAAACCCTAATAACTATCACTTAACGTAACCCTAAAGTCTATCCCTAAGCCTAACATCAAAACAAACCATTTAAAAAAAAAAAATCTTATTCATAATCAATTCATGTAGTATTGTTTGAAAAAAAAATAATAAAAAAATAGGCATCAATAAGAAATCGAACCCCGGACCTGCGATATAGCGTACTATCGTATTATCAATATGACCACACAGCCTCACATTCGCGGATGAAATTTTTAACCTTATAAAAAAAATATTACTAAGAATAGCAATAACCGGAAGTGAACGAGCGCGTATGCAGCCGCATATTGGGTCGTTTTGACGAGGCTATACTCACTACCTTCATATAATGCGTCCCGATCGTGATTATAGTTTTAAAAGTAATGTCAATGTAATGCGCACCTCATTGCGCGACAGGAAAGGTTGTTGAACAGAATACGCACCACGACACTCTTATCTACAAAATTATCGTGATACATAGAGATAAATAAAATAATTTAAAAACTCAGAAATTCAATTACAGTACATTCGATTTATCTGAAACTTTGTTACCTAATTTTTATCATCGGCATGAGTCTGTCTGCAAAATTTCAGCTCACTGGCTTACGAGGACATGGGTTAAAAATCGATCCTAAGTTTTTTCGGCATGCACGGCTCAGAAAGCACAAGTTAACATAACGGATTTTAAAAAGAGCCCTAAATAGAAAATTAAAAGATAAAACATACAATTTTTTAAAAATACCTGTTCTTGAAGTAAGTGTCTATTAATAAATAGAATTTTTAAACATATTTGGTGAGGGAGCTTTTAGAAATGATTTTATATTTATTAAAATTAACCCTTTTCCTGATACTTTTTTTTTGTGTCACACAATTGGAAAAATTACAAAACACATAGATCTGCAAATGTTTTGTATTTTTCAACAAGAATAACAACAACAAAAAAAAATGGTTTCCTTTTTAGAACATCTCAAACAGGTCGTGTCTTTGACTCGTTCGTAGCTTTATTAACATTTCAACCTTGACCTTTCAACCTTGACCTTCCAACACTAACATATAATTGGATACATCTACAGAAATTAGTTGTCTAAAAATATTAAAACATGTTTTTATGCAATACAAATAAAAAATACAATAAAAAAAAAATTATTTGCTCTAAAAGGATTATAAATCTTTTGAAAAAAAATGCATTCTTACCTCTTTTTTGAACATTATTTTGCTACAATTAAAAACAGAAATAATGTTTTTAAAATATTTAAATCAATAAAAATATATAATCACGCATAGATAGAGCATCTAAATCGACACCACTGCATATTTTCACATCTGACCAATTATAAATAATAATAATGTCAATAATGATATTAAAAGTTACAGAAGTTACCTAGATTTTTTTTAAAAAGAAAGGAATAGATCTTGTTAACTGTAAATATTAACAAGTGAGACATTCGCAGGGTCCTCAGTGTCGAAGAATTTACCGTATATACTCGTTCAAAAACCGACCTTTTTAAAAAAAAGTTAGGGGAAAAGATAGGGGGGGGGGCGGCTTATGAACGAACCGGCGATAGAAAGAGTATATACGGTAGTTTGCATCATTAAAGACTTTATTTCAAAGGATTTTCTGCGTTTTGTTTGCCGAGCGTGAACCGTGGTGTTTACAACACAAACATTATGCTAATGTAATTGTCGAGCCTGAATAAATAATTTGATCGCTTAGTCTGGTCTGAGTAGTGGCGACTTTACTTCCATGTGTCCTAAGGTACAAATGATTTTCTTTTCGATTATAGAATACACATTTTCTAAAATTAAAATCTCAAAAGCCTTTAGAAAAAAAAACAAACATGAATGCACCAAAAAGTAGAAATTTCATTACATAAAGTATCTAAGGAAAGTGTTTTGGGGGAAAAAATATTGAGTTAAAAATATATATTAATTTCAGCTTGTAACTTTCTTATATAGTAGCTTCACTCTAAAAGCCTATTTTAGTTCTCCCCGAGAAAATATCTGAGAGCTCATTTGAATGGTGTTTAGAAACAGGATCGGAATCAAACTTTGACATGCACGACACAGACACACACAGATACACACGCTTGCACACCCAGAAATACACACAAGCAATCACGCACATCACAAGCACTCATAGACGACACACGTACGCACTGACACACACACACACAATCAAACAATACAAATGGATAATCGCAGTGTTATAAACAATTACCTTTTATTTGTAGGTACTATTTTATTTCTTTCAGACGTTTCCTGTCTGTAATGGACGAACTATTTAGTTTTAATTTCTGCACTAATTATTAATGCAATCATTTTTTTCTATTAAAAAAACAAAGCACATGTTGATAGTACAGATTGCATGTTCAAACAAATATTCCTTTTACATCACATGTCTTTGTTCTTATAACTGGTCTTTTTTAAGCTCCAAACCGCACCAGTTGCATCTGTAGAAAAGTGAACGAGTGACAAGCGGCTAAAACTACAAAAGCTCTCGCGTCATTAAAGAAAACGTTAATGGATGACGCAATCAATCGATGTTACCGCCTTTGCAACTGGTTGATCGCTGTGCGTATCAAAAAAAAAAAATGTCCATATCTTTTTTTTTTCTTTAGATCATTCGTATAATAATTGTCTCATGTATTTGTTAATAGTTTATTAAGATAAAGTTAATCTCCCGTGTTTATTTTATAGTACATCCTATATTATAATAAAAGACAAATTTCTGCCCTGCCATCAATAGCGATTGGTCCCTCAAACTCCCACAGCCAATCAGAAAAAAAATCTCATTTAGATATTGAACATGTTTACGCTGACGTTCAAAGCGACTTATTGTTTGTGCAGTATTTTTTCCAAGTCTTTATTTTGAGAGGTAGGCGTGGGGATTTATATTTATTGTCAAAAACTTAGTTTTTACGGGTTATTTATTCTAACTACAATGAATTGTATTTTTGACGTGATGCACATTTATGGCCGGTCGAGACGGCTGTTGGAGGGAGGTACAAAATGCCACCGAAACTAGGGCGGAACGTCCTTGGACGGGCTTTGGTGCTCGTTCATTTATATTAATCATACATTTTTCTAGGGGCGCGGTGGTCTAAGCTGTAGTGAGTTGGACTACCGAACCGCTGCAAGAACTCGAGTCGCGAGCTCGAGCCGTGGTACAGGCAAGGCCCCCGGGGCATTGTGCTAACCACACAATCCCATGCTCGTTAGTGGTCAATGAAACTTGTGAACGCTACTTCACTTGCTCCCATGGACCTTCATGGTCTGTAAGGGAGATTTTTGGGGCGCGGTGGTCTAAGTTGTAGCGAGCTGGACTACTGAACCGCAGCAAGAACTCGTGTCGCGGGTTCGAAACCGCGGATCTGGCAAGGCCCCGGGGCGTTGTGTTAACCACACAATCCCATGCTCGTTAGTGGTCAATGAAACTTGCTCCCATGGACCTTCATGGTCTGTAAGGGATACTTATTGTTAATTATATATTTTTCTGAATCGCCTTAATCATAATTTTTAAAAAATTTCTTGCTAAATATAGTCTAGTCAAAGAACAGGCTAATGAAATAATTATTGCTCTTGCACTACCATCTTCTCAAAATCGCCGTCTACGAGTGGTATATTTTCTATAATGCACATTATGTTTAAACTATTTTTTCGTTATCAGTGTGCCTTTAATTGTTCATTTGCAAATACATCTATTTCACGAGTATTTATAAAATGATTTCAAAGCTCCTAAAAGTTTTGAATTATGTTTACGCTTTCCATATTAAAGTTTTTGTGCAACGGACTAGGATATTTTTTATGGTTGAGAAGACCACTAAACCGGGTATTTGGACAAAATAAAACATATTAATGGGTGACCGTGATTTAAGAATATTATATTTTAGAGTCACTCCCCAGTTCAAATCGAGGTCACGATCTTGGTATACAACATCCAGATAAACATACAGATAAAAACACCTTTGTTTTTCCGTATGCAAGAACAAACACATACACATTTTCTTTCTTCCCGTCTGAAGTTCGGGTGTGGACTGCGTTGCCTGAGGAAACCAGGAAAGCCAAACCTTAACCATCGTTTAAAACTATAATAAGAGTGCTGGACTAGACACAGCCCATAGATAATCTTCTGAATAGAAGGAGCGTCTGCAAAAGATGAGAAAAGAAGCAGTCTACACAGAACGACGAGTTTACGATCAACGGGAGCCCAATGTGGAAACCAATCATTATGGACATTATGTTCATTATGGTCAAACTTCCGTTTGCACACAGTCACGCTTTCCCAATTTCAGACTTTGCAGTTGCTTCTTGCACAGACTATATACAACTTCACAGAATTTCTTGTCAAAGTCTAAGAAAATTATCTGTATATCAATTAATTTATCAAATTTATTGTCAAAATTGTTTATGTAACAACGCTAGCGTAACTTTTCCCTTCTTATTTTAAAATAAGAAAATGCTTTGTGTACGTGTCTGTTCGTGAGAGAGAGAGAGAGAGAGAGAGAGAGAGAGAGAGAGAGCTTTGTATATTAGCTTTTCGGGTAATAGTTGTTTTAGTTTATGATCTTAAAACATTACTTTACAAGTGTCCCTGTCCAATAAAAACACAAAAAGGATATGAAAAGTTTACTTTAAAAATTCCTTTCGTTTGATATTTTGGCAACTCAAAATTATTCCCAAGTGGAATAATTATCGTCTAAAACGGTTTTTTTTTATTATTAGCTACCCCATAATAGCTTCCAGAGATTATACTTCATGTTAAAGCGCTTCAAACAAGATAACAGTGCTGCAATTACCTGTTCTTTACTTACATGTATTTATAGTTGGATCATCTTACAAATAAATAACTTAGTGTTTTAGACAAATAAATAGAACAATTTAATTTCATAAGATAAGCTGAGATTCATCACTATGATGAGGAGGTGGTGACTTAGATAATGGGTGGTTTTGCAGCTGGGATTAATTAATTTAGTTAAAATTTTATAGAAACATATTTAATTTTCCAGAATTTTTAATTTTATATCCGTTTTAGCCGATTTTAAAGTTTTAAATCTGTGATTTAATTTTCCGATACAAAATTTTTTTTGGTAAAAAATCAGATTTGCGAAGCGGTCCCCAGAGCCCCTTTGAAACTTAAAAGTATAGCTGAATGGCTATTGTATATTTGCAACAGATAATTACGCTAAAGAAGTTTGCATTAAAAGTTTCTGTAATGTGTGTGTATGGCGTTTGGGGTAGTAATGATGAACTTTCGAAATTATAACTTATTTAGAAGAACGTATTTAAAATAACTATTTAAAATCGGAACACAAATGATTAGCATTTAACGTAAAATCTAAGTTGATTAAATTTCGCCATGTTTTCTATAGACGACCTGGAATGGGATCAAACGAGACAAGGGAGAAAACCCAGAATGGGATCACACAAGAAACAATAATGTGATCCCATAATGCCTGTCACGTGAAAAATCACGAGAGGAGAGAGAGAAGATCACGTGAGAGTTGCGGTGCAGAAGGTTAGAAGAGAGAGAGAGAGAGAGAAAGAGAGAGAGAGAGAGAGTGAGAAAGAGAGAGAGAAAGAGAGAGAGAGTGAGAAAGAGAGAGAAAGAGAGAGAGAGAGTGAGAGAGAGAGAGAGTGAGAGAGAGAGAGAGAGAGAGAGAGAGTGAGTGAGAGAGAAATAATGGCTAAAAAGTGTTTGTATATGTTTCCATACAGAATAGGACTGCATAAAGCTTTTTTATTTATATTTTTATTTTTTGTATATGTTTCCACCATGTAATTTTAAAGTTTAATTTTTATATAATGATTAGTGTCATCATCGGATATTGCTGTGTTGGAAGTACATTTACTTAACATCAATTGTTTCAAGGAATTAATACACCAGAGATGACATTATTTGATAGCGCCTACAAAAGAGATCTGTGATAATGACAATGACAAACTGGGATACATAAGCAAACCAAATCATGAGATCCAATCAGTGAAAGGGATTTGAAGGAAATGGGATCTTATTTCGCAATGGGATCACACTGGGGTATGTGATTTAATCAAACATAATATGAAATTGAGCAAAAGGGATACAACCATGTACAAGATCACATTTTTCAACAGGAATTATACCTGGGATTACCTGATCACATAAAATATGAGTACAGCTGTTTAGCATGGAATACGGAAAACAAAGATGAAAGACATATTTTATTTATAGTTTAAGTTCAGTGAATGTCGCTTTTAGTGTCGTTCTGACCTGAAAAGGTTGCGTTGTGCTCAACTTTGTATATTTGTTTAGATATTTAAATTTCCAGCTTAAAATGATTACAGGAATTGACTAAGGAACAACCAAACCATCACAGCAAATATTAAATAGCTTGTAACATATTATTTTTTAAAGAAACATTTAAGAGCGCTAAATCAAGAAAGTAATTTATCAGTTTTGGAAATAAAAAGAACGTAGAATTAGAAATTTTATACCAGAGTACCTAAGGAAGGTAAAGATTTTCATTTTAATAATCAATATACATATTTTGCAATGTCCGTCCGTCCCGTTCGTGACGCTAATTTTAGAAAGCAGCGTATCAAATTACTGCACCAAAAATTACTCGTTTTCGACTTCTGCATAATATTGTTAAATATGGGAATAAATGAATAAAGTTAATAAAATAAAAATGAAACATGTATTTCATTATTTTTGATTAAAAAAATTAAGACATTGGAGCTGAAATATAATCATTTTGAAAACCTCCGTCATTTTTGACGGGTGATACCCTAGTATTTTAATATTTCGCCTGTGTTCTTAAATTCTTTTTTTAAGGAAAGTCTTCCAAAATACATTAAAAAATAAATATCATAAAATTTTTATTTGCTCCAACTTTTAGTATTTATATTTTAATGAGGGTGTTAGAGAATTTTCATAATTGTAATATGTCTTGAAAAGTATAATTCCCAGTTTGCATTGAATATTCAGCGAGATATTTTAAAGCTTGATATTAAACAGGAACTTGCAATTAAAAGGAATACTTCTATAGTTGTAGTGCAAACTGTAATATATTGGGATTATTCTTAGGGGAACTCACTCTTGTACTACTGTAGTTTTATATTGTTTGAGTGATGTCCCTTGTTTATGTTTACGTTCTTCAGTATTAAAGTTTAGTAAGTTAGGGAGAATAAAATGACGAAACTGTAATGTCTCCATCGTCCGTTGTATTCCTAAATTAAAAAAAACTCCAATCCACTTCATTGGCGACGAGGATTAATCATCCATTAAAAAAGAGCATATGCTGACTGAAGAAGAAGCTTGATAGAGCATATTTGATAAGTATTTGTAAAATCATGGCTCTATATGGCCAGATTAAAGAATTTCATTCGAATGATGAAACCGTTCATGATTACCTAGATAGGTTAAGTTTCTATCTTGAAGCCAACGACGTGACGATGGAAGCCAAAAAGAGAGCTGTTTTGTTAACAGTCATAGGGCCTCAACAGTTTAGGCTATTAAAGGACTTATGTGCACCATATAGTCCAGCTACCAAGAGCTTTAACGAGCTGAGCAAACTCCTCACAAATCACCATGCGCCTGCACCACCAAAGTTCCTGTGTCGAGCCAAATTTGACGGTAGGTCTCGTCAACCAAACGAGTCTATATCAGAATATGTTGCAGCACTACGTCATCTAAGTGAATTCTGTGAATTTGGCGACACCCTGTCTGACAGACTATGTGAAAAGTTTGTCACCGGTCTGAACAGCCCGGATGTGCAGAGAAAGTTGCTTCTCGAGACAGATCTAACATTGGAAAAAGCAATACAACTTGCAACTTCATTCCAGCAGTCATCCGATGCGGCCAGATCTCTGACGCCTTCAGGGATCCATGCAGTAAACAGCAGGTCAGTCAACAAACACCAACCCCATCAGAGCA